>OX104112.1:21836039-22436039 GCA_944474755.1 Limnoperna fortunei | reverse complement strand
CTTACATGCTAGATTTTTCTCCTCATGGGCGTCATAAGTCATCCGAATCTAATCTTCTTCGAAATTCTATTCAGACGCACACTGGATCACAATAACTCAACCCATTCTATTTCCTCGGAGCCAAAATAGTATGAGCGATTATGCAATCGTTTCTACGTCACAATGACACTCTGGTTTTGGTCTGCACATAGTTTGCATAATATGCCCAAATTTGTTTTTGGAAGAAAAAAGATTGTCGGGCTCATTAGAATCACCTGTTTGGGTCCAACCCTACACCAAAAAGTCTTAATCACTTGAGTCAGTGTCTTAACATGCTCGTAGAAAGGGAATTTTTACACAGTCCGGACAATATACGCAGCGATGTTGAGGTGATTTCTTTAACTGATTTCGTCGATCGCATTGCCCTGAACGAAAGAAAATTATTTTCATGGTTACAACGTTTTGATTCGATAATTGGTTCGGAGAAAGTCATAGCATCCGTGAAAAGTTGTTCTTATTATAATTATCGATAAAACAATTGAACATTTTCTATATATTTATTTTGTCAACTTGAGCTTTTTACGACAAATTAAATTAAATGCAGTTTCCGGTAAAATCAACGTGAAAAAGATTCTTGCATCTCCCTTAAACGTACTAGTGCAAATCGATAATCAGCTACTTTACTTGTAATTTCCAGAAGTGATACAAAGTCGAACTAGAAGAGATGAACACTAAAATATGTCTATAGAAATACTTTAATTGTGTTGCTATCATTATTATATGATTAAAAAATATTCTTCAAGAATTCCCATTGACAATGTATTCAGGAATGTTCGACAGCATAATTTCTTTTATTCTTAACTCTTAATTTTTTATAAAATTTAAAATAATAATGAAAATCTTATACCTATATTATTACGTAAATTAATTAATTGTTGAAATAAAAAGTTTTTGCATAAATGAATTGGGAATTGGCAAAAAACATTGAAAATGAAATGTTTAACAAGGGAGGTAATTTTAACCAAAAAATACGTTTTTAGCCCTTTTTGACCAGTTATTTCGCAATGAACAAAAATTTAACTAAGTGACCCTATTTTTCTTTCCATCACTAAAATGTATAGAAAGTGCTTGAAAGAATAACACAATTCAGAAAATTTCATTGGACAGAATTTTTGTAATCTTTTTTAGTGCTTTTTTATTCTCTTCCTATGGTCACATGCCTATCAACATGGAGGTTGCGAGTTTGAGTCTCACTCTATAGTCAGTGACTCCAATCTTAAATGATAAGGACTGCCAGTTTTCCTAACCCCACAAAAATTGCACATCAAGATATAGCTGTAAGTAGCTAAGAAATAGGATAAAGGTTGATAAGAATACAGATCTGTTATATGTGTCTGCTTGGTTGGACCGATCTAATTTGCGGACATGTTAAATAGGTGCCATTATAAATTCACTATCCCTCTAAAAATACTCCTCAATTACTAGCTGTGGCTCTTTAAGTCCTTTGGCAGTCTCTTTTTTAACAAACCATTCATATGTTCAAAGACCGAAAGAGCTACGCATTTCCACAGCTACATCTCAGTCTGGGTGGTGGAATTTCTAGCTGGGATGTCTGCGTGTTCAGACGAAATTTATTTAAAGTCATTTATTTTGCCAAAATTAAAGTAGACTTATAATAATACTGATATAAGTAATGCAAGTTAAAAGGAGATTTGAACCAGTAGCAATTAATAAAGATTCCGACTCCATCCCAACCTACCCACCCCAGAAGAACATGGATGGTCTCAAAATTCCCAAATGTATGTTGCCTTAATACGAAGCAAATACGAAAATAAAGTAGATAAAAAGTCATCAACATACTTTCGGAAACTTATAGTATGACATATGTAATGTCCACGGCTGTCTATACTTGACGACTACACCTAAGACACAGTATAGATTCAACACTTATTGTTGTGTTTCCTATATTCTTTGACCTTTACACGTTTGAATTTTTTGAACTCGTTTAATTCCAGAAAATAAAAATTTAATTTCAATTGTGCTTCTATTACTATCGTCTGTAATACCAAAGCAAATATACATTTCTCGTACCGAAAATTTGTAATTTACATGACCTAATTGTTTTTTGACGTATTCAATACATGTATTCATATAATCCTATTCTTCGTTTTCGTCTAGTATAGAAAAAGTTTGGGTGATTATGTACGTAGTGTTTTTTATTAATCCATTGAAAATGCTACAGAAAAAAGTTATCGTTTGCATGCACAAAGAATAAGAGATAAAAAAATTATCACCAAGTGTTATTTGTATTGTACCAACTATTTAGAATCTACGAATACAAAACGCATCTAATAAAGTTACATGTAATAAGGTCTTGTAAATTTGTTCAATAAAGAATAAACAATATATGAACTCACTAAAATCTTTCTATCTGGGTAGAAAAAATATTATGTTTAATTGTTTTCGTAAAACTTACACGATGTCGAATTCAGAACGTTTTTAAGTACTGCCTTAGCTATGCCGCGTAGTTAGTTTTTACGGATTCACGTATTAACTAGAAAATCTCCACAAAGTTTCCAAACCATTTTCTAGCTTTCTATCTTACATGTACATTTGTGCATGACAGTTACCGATACATGATACATTATCTTAAAATACTTGAAGATACAATAATTGTTCATATACATGTATAAAGTTAGAAGCAAACTATATTTTACGTAAATGAAAAACTAACTAGAACTGATTACAAACTACTTACATAAGCAGCCGGTCGCTTTGAGTAAGTAGTCTTTATTTGTCTAATTTAAAATGCGTCAAATATTACGAAACGCGGTTATTTATGTCAAAGGTCACTCGTTCCATCTCGGATAATTTCAATCAATAAAGTTTATCGTAATACAATTGACTGTTATTTATTTAGGACTGTTGTTACGTTTAATATTCGGCATTTTCATGAATAAAGTAGGAAGATTTACATGTCATCAAAGATATCAAGGTTATAATACTGACTGCTTTCACCGGTTAAGTATCAGAGTGCGAGTGGAGCTCGCCATATTTCGGAATATGGTACACAGTTGTTCACTAGCTTAAGTTGACACAGTATATATTCCATTTATATAGCATTTCTTACTTCCACAGAAAAATGAATATTATTTTAAACACACTAACAGGCCTACGCTCTAAAGTCCTTTCCGTTAACAAGATATGAAAGAAAACTATTCCCAAAAGATTCTCGGAAATAAATTGATTTTCATAATATAAACCGTCTTCTGTGTCCTTTATAGATATTTTATGAAATAATATGTGATTTTTTGTGTTAATTAAAATATTTTAAACAAAAATACAAATAATATAACCATATATAAAGTTAATAAGTTAGGGAACATACATTCCAGTTAATTCACATTAAATGATATGTATAAAAGGTAGCAAAACTATGCTGTGGTAATTTCATACAAATATGATTATTAAATCGTCTCTCCTCAGTTTCATGACATCTAGAGCTTGTACAGAGGGAGAGGTTTAAGCTCCAGACCATCGGATTGATCTGGTGTGGAAGGTACACCTCTGTCTTTATAAACTAACTAAGGAATCAAAATTGTTTAGATTGAGCATCAAATCTAATTGTAACACTTTCCGTACACTTTCATTAGAGACCTAACTTTGTAGATTAGACGCACCATGCGTCGTTCGTATAGTGTTTTGATTAAACTTCTTGATTTCTTAAAATTAAAGTCAAATTTTGGTTTATCATTACAAATATTGGATTACGATAAACACATTCCCAGAAAAAGAAGTTTGCCGTGTGAATAAATCGACGGTCATGGAGTGAAAAACTAACCAAGCGTTGGTTACCAGCGATATCGTATCGTCAGTAACCAACGACTGGTTCGGTAACCAGCGCCTTGCTTACGTAATCCACTAGTTGTCGCTTCATTCCAGGGTCAGGGACAGTGAAATAAACAATTTTGAGAGAACAAAATTCTAAGCAGTCATTAAAAAAATTGGCGAGATATTAATTCCGAAAACGGAATGCAACGGATATGTCAAATTTCAGCCGTGGCACAGAAATATCAGACTGTAATATAGATTTGACTAGGAGTGACATGTCACGTTAGTATAGACTGCTCATGTTCACTTATGTGAAATACTTCATTTATTGATATTCAAAAATACGAGTTAAAGATCATAAGACTTTCTCTATTACGAGGTTTTTTTTTATCTGCGACCATCAACACGACTTAAAAATACTTAAATTAGCGTTTATTTGTTAATTATTGTCAAATTTATCAAAATATAGAAGATGGTTTCCAAGAATAATGAGAGGAGCCTCTGTTGCCGAGTGGTTAAGATAGTTCGTCTGCTATCGATCACATGGTCTGTCAACACTGATATTTCGGGTTCGAGCCTCACTGCGGGAAGGGTGCGTTCGACTCCAATATTACTTGACAAGGATTGCCAGTTTTCCTACCAAAGGATTTTCTCCGGGTACTCCGGCTTCCTCCCCTAATAAAAACTGGACGCCATGATAAAGCTGAAAAATTTCTGAAAGTAGCGTTACACACATTCAAACAAACAAACAAACAAGACTGATGGGATATTCCGATGGGTCTTGGTTGTTACCTTAGCTAATGAATAATTCATACCAAACAATTCACCTAAATTTGATTTCCACTGTCGACAGAAACAAAATGCATGAATATATTTATGACATTATACTGTTCATTTTTGCTATGACATAAATTTGAAATAAAACACTTTTAGACTTTGAACTAATTAAATATAATATTTTATTAGATGAATAAAATTGTGCGTGTTTTGATTGGTCTAAAAACAAAGTTCGGGCCCCGATAAATCCCAACAGTAATAAAATGACACAAAAAGGAAATTTGTGTCCGCTGTACGAATCAACTGCACAGTGGTGAAGCGGAATCCAATATTAACCTGTTTTTTTCTCTAACAATAGACCGAAAATGACAATTGTGTGGTAACTACTAGTCCAAACCTGTTTCTTTTTACTCTTCCCTTATGACTTTAATTTTAATTTAGTGGTCATTGAATTTGATCATGTGTAATTTTGATATATACTGTTACAAAATGTTATCATGATCTGTTTTTCTGATCAAGGAAGATGATGATTTTATTCATGAAATAAAGCAATTACTGACTGTGATATACGATCGATATCACGATTTCTCAGCCCTAAAAAAATTACATTTACGTCGTCTAGCGGCTCGGTGAGTAATACATTTAATTGTATAGTAACCCTCAAAATGAATATTTACCTCCCCCAGCGGCTTAGGGATAATGCCCATTTTACCGGGTTGATAAATTCCAATAGAAACCTAATTCGAAGTGAAAAAACGAATGTGTAATATCTACCAATTAAAGTGTACTGAAAACGACGTGTTTCGTGTCAAATTTTGCATTGCATTTTATGGAGCAACAAGGAAAAAACCTATTCATAGACCTGCGAGATTACATGATAAGTTGAGCTGAACACGCTTAGCTAGAAATAGTTTTAGGACCAAAAAGATAAAGGTGATGAAAGCAAATTGTCTCTGTTTTTATTAGTCTTCGTCGGTATCTTGAATGAAATATAAAATAATAACTGGCCTAGTATTAACCGATGTATCTGGTTATATTGTTTCTTTTCAAATTTAAAATAATAACAATTCAGTATATATTGATTGAATCTAATAGGATGCTACACGTCAATTAAATCTAGTTGACATACTGATTTATCGATTATCGACTATTGAGATACAGGACAATTGATCTAGCGTGTTAATTTACAGTGACTTAAATCAAGAATTTAATTTAATGTGTATCAATTGACGGTTATGATATACAGTATAAAGAAACATCTGGATATTTTTGTAGTAATAAAGTTTGATAACAATACTTGTGTTCTTCTTGAATAATCTGATGTGTCTTTCATATTCAAAATGAAAAATAGACTGTGTACCTATTTAAAAAAAACTGGCAAATATTGACTACATGTACCAAATAAGTTATTCAAATAAGTGTGATTATTACAAATCGCGAAGTTAAAACACATATATATATATATAAGTATTCCCATGCATCAACGTCTTCTAATTGATTGATTGATAGATTGATTGATTTTTCAGTTATTGGGGACCATAAAAGGAATTTCAAGTGTTATTTTGTGATCTTTCCATACACTTTTTTGAATTATGAAAAGTGGCGTACAAACATCTGTAACCAATATTTGATTGATTGTTTGTTTGTTCGAATATTATTTAACGCCACATTCAGCATTTTTCAGCAATATCATGGCGTCCAGTTTTTATTGGCGGAGGAAGACGGAGTACCTAGAGAGAACCCCGACCTGCGGTGGGAAAACTGGCAATCCTTGTCAATTAAGATTGAAGTCGAGTATACCCTGCCTGCAGTGAGAATCGAACCCGCATTCTCAGTGTTGACAGACCACGTGATCAATAGTGGACGAACTCCCTTAACCACTCGGCAATAATTGATTGAAGAAAAGTCAATTTATATAGGACAGGTTCCGAATTTATTGTCACTAAAGCAAAATGGCTTCCGTGATATAATAATAGGAATAAAGGAGATTTATTCGATTTTAACAAGGAGAAATACATGTACTAAGAAATTGTTTTATAATAATACATGATTTAAAACTGAAACAAATAAAATATAGTTACCTATTCGTTTACTTTTTGTATACACTGCTTTGATGTAACTTCATTAATTTAGTTTTGTATATTGGTTTAATAAATAATTTTTAATGAAACATGTTTTTTTCCAAATTCGTACTTGAGCGCATTTAATAGGCCTTGGTAGATATATATGTTTACGGTAAGAAGTTACCTACTAATTTAAAACTGGGTAACGACACTTGAGCATCGAGTTATGTCAGACTTTTGGGGAAAAGCCTGTATTCAACACTGCCATTGTCAGTATTTTTGCTAAGTGTTCGCAATTAGTACCCCTCACCCAATAAAAGCGTGACGTCATGATGTACCGTTTTTTCCAGCCTAGTTCGTTTTAGTGATAGTGTGTATGTCTGTGCAGAATATAATTTTAAAAAATCATAATGTTATATGGGTTATCGAGAATATTGGACAGAATTTGCACATATTGCCGTCCTTTTTTATTATTGCCCGCGCTGCACAAAGTGCAAACTCGGGTCACAGTATGGTGAAGTCGGTCGGCAGGTAAAATAGGGTATCTATTTTGTGTAATCAACTTCTCCTACAGTTTTTAATCCAGATCTCTGAAACTTCACAGAAAGATTGCATATGTGTTGAAGTTGGGCACCTGCTAGTATGGAATTGTTCCAGCATTTTTATTCCTAATTTTTCAACATGGGAACTTATATTTTTCAGAACATTTGCAGAAGAGGGTACCTATTTTGTGTAATCAATTCATCCTACATTTTTCAACCCAGATCTCTGAAACTACACAGACAGATTGTACATGCATTAAAGTTGTGCACCTGCTATTATGGAATTGTTTCAGGTTTTTTGTCCTAAGTTTACAGACATTGGAACGTAGTAATTTTTCAGACATTTGCAGAAGACGTCTTCTATTTTGTATAATCACCATTTTTTACATATACCTAAGACCTTCTTCCAAGTAATTGTAAACCATTCCTTATTTATTAAGGCACTTGGATTTGCAACCCGGCCATTTCAGACTTTTGCGAGTTTTCTATATAAATTAACAGCATAACAGATTGCCAATAGGACCTTAAGGAGAAATACAGATTATACAACGATACAAATTACGGTGTTTCTTGTCAAAAATATAGACCAGATGAACGAATGGCATTAGTCATTGAATGTCAATATAAATAAATGACGTAAACAAGTCATAACATATTGATCTTAAACTTTCTCACTCAACTGAACCCAAAAAATTTCTATAGTTGCTTCCCAGTACGCAACCCGCGGACGTGCCGTGCTGTTACTTGGCTTTGCTCAAATTTTAGAACAAGATGTAATCAAAATACATTTATCACTTTGTCTGATAAACACTTCACACATTCCGATTTGATGACAGATTTTCCAACAGTCGGTCACACAGTCATCAATATAGCGATGTTTTTTGTGTGATATAATTAAAAGTCTTTAATAAATACAAGGGACGAAGCTGCTAAGGAAGTCACTTATGAATTGTGATACAAGAAAATAAAATGTCTCAGATCTAAATACTTTGTTCTTCAGTCATTACTCCGTTAGTAGTTTATCCACTCAAATGGTATTTTTGGGGGAAGTCGGATTTAGTTATAGACACACAAAAAAGCTGTCATAAGGAAATGCACAAATAAGGTCATAGTAAACTAGATAGCTGTTTTTACTGTTGGTACGGATGAGCCTCAGAAGTTCCTTACCAAAATTATATTTAACAAAGCAACAACTATCACTTAACCGTGTCCCGGGTCGTAACAACTGGTACGCAAAAACGCAGCTGCGTACTTATCCTTGACGCAGCAAGATATTACATTGTAATTTTGGGGTAACTACGCGCATGGTGGCCGAGAGTCGTCTACTTTTGATCAAGTGCATGTAGGCAGGATCTTCTCGACTCAGATCTTAATTAACAATATTGCAAGTTTCGGAATTTCGGGGGTTTACACCTAGTATTGTAGGATTTAGCGTTATTAATGTAAAATCTGCTGGAACTGTCAGTACAGCCTACAATGGCACGGACCCGTCAGTACACTCTACAATGACATGGACACGTCAGTACACTCCACAATTATTTGGCCCCTCAGTATACTCTACAATGACATGGACCAGTCATTACGCTCTGCAACAAAATTGGCCTGGCAGTACAATCTACAATGACATGGACGCATCAGTACACTCTACAATGACATAGTCCTGTCCATTCACTCTACAATGACATGGCCCTGTCCGTACACTCTACAATGACATGGTCCTGTCCGTACACTCTACAATGACATGGACCCGTAAGTACACTCTAAAGTTATATAGATCACTCAGTATACTCTACAATAACATTGGCCTGTAAACTCTTGATATGGACCAGTCATTACGTTCTGCAATAACTTTTGCCCTGTCAGTACAATCTACAATGACATGGACGCGTAAGTGCACTTAACAATGTCTGTTTTGTTTTGAATGCTATTTAATGTCCCTTGCAGCAATTTTTCAGCTATATCATGGCGTCCATATGTTATTGGGGGAGGATGCAGGAGTACCAGGAGAAAACCCGGTGTTGTGGTATGAAAACTAGTATTTCTTGTACTTGTAAGACTTGTACCCGAAACCTCATTGTTGTCAGACCATGTGATCAATAGCAGGATAACTACCTTAACCTCTCCGCCATCGAGACCCCAATCTACAATAACATAGACCCGTCTTTGACATGGACTTTTCAGTACATATTATGACATGGACCAGTCAATATGAGAGTTACTTCAGAATAACCAAATAATTTGGGGCTCTAAAAAAACCTACCCACCAAAGACCAATAACTGTAAACATATTTTTAACTTATCATTAAATACATTTATACAATTTACAGTTTCAATCATCAATAATACAATTAATTAATAGAATTCAGAGACTTTAAGTCTTATGTCAATCCGTCTCCTGTATACCAAATTAAATTACCATAATATAACTCGAAGGTGAAACTAATAAATCAATTCATTATCAAATGCAAAAATAAATTGAAACACATGAGAATATGAAAAGAGAGAGTAATTCGACAGTGGTTAAGAATGATTTCAAGTTAAGTTTAAGAGGGAAAAGTGATGTGTGAAAATTAAAAAAAATATTTAAAGTGGTATTGTATATATCCTGTATTCTCAAAATCGCTTACTTTCAAGAATGTAACGCTGAATTGATGTAAAAATATATAAATTCATATCTGAAGGAAGATCAATAGAAACGTAAAGAATCAAATCTGTCGTGATATTGACAGGCAGACGTAGTGACTGTATATGAAGAGTTCTCAATTCGGTAAACTTAGGACAATCTAGCAAGAAATGGGATGTGGTTTCGACAGATCCACGCTCACAGAGTTCAAAGGGGACCAAATTTTTGTATTAAAATGTTCGTTAAGATTGCTGCACCTCATACGAAGACGAGCGTGTAGATTTTGGCCTTTACGATTGTAGTAGAACGGTTTCTTTTTAATTTATTTTTAAAATAGAATTTGAAGCTATTCAGTGTAGGTAATGATTGAACCGCCAAAGGAAGAGAATTCCAGGATCTGACTTTTGATGGCAGAAGTAGTTTGAGTGTAAGTAGGTTCTGGCTCGAATGGGTTGGATCAGGGAAGAATTTCGGGTGATATAATTGTGAATTTCGTTAAACCTATTTGGGATTAGGTTTGATAAGTCTGAAGGAGTTTATCATCTTATAAAAGTAAACAAGAGGATGGGTTTTTTCTACGATCGCACAATTTTTCCCATACAGTTTATGTATATAAGCAGTTAAATGAAGTTAACCTTGTCCCTTTGTCACAATTCTGGCTGCCTCAATCTGAACGTTCTCAATTTTATGCTTCAGAACTTGATTATCCCAAATGACATCGGCATACTCCAAGATAGGGCGAATAAATGTGAAATATATTTTCTCAAGAGTCCGTCTATAATAAATTTGAATTTACATATATATATTGGATGTTAATTCTTTTACAGGCTTTGTTTTCAATATAATCGATGTGACTTTTCCAGCTTCCATTTTATGAAATGGTAAGGCCTAAGTGTTTATGATCTTAAACACATTAAATCTTTAAGTTGTCAAAAAGTAAATCGGGATAAATAGTTTTTTTGTTCGTCTTGTTATAGTCATCGTTTCCGTTTTTCGTGAATTAAATGCCTCGCGCCATTTCTTTAACCATTCATGTATTATGCCCAGATCTTGATTTAAAGTTAATGCCGTATCATTTCGATCATCAACAATAAGATATAAGGTTGTATCATCAGCGAATAATTTCATAACTGAATTTATTTCATTTGCAATATCATTGATGAAAATCAGAAACAGAAGAGGACCAAGAATTGATCCCTGATGCACACCGACCTTTACAGGTAACCATGTAGAGCAGTTATCATTGATACCAAGGAGATAATCCGTAAACCATGATAAAAGCTTCCCATTTATGCTAATCACCTTTAACTTAGTTCTTTGTATGTAATGTTTTAAATCGGTTACTTATCATGTTGTCTAGATAATCACTATTTAATATTGAAGCCTATGTAAAAATGTCCAAGTTTCAAAACAATGACAATTTTTCTAAAACGCTTCTCGGGTCCTCAACATCGTTTATGTCAACCTAAAGTTAAAATAAACAATATTGTATGTTCGCGTGATTCAACTTATTAATTGTTATGATATATACACAACATAGCATTTTGTCTGGTTTTCGATTTTTCTTTAGGAATTGAAGACAAAAAATAACATTTTTTTTTGGTTTTCACCTAGAGCGCTGTGACACAGGACATGCAACTGGGATAAAAAAAAGATGTCCCTTCATTAATAACTTACCAAAATTTGTAAAAGTATATAAAAAAGACATCACCCAAGCATTTTTGCACGCCAACGTCTTAATTACGAAAAGTAGTGAGTTATCGCCCGTGTGCAGGTGGCGCCGTGGTAGCCGGTCCATGTTAATTTCCGGTTATAATGTAATATCAGCATTTGTAAACTCACAAAGAAGAAAAAAACAATATAAAATCTTCAAAAAAACATTAAAGATCTTTCTCGCTGCCATAAAAAAAATACATTTATAATCGTTTTACAACAGATTTGCATACGTACAGTTCGCGCAAACATGTCCACCTAGCCCACCTCCTCTTATCTGTACGAGAGCATACATGTTTATACTGTAGGAACTTAATTCTTTACCATTATTCCCGAGCAACAATTGATATTTCATTAGCACTGAAATACTTTTTTAGTCTTATTTTCACGGCATTGAAATATTTTGCTTCAACCTTTCTAACATCGAAATGGACGCACGAGAATGGACGACACCTACACTGGATACAGCGGCAGTGGAGTAACATTGGTATTGTAACCAGATTTAAAACAATGCTTTCTTATAAATATTTGAATTGAAAGAGAACATATAATTTGTATGGAAATATTGCTCGTTTACGACAGAAGTATAATTATATTACAATCTTTTCAATTAACTCATTTTTATTCCAGAAAGTTTTGCATTTCTATTTTCAATTCTTGATGATTCTTCTTTCAAAGCAGAAATTGTTAAATTCACGTATTTATCACAGTAAGATTTAATTGTCAATTAATAGCGTTACGCACATGCATCTGTATGTAAATATAAAGACGCTGGACCGGGAACAGCGGTGTCATCTGGTAATTTTCAGGAAGGGATAATTCACTATTGTTTCCCATTATGTTTGTTTAAGGATTGTTTTCAATTGCTGGTTAGATTATTGGATATAAACGACTTTGGGTCGATGTACATTGAACAAACCGCGGCCGGAAGCGGTTTATGTTGCAGCGTAAAATCGATATAAAAGCGGTGAGCTCTACGGCAATTATGTGTCATGTGATCAAAATGAAATCACGTGATCAAAATCTGCTTTATGCTGATTTTGATTTTGTTTCGTCCGGAAGTTGATATCGTCAAAAAACTGGAACAAAGTGAATGAAGAAAAGTACTTAAAATAATTTTAAGAAAGACTTGAAAATAAAGTTGACATCGATAAAAAATAAATGCTATATTTAAAATTAATAACAAAAATTTTGCGATCTCCTAATCGATCTTTAAAAACTGACAATCAAATTACATTTCATGTGACGTCACCGTTACACAGAAAGACGTCACGTGACCACTGGGATTTAGAGGCACTTTTAGGGTGTTCTGAAGGTACATCAATTATGAAATGCACATGAAATACTGATAATAAAGGACTTTATAATGTGCTCGCATTTTGGCAATGCCTACTCCATATAATCCAATAATACAACCAACAATTGAAAACAAACCTTGTATTTTAAAATCTATAGTAAAAATGAAGTAACAAGAACAATATTTTAAAAGTAATCAAATAATATTTGCAATTCACAATTTTAGTGTCGTCAATTGTTGTTTGCGGAAGAATTCATGTATAGTCAACGTCATCATTACATCTTATTATAACGTCACAATCAGTCACGTGCTGAAAAACCAAGTTAGGTTATAACTTTGCTCATGTATTGAGTACTTAAACGAAATCAAAATAATTTCATTTAGCTTATAATGATTGATATTTTTCGTAAAGTTATGTTTGCTCATGGAAACTCAGTATAACGTAATCCATCCTTAGCAGTGAATACAAATATATCGCCACCCTCCTGAGTTTAGATTTCACGCACTGAATATTTAAGAAATTGTTACGTAATATAGTCTATGAATAACGCGCTATATTTTTCAATTTCCAACGCTATTATCGATAATTTACGCGTAAATTGACAAATAACATTCATAAATGTAATGCGTGTTTTCTTAGCCAGGTGCGTCGAGCACTTGGAACCCTCACAGTATGGTCTTTGACTGTGGTCAAATAGACACAATCATAAATTATTTATAAAGGATGAGATACAATAAGACTCGATTTCGGTTCCAAGCTTATTCGATATGAAACTTAGCAGAACATTCAAATTTTGTACAGGTTTAACACGATATTATTTCATTAAACATTTTTATTTTTCAATGTTCAAAGTTACGTAAATGCGGTAAGATGGTGATTTTGTTTACGCTTCAAACTAAGTAGAGGTGTCACTGCTCGGTTACAAAACAATACAAGCTATCCCTGTTGTCACTGCTTTCTTCCTAAACAGTACAAGCTATACGTGTTGTCACTGCTTTCTTCCTAAACAGTACAAGTTATACGTGTTGTCACTGCTTTCTACCTAAACAGTACAAGCTATACGTGTTGTCACTGCTTTCTTCCTAAACAGTACAAGTTATACGTGTTGTCACTGCTTTCTTCCTAAACAGTACAAGTTATACGTGTTGTTACTGCTTTTTTCCCAAACAATACCAGTTATACGCTGGGACCATACTAGGTGGGTTCCCAGTGCTCAACCAACAGAGCAGCCCAGCGCGTCCCCGGGTGGCGGATAGGGGAGACACTCTCGTTGGGGGGTTGTTAGGTCATAATACGGAACGCCTGACCGCGGACCGTAGTGAGTAACGTGTTTGGAGAG
Organism: Limnoperna fortunei; assembly: GCA_944474755.1. Lineage (NCBI taxonomy): Eukaryota > Metazoa > Mollusca > Bivalvia > Mytilida > Modiolidae > Limnoperna > Limnoperna fortunei. The sequence goes on along the minus strand of OX104112.1, from coordinate 22,421,874 downwards.
TGCTACGCTCCTTGCACGATAAAGACACCTTTTGTAGATTTTAAAAAGAGTAGGCTCAATGTAGCCGCTACAAAAGGCTAAATTTTCCGCCCCTACCTAAAACTCCATACTTTTCCAGTGTACTCCCTCCGACCCATCCCACCCCCATTTTCCGTTGATTTATTGTTTGTTTAATTGTTCCCGTCCTGAATATAGTTGAAATACTGCTCGCTGGACGTAAAGCAGTCATCCAATCAATCAATCAATCAATCAAGTTATACGTGTTGTCACTGCATTCTTCCTAAACAGTACAAGCTAGCCATGTTGTCACTGTTTTCTTCCTAAACAGTACACGTTATACGTGTTGTCACTGCTTTCTTCCTAAACAGTACAAGTTATACGTGTTGTCACTGCTTTCTTCCTAAACAGTATACGTACAAGTTATACGTGTTGTCACTGCTTTCTTCCTAAACAGTACAAGTTATACGTGTTGTCACCGCTTTCTTCCTAAACAGTACGTACAAGTTATACGTGTTGTCACTGCTTTCTTCCTAAACAGTACAAGTTATACGTGTTGTCACCGCTTTCTTCCTAAACAGTACGTACAAGTTATACGTGTTGTCACTGCTTTCTTCCTAAACAGTACAAGCTAGCGATGTTGTCACTGCTTTCTTCCTAAACAATACAAGTTATACGTGTTGTCACCGCTTTCTTCCTAAACAGTACGTACAAGTTATACGTGTTGTCACTGCTTTCTTCCTAAACAGTACAAGTTATACGTGTTGTCACCGCTTTCTTCCTAAACAGTACACGTTATACGTGTTGTCACTGTTTTATTCCTAAACAGTACAAGTTATACGCGTTGTCACTGCTTTCTTCCTAAATAATACAAGTTATACGTGTTGTCACTGTTTTCTTCCAAAACAGTACAAGCTATACGTGTTGTCGGTGCTTTCTTCCTAAACATTACAAAATATACGTGTTGTCACCGCTTTCCTCCTAAACAATACAAGCTATACGTGTTGTCACTGCTTTCTACCTGAACAGTACAAGCTATCCATGTTGTCACTGCTTTCTTCCTAAACAGTACAAGTTATACGTGTTTTTACCGCTTTCCTCCTAAACAATACAAGCTATACGTGTTGTCACTGCTTTCTACCTAAACAGTACAAGCTATCCATGTTGTCACTGCTTTCTTCCTAAACAGTACAAGTTATACGTGTTGTCACCGCTTTCCTCCTAAACAATACAAGCTATACGTGTTGTCACTGCGTTCTTCTTAAACAGTACAAGCTATCCATGTTGTCACTGCTTTCTTCCTAAACAGTACAAGTTATACGTGTAGTCAGTGCTTTCTTCCAAAACAGTACAAGTTATACGTGTAGTCACTGCTTTCTTCCTAAACAGTACAAGTTATACGTGTTGTTGCCGCTTTCCTCCTAAACAATACAAGTTATACGTGTTGTCACTGCTTTCTACCTGAACAGTACAAGCTATCCATGTTGTCATTGCTTTCTTCCAAAACAGTACAAGTTATACGTGTAGTCACCGCTTTCTTCCTAAACAGTACAAGTTATACGTGTTGTTGCCGCTTTCCTCCTAAACAGTACAAAATATACGTGTTGTCACCGCTTTCCTCCTAAACAATACAAGCTATACGTGTTGTCACTGCTTTCTACCTGAACAGTACAAGCTATCCATGTTGTCACTGCTTTCTTCCTAAACAGTATATGTTATACGTGTTGTCACTGCTTTCTTCCTAAACAGTACAAGTTATACGTGTTTTTACTGCTTTCCTCCTAACCAATACAAGCTATACGTGTTGTCACTGCTTTCTACCTAAACAGTACAAGCTATCCATGTTGTCACTGCTTTCTTCCTTAACAGTACAAGTTATACGTGTTGTCACCGCTTTCCTCTTAAACAATACAAGCTATACGTGTTGTCACTGCTTTCTTCCTAAACAGTACAAGCTATCCATGTTGTCATTGCTCCTCCTAAACAATGCAGTTTAAACGTACGTGTTGTCACCTCTTTCTTCCTAAACAATACACGTTAAACGTACGTGTTGTCACTGCTTTCTTCCTCAACAGTACAAGCTATCCATGTTGTCACTGCTTTCTTCCTAAACAATACAAGCTATACGTGTTGTCACCGCTTTCCTCCTAAACAGTACGTACAATTTATACGTGTTGTCACTGCTTTCTTCCTAAACAGTACAAGTTATACGTGTTGTCACCGCTTTCTTTCTCAACAGTACAAGTTATATGCGTTGTCTCTGCTTTCTTCCTAAACAGTACGAGCTATCCATGTTGTCACTGCTTTCTTCCTAAACAATACACGTTAAACGTACGTGTTGTCACTGCTTTCTTCCTCAACAGTACAAGCTATCCATGTTGTCACTGCTTTCTTCCTAAACAGTACAAGCTATCCATGTTGTCACCGCTTTCCTCCTAAACAATACAGTTTAAACGTACGTGTTGTCACTGCTTTCTTCCTAAACAATACGAGCTATCCATGTTGTCACTGCTTTCTTCCTAAACAGTACAAGTTATACGTGCTGTCACTGCTTTCTTCCTAAACAGTACAAGTTATACGTGTTGTCACTGTTTTCTTCCTAAACAAAACAAGCTGCACGTGTTGTCATGGCCTTCCTGGAATAGAGACAAGTGTAGCCTTATAACTACTATTTATTCATAATTACAAGAGACGCTGTACAAGAATAATATTTTTATATATTTGTTCTATAACAATGACATTGGCCTGAGTAATAAAATAGGTGGAAAGCTCGCATCGACATCCATCAAATAAAAAAATATATATATCAATCCTATAGCTACGTCACATCCGTTTGATAACCATTGTTTTATGTGAACGTTTGAACGTTATGTGTTAATTTGGGGTCAGAACCATCAAGTTTTGTAATGAAATCCGGCCCAATATATCGACTGTTCTTACAAAAATTTTAAGACGTATATCGGTATTTTTGTGGTTGTAAAAGCGAAACGTTAAGAGTATTTGCAATATCGAACGCCTTGAAGAAAGTCATTTTAGTAGACAATTTGGTTGCCGAGTTGATGAGATAAGTTATTCACGTGCCCGTAAACTGAAGTCGCATGTGTTTGAGTCTTACTGCGGGCAAGGTGTGTGTGTTCGAATACATCTTAATTGATAAAGATTGCTTGTTTTCTTACTGAATGTCAGGGTTTCCTTCGGGTACTCCGACCTACCCCCCCTTCCCACCAATAAAAACTGCACCCCATAATATAGCTGAAAAATTGCTGAAAATTACTCCAAACAAACCAAACAACATCAATGCTAACTTTATACTAAACATAATGTATTTGCGTCTGTGCATAAGTTTAACGAAAATAAAATAACGACAATTAAAGTATTAATATAATATGGTTATTTTCTAGAAAAGGCGAGGTGTTGTGTGCGAAAGCCCAACGTTAGTGTCGAGCATGCCGTGCTCTCATTCATACTCTATAACCAAAAATTTAGACTTCATGCATAATGTTTGAACAATGCGTCCTTTATTTATATGTAGAGATTTTATCATGTTTTTTGTTTGCACAGCGAATCTGTATCCGCGAATTGTAGCAAAAAATTTTCCTTAGCCTATATAACGGGTAGATTTTTTTTCAAACAAATTTTACATTTATTTTCTTTTTTAGCGGTAATTATCACATTAAATCATGATTTTCTTAGGAAAATTATGTTGAGGATACTCTAAACATTTTATTTATGTGACATTATGTAACTTAAATTATGATATTCTTTCAAAAGAAGCCATAGAAACTAAGACGAGAATTCATGAGATCAAAGATCAAAAGACCAACTTTTTTAGGCGGGGGGAAGCCGGGGGGTCTGCAACCTTTTGGAATGTCTTTGTTGGGAAAGATGATAATTTTCAGTTTATTTCAGTTTAAAACGAAAATGACGTCATAAAAGGATTTGATTGTAGACAGTCGGATCACCTCGGTTGTGTCCGCCAATTTTCGGAAAGTCAACTGTTGATAGTCTAGTCTATCAATTTGCGCTCTCATATCTTAACGTTTTTAATGTGTGTAAAATGGTATTACTGAAATTTTTTTATGTATCGTTATTATTTCCTGCTTGATTAAATGTACGACTGGTTTCTAAGCTTCCAGTGAATGGTTTCTTACCTTCCAGTGAATGGTTCTAAGCATCCAGTGAATGGTTTCTTACCTTCCAGTGAATGGTTTCTTACCTTCCAGTGAATGGTTTCTAAGCATCCAGAGAACAGTATTTAAGCTGTATTCACGTTAAACACAATAAATCATTTCTGGAAATAATGGACCATCGGGCCGAAAATGTGAAAAAAATGTGGAGTGTTTGGTAAGGAGGAATACATAGCCTTTGTAGCTGCTACTATGTGTCTACTATTTCAGGAAAGTATATGTTAAAATGTCTCTGTCATGCAGGGAACGTTGTGTCCCTCCCAAAAATGTTGCCAATGGTTTTACAAAATTGTAAATTGTAAAAGCGCGAATTTTAAATACTACAGATTAAATAAATTTTCAACAAATAATATTATGCTTTATGTTATGTTCAAGAAAGTAATTTTTTAAGAAATATGTAATGAAATAAAGTAGTGTTCATTAATTAGTCTTTATTCTATAAATATATATTTTATTTAGTTGTATTTTTTATGTTAAAATCACGAGATTTGCTCAGACAGCAAAACACAAACATGTTTAGTTAGGAACAAAAGGTACTTGGTCATCTTCATACAGTAAGACAGGTAGACGTTACGGTATCTTCATACAGTAAGACAGGTAGACGTTACAGTATCTTCATAAAGTAAGACAGGTAGGCGTTACAGTATCTTCATACAGTAAGACAGGTAGGCGTTACAGTATCTTCATACAGTAAGACAGGTAGGCGTTACAGTATCTTCATAAAGTAAGACAGGTAGGCGTTACAGTATCTTCATACAGTAACACAGGTACGCGTTGCAGTATCTTCATACAGTAACACAGGTACGCGTTGCAGTATCTTCATACAGTAACACAGGTAGGATCGGAGTTACGTATTATCAGCCGTGCAGTAAGACATGTAGCCGTAACGATATCTTCATCGGTAAGACAGTTGGGCGTTGCGGTATTTTCAGCCGTGCAGTAAGACATGTAGACGTTTCGGTATCTTCAGACAGTAAGACAGGTAGGCGTTACGGTATTTTCAGCCGTGAATAAGACATGTAGCCGTAACGGTATCTTCAGACAGTACGACTGGTAGCCGTAACGGTATTATCAGCCAGTAAGACAGGTAGCTGTAACGGTATCTTCAAACAGTAAGACAGGTAGGTGTCACGGTATTTTCAGCCGTGCAGTAAGACGGGTAGCCGTAACGGTAGTACGACAAGGAGCAGTTACGGTGACTTCAGACAATAAGACAGGGAGTCGTAACGGTATCTTAAAACAGTAAGAAAGGGCGCCGTAACGATCTTATCAGCCAATAAGAAAGGTAGCCTTAACGGTATCTTCAGACAGTAAATAGGCAGCCGTAACGGTATCTTCAGACAGTAAGAAAGGTAGAAGTAACCGTATTTTCAGACAGAAAGTCCGGTAGCTGTAGTAATATCTTCAGACAGTATGACATGTATCCGTAACGGTATCTTAAGACAGTAACATAGGTAGCCGTAGGTATTTTTAGACAGTAAGACAGGTTGCCGTAACGGTATCTTCAGACAGTAAGACAGGTAGTCTTAAACGGTATCTTAAGACAGACAGGTAGCAGTAACAGTATCTTCAGACAATAAGACAGGTAGCCGTAACGGTATCTTCAGACAGTAAGTCAGGTAGCAGTAACGGTGACTTCAGACAATGAGACAGGGAGTCGTAACGGTATCTTAAGACATTAAGAAAGGGAGCAGTAACGGTTTTATTAGCCAGTATGGTGGATACCCGTGACGGTATCTTCAAACAGTAAAACATGGAGCCGTAACGGTATCTTAAGACAGTAGGACAGGGACCTGAAACGGTGACTTCAGACAGAAAGACAGGTAGCCGTAACGGTATCTTCAGACAGTAAGACAGGTAACTGCAGCGATATCTTCAGTCAGTAAAACATGCAGCCGTAACGATATCTTTTGACAGTAAAACAGGTAGCGGTACGGTATTATCAACCAGTATAGCGGATACCCGTAACGGTACTTTCAAACAGTAAGACCAGGAGCCGTAAAGGTAATTTCAGACAATAAGACAGGGAGCCGTAACGACATCTTAAGGCAGAAAGAAAGGGAGCCGTAACGGTATTATCAGCCAGTATGGCTGATGTTCGTAATAGTATCTTCAAACAGTAAGACCAGGAACCGTAACAGTATCTTCAGACAGTAAGACAAATAGCTGTAACGTTATCTTCAGACAGTAAGACAGGTAGCCGTGGCAGGATATTCAGACAGTAAGACAGGTAGCTGTATATTGGTATCTTCAGACAGTAAAACAGGTAGCTGTAACATTATCTTCAGACAAAAAGACCGGTAGCAGTAACGGTATCTTCAGACAGTAAGACAGCGAGCCCTAACAGTATCTTAAGACATAAAACAGGAAGCCGTAACGGTATCTTCAGACAGTAAGTCAGGTAGCTGCAGCGGTATCTTCAGACACTAAAACAGGTAGCCGTAACGGTATGTTCAGACAGTAAAACAGTCAGCCGTAACGGTACTATCAGCCAGTAAGAAAGGTAGCCGTAACAGTATGGTAAGACACTAAGTCAGGTAGCAGTAACGGTGACTTCAGACAGAAAGACAGGTAGCCGTAACGGTATTATCAGCCAGTATGGCGGATACCTGTAACAGTATCTTCAAACAGTAAGACCAGGAGCCGTAACATTATCTTTAGGCAGTAAAACAGGTACATGTAGCTGTAACGTTATCTTCAGACAGTAAGACAGGTATAGTTGTAGCGGTATCTTCAGACAATTAGACAGGTAGCCGTAACGGTATCTTCAGACAATTAGACAGGTAGCCGTAACAGTATCTTCAGACAGTAAGTCAGGTAGAAGTAACGGTGACTTCAGACAATAAGGGAGTCGTAACGGTAATCTAAGACAGTGAGAAAGGGAGCCGTGACGGTATTATAAGCCAGTATGGCTTATACCCGTAACGGTATCTTCAAACAGTAAGACATGGAGCCGTAACGATATCTTTTGACAGTTAAACAGGTAGCCGTAACGGTATTATCAGCAAGTATGGCGGATACCCGTAACGGTATTTTTAAACAGAAAGACCAGGAGCCGTAACGGTGATTGCAGACAATAAGACAGGGAGCCGTAACGGTATCTTAAGACAGTAAGACAGATATAGCTGTAGCGGTATCTTCAGACCGTAAGACAGGGAGCCGTAACAGTAGCTTAAGACAGTAGGACAGGGACCTGAAACGGTGAATTCAGGCAGAAAGACAGGTAGCCGTAACGGTATCTTCAGACAGTAAGACAGGTAGCTGCAGCGGTATCTTCAAATAATAAGACAGGTAACTGTAGAGGTATCTTCAGACAGTTATACAGGGAGCCGTAGCGTATCTTCAGACAGTAAGACAGGATGCCGTAACGGTATCCTACGACTGTAAAACAGGTAGCCGTAACAGAACCTTCAGACAGTAAGACAGGTAGCTGTAACAATATTTTCAGACAGTAAGACAGGTATAGCTGTGGTGGTATCTTCAGACAATAAGACAGGAAGCTTTAACATTATCTTCAGACAATAAGACAGGTAGCCGTAACGGTATCTTGAGACAGCAAGACAGCGAGCCGTAACGGTATCTTCAGAAAGTAAGACAGGAGGTCGTAACGGTATATTCAGACAGTAAGTCGGGTAGCCGTAACGGTATCTTTAGACAGTATAACAGGCAGCCTTAACGGTATCTTCAGACTGTAAGACAGGTAGTCGTAAACGGTATCTACAAACAGTTAGACAGGGAGTCGTAAAGGTATCTTAAAACATTAAAACAGGAAGCCGTAATGGTATCTTCAGACAGTAAGAAAGGTAGCCGTAACAGTATCTTCAAACAGAAAGTCAGGTGGCTGTAGATATATCTTCAGACAGTAGGACATGTATCCGTAACGGCATCTTCAGACAGTAAGACAGGTAGCTGTAACATTATCTTCAGACAATAAGACAGGAAGCCGTAACGGTATCTTCAGACAGTAAGACAGGGAGTCGTAAAGGTATCTTAAAACATTAAGACAGGAAGCCGTAATGGTATCTTCAGACAGTAAGAAAGGTAGCCGTAACAGTATCTTCAAACAGAAAGTCAGGTGGCTGTAGATATATCTTCAGACAGTAGGACATGTATCCGTAACGGTATCTTCAGACAGTACGACAGGTAGCCGTAACGGTATCTTCAGACAGAAGACGGGTAGTCGTAAATGGTATCTTTAGACAGACAGGTAGCCGTAGCAGTATCTTCAGACAATAAGACAGGTAGCCGTAACGGTATCTTCAGACAGTAAAACAGGCAGCCGTAACGGTATCTTCAGACAGTAAAACAGGCAGCCGTAACGGTATCTTCAGACAGTAAAACATTAAGACAGGAAGCCGTAATGGTATCTTCAGACAGTAAGAAAGGTAGCCGTAACAGTATCTTCAAACAGAAAGTCAGGTGGCTGTAGATATATCTTCAGACAGTAGGACATGTATCCGTAACGGTATCTTCAGACAGTACGACAGGTAGCCGTAACGGTATCTTCAGACAGAAGACGGGTAGTCGTAAATGGTATCTTTAGACAGACAGGTAGCCGTAGCAGTATCTTCAGACAATAAGACAGGTAGCCGTAACGGTATCTTCAGACAGTAAAACAGGCAGCCGTAACGGTATCTTCAGACAGTAAAACAGGCAGCCGTAACAGTATCTTCAGACAGTAAGTCAGGTAGCTGTAGTAATATCTTCAGAAAGTGGGACATGTATCGGTAACGGTATCTTCAGACAGTAAAACAGGAAGCCGTAAGGCAGTAAGACAGAGAGCCGTAACGGTATATTCAGAAAGTAAGCCAGGTTGCAGAAGGTTATGTTTTTTCAACGTCAAATACGGCTTTCTCCCCAGATAAAAACTAAACAGCATGATATAGCTTAAAACATGTTTTAAATAGCAAAAATCTCAAACAAGCACACAAATACAATCTTATTACACAAATACAGGGTTAAACATGTTTCGTTTTTAATATTTCAATTATATAATTTAAGTATAGCATGCGAGGATCCATGAATTATTGTTTCGGGGGGGGGGGGGGGTGATATTCTATGACATTGTAACCAATTTTTGTACATGAAAACTAATTAGCACAATCAACGAAAAAACTTTTCTTTCAAATTCAGAATATCGTTTAACTGTTAACTGTGGCGCCCCACTCCCCACCCCACCCCACCCCACCCCCCCCCCCAACACGCAGTTCCGCCACTTCATATTCTAGTAATTTAATAAACACATTATAAAAACAAGGTGTGTGTATATTTTCTAGCCTAGCCAGCTCACTCATGTCCCATTCGTACTGACCAATGCATAATTCCAAAATTGGAAGGTCTCGGTCTCCACTCGACTCGTCTACACAATATCATCTATTTGTTTACCAGGTAGTATACTCCTGTCCGGATTATATAGCTGACGTCATTCAATCAAATGCACACAGTTGACTTTTATTAAATATACAAATTTATCGGATAATTTAAAAAAATACAAAGATAGATGAGGTACCACCTTTTTGGTTATTGCTGGAATCTGATTTGGACCTGTCAGTTATGAAACATTAAAATTTTCTCCACTTGCATCACAGTTTTTTTTCATTTTCATGAAATTATATGTCACGGTAAACAAATCTACGCCGTCTTATTCGTGCCAAACAACAAATAGAAAAAACTTCCTATTTCGTTTGAACGGTTCAAAATATTTAATAAATCGCTGAAACGATTAATAAACCGTTCAAACGACTTCAAACGAATTCGTAAATCGTTGAAACTAATTCGTAAATCGTTGAAACGATTTAATAAACCATTGAAACGATTTTAAAAACCGCTTAAACGATTAAATAAACCGTTCAAACGATTTAATACTAATATGTGCCATATCACATCCGATATCAACCCGAGACCCTATATCTACTTCAGGGCCTTTAGGCCGGGTTGATATAGGTCGACGATTGATATGGGGTGTGATATGAAATTCGCATATAATAACCTATATTTACCATATACTTTCAACATTTTGATGTGCGAACCATATTGATAAAGATTTTTTTTATCAGACATGGAAGTTAAAAATTAAATATGAATTTTAATGTTAAGACTTAAATAACAATACTTAAATGATAAAAACGAATATCTTGACAAATTTCATATGTTGCAAACAGGAGCTCCAGAATTACATATTTTTCTTAATCTTAATCCCAAAATATACAGATTTTTAATTAATTAATTAATTAATTAATTTTTTTATTTATTTGCACTAAAAACTCTCGCATGACTCTCATAAGTGGATATTCTTGTAGGTGTATGACAGGGAAACAACTTGTCCTCTTTATATTCGCGCCATTTGTAAATGATACTGAAGATTACTTTAACCAGCTCAAAGGACTCACACTTGTTAGCCTTGGAATAAACTTCATATCTTATATTACAGTGTTTGTGCTATCCTTTATGTATATCATGCAGTTTATTATCGGAAACAAACGATGGCATGCAACAACTACTAAATTCAATCTAATGAAGGTCGGGGGATTTCTTCGGGTACTCCGACTTCCGTGCCCAATAAAAACTGGATTTCATGAAATAGCCACAAATCGATTTACATGTACCTTTGAACGAAACTGTGTCGATTTTGTTATAGTGTGGGAGAAGGGAAGAAACAGAGTCATTACCCGCCAACTTTCACAAATAAAAAAAATATTACTTGACTCCTATCTACACGGGTTTCCAGTTAGCTCTGTTCAGAATAGAATTACATGTATCTTCATGAAAACCCCAAACTGGATTTTTTCATGTGTCATTCAACAATAGTGGACTTTATCGTTATTGAGATAGTGAGTACCGAAAGGCTTCAACAACGAAAACGATAAAGTATACTAAAAAGGCTAAAATATGAGAAAAAAGACCCCCCCCCCCCAATTAAAAATGGTCTCAAAACGGCATTAATTTATTGTAAGGAAATACCATTTTTGCCAAAACTTGTGATAACCCCGCCCCTTTTGTCTGATGCTTTTGCTTTCCTTCGTTCGGCGATTTCTTACTGCTTTATACACGAGCAGGTCTAGTTACATTCATGCAACTAATGGTTAAATGGAAGCAATCTTTCTGAATCAGCGGGAAAAAGTAGTTCAATGGATGTTATAGGTTACACATGAAACTAACTTATCCAAAAGGCTTTTTTACATTTGTTAAAAATTGAATACTGCTTAAGTGAAGAAAACGTTAAAAGAACCGCATGTTCTAAGCCGAAGTTTTCCGATAGTTTAAATTATAGGGATGCTCTCTTACGCAAAAATTTAGAATTGATATGTTATCAAGTCAACATTTTCAAGCTTTCCAACTGATTGCTGCCGAAAAACTACTCTTACAGTAATCCTGTCATACACTAACGAGTCCTTGGTAAGAAAGTGATCTATGTGTTGTGAATTCAAGCCTGACCCAAGTCCGGTGCTCTCGATTTGAACCATAATTGCCAGTTTTATTGCTGCTGGTAGAGTTAATTAAAATTTACTCTAGGATCCTCCTCGGTAAAAAACAAACTGAACGCCATGACATAACTTCAAATTTGCTAAACATGGCATAAAATTTCTGAGACCATACTGGAGTGTTGCCAGTGCTCGACCCACAATGCAGCCCATCGCGTCCCTGGTGGCGGATAGGGGGCACCCCCTCGTTGGGGGTGGTTGCCAGGTCATATTACGGAAAGCCTGGCAACGGACCCTATTGGGTAACGTGGTTGGAGAGTGCAACGCTCCTTGTACGATAATGACCCCTTTTTAGATTTAAACATTGCAGCTTCTATAAAAAGCTGTATTCTCCACCTCTAATCAATACTCATACTTTGGCAGTCAACATTTTGATTCCTTATTTCATTCCAACCCCATTTTCCGTTGAATTACTAGTTTGTTAACTTGTTCCAGTCCTAAATATAGCTGAAATAATGCTCGCTGGACGGGAAGCAAAGATCCAATCAATCATAAAACCTCAAATAAAGTTACATACTTACCATATTTATATAGTGTTTAAACCAAAATCGATAACAAGTATTAAATACTGTCCGCATATTTCAAGTTTTAATAAATGTATTGTGTACTGTCCACAAATATCAGGCTGGAATTAAAGTATTGTTAACTGTCCGCACTTATCACGCTGGAATAAACGTTGTGTGCACTGTCAGCACATGTCACGCTGGAATAAAAGTATTGTCTGCTGCCAGTACATGTCACGCTGGAATTAAAGTATTGTATACTGTCGGCACTTATCACGCTGGAATAAAGTATTGTTTACTTTCCGCACATGTCACGCTGGAATAAAAGTATTGTGTACTGTCCACAAATGTCAAGCTGGAATTAAAGTATTGTGTAGTGTCGGCACATGCCACGCTGGAATAAAAGTATTGTGTACTGTCAGTACATGTCACGCTGGAATAAAAGTAGTATGTTCTGTCAATACATGTCACGCTGGAATAAAAGTATTGTGTACTGTCAGTACATGTCATGCTGGAATAAAAGTATTGTGTACTGTCAGTACATGTCACGCAGGAATAAACGTTGTGTATTGTCAGCACATGTCACGCTGGAATAAAAGTATTGTTTACTTTCCGCACATGTCACGCTGGAATAAAGGTATTATTTACTTTCCGCACATGTCTGGCTGGAATAAACGTTGTGTATTGTCAGCACATGTCACGCTGGAATACAAGTATTGTTTACTTTCCGCACAAGTCACGCTGGAATAAAAGTATTGTGTATTGTCGGCACATGTCGCGAGGGAATAAAAGTATTGTATCCTGTCGGCACTTATCACGCTGGAATAAACGTTGTGTATTGTCAGCACATGCCACACTGGAATAAAAGTAGTGTGTACTGTCCACAAATGTCAAGCTGGAATAAAAGTATTGTGTACTGTCCACAAATGTCAAGCTGGGATTAAAGTATTGTGTAGTGTCGGCACATGTCACGCTGGAACAAAAGTATTGTATCCTGTCGGCACGTGTCACGCTGGAATAAACGTTGTGTATTGTCAGCAAATGTCACGCTGGCATAAAAGTGTTGTCACCTGTCGGCACTTATATTATCACGCTGGCATAAGCGTTGTGAATTGTCAGCACATGTCACGCTGGAATAAAAGTATTGTGTACTGTCAGCACATGTCACGCTGGAATACAAGTATTGTTTACTTTCCGCACATGTCACTCTGAAATAAAAGTATGTGTACTGTCAGCACAAGTCACGCTGGAATAAAAGTATTGTACATGTCTGCACATGTAACACTTAAATAAATTAATCTTAATTTAATTGTCTCCCAAACGTGGTTTTTAATGGCAGCCGTTTCACCCCCCCCCCCTCCCCCCAAACACACAAACGTCAACTTAGTCCGATTGCAACGAAATTTGATATGTAGGTGGATTTTAATGCACAAACTAAGAATATCACGGAGAATTTGGGGTTTTTCAACATACTCAAGAAGTGGCAATGGGGGTTCGTTTGGGAGACATTCTGTGTCTCAACACAATCAGCACTAGTTAAAACTAGTTTTATTTTAATTTCCAATTTTTAAATAAAAAATTAATCAATAAAAGAACATCAATTATGTTTTTTCAGTGCCATTTTACAAAGGAACACATATATTTGAAACTATATTTGATAGTACTGTTATTGTAGAAATATGACACGAACGGCATGCCATAATCAAACGAAATGTTCAATATTTTCATGCGCCTCGACTTGATTTACAACCTACATTATTCGATTGAATAATTACACTTTTCACAGTGTGGATCTTTACATTTTACGTGAATTTTAGACATTATAGTCTTTTTGTAAATATACAAAAAAGAAAACTCATTTAATCAATATAACTTCAAACCTTTCATAATTTGAAAAAAAAAATTAAAAAATCATATATTATTTTATTACCACTTTTCCTGTCTGGTCAGTTATTATAACTGAAACTTGTTTTACAGTCATTGAAGTAAGTAACAAGTACAATGTAACAAATCACATGAATATGTTTATGTCAACTATCAATATATACGAGTCAAACTATAAGCTGAATGTTATGAACAAGAAAACACGAAAACAGACTTTCTATCATCGTTTGTCACAAACAAATTGCGAAAATTTCTACTAAATGACAGACCCCACGGATTACTAATTTTCTTGTCATGATCCAATATGATGTCAATGACGTTCCCGTCTGCCGAAAGTCGATGTATGTTATTCGAGTCGCAACAAGCAACGAACAGGTTACCTCCCCTGTCAGTAGTCACAGCTCTAGGTGCATTGAAGTTTTCAGGTGTACATGTAAAACGTACTTCTCCACTGAGTTTGACACAGCCTACCGTGTTATTGAAATAGTAAGTATAGTAGACACTATCCTGTGGACCCGGATGTAGGTATTCAATAATGTTACCACCAGGTACATTTATTGTAATTATTGTCTTCCCTTGTTTACTGAGGATGTAAATATTCCCACCATGACCACCAACACAGATCTTATCACCGACAACAGCTATCCCACCGTAACACCAACCAGGTACAGAATGTGTACCACCGGACTTCATTGATTGTATGTCAACAAACTGTATTGAATCCTGGTCAGGTAGGGATACAACAGCTTTATCTTCACCTGGTATAATAGCAATATCCCATGGTTTACCAGATAACGTACAATCCTGTAGGTACTCACCTCGGTCACTATATACCAGTAACTTGTTACTACCGTAGTTACAGAGTAGTAGACGGTCGTCTGTCACAGCAATACTGGTTATCAAGATATCATCGGTAGATTTTATATCAAATTTCATGTCAAAGTCGAACTTTGTTGGCATCTGAATTGTTGTCGGTAAAACCTGAGCTTGATTTGATTTGGATGGTTTATACTTGATTGGACATGGTGTAGACTCAATGTGTACTGACCCCAAGGATTCGATCTGGAGTTGTTGCTGTTGAGATTTTTTTAACGAAATTTTACAGGTCAACATCGATGGTATTATTTTTTGTACTTCAATATCGTAGTCGGAAATTTTCCATTTATACGAGTTTAATAAAATAAATAACTGGTTCTCTGATCCGTGTTTTGATACAAGCTCTAATTTACTGGTAACCTCGTCCAGAGATTCCATCATTGTAGATAATGTTTCTTTGTCAGATTGTATTTGCTTCTCGCATTTCGTCTTAGCTGATTTGATTTCAGATATCACATTCTTTTCGAGTTCATCTAGGCGTTCCAAAAGTTTGGATTTAATTAGTGAAACATTTCTCAGCACATCTGATTCTTCATCATTTAGACTCTTTAAATTATCTTTGCGGTTGCTTATAAGCGTTTTCAAAGTTCCACGTAAGCTAGATACTGTGCTAGACACATCTTCTAACATAAGTGATCTTCGAACTCCTTTGGAAGCAACGTCTACAGGAACACATTTTTGACATGTCCGGTGCGTTTCTGCCATACAGGAACGGCAGCATAGACAATCATGTTCCACGCAGAAAAAATCAAGTGCCATTTCGTCGTGTTTTTTACAACCACTTTGTACAGATAATTTTTCCTTGGGTAACGATCCAGGATCTATTAAATGATGAGAGGCGCATGCTTTGAATGAACTATGAGCATTCAGACAGGCCGTACATAGGTTTTCCTCACAATCAGTACAATACTTTATGGCCACTACGGGTGACAGTTCATTACGTGAGCATGGATCGCAAATGGGTTTAGACGTTGCCATTTTTTTCTGCAAAAAAATTTAATAAATAAATTATAACCTTATAATGTAAAATGGAAATATTTACTTACAATAATGTCGTTTGGTTGTTAATGTTTAACGCCAATGTCAGGTATTTTTTCTGCTATATCGTGGTGTCCAGTTTTGTATTATATTATTTTGTATTGTTTTGTAATACCCTAGGAAATACTTCGGGAAAAAAAACCTGGTAATCCTTGTTAGTTAGGATTGGAGTCGAGTACACCCAAGCCGCAGTGACACTGCATGGAACCTATAAGCAGACTACCTTGACCACTCGGTCACCGAGGCGTCGCTAGAATAGTATCTTGATCTTTAGGGACAGTATTCCAAAATATTATATGTAACGGGTGCATTTAATATATGACTTTTAATTTTAAATAATTATTACTTATTACTGTGTTTTCGTCATAATTGCTCAAACCATAAAAATTTATAACGTTCGCGTCATATCAGCAGAGTAGCATAGGTAGAAGATAGTACTACACATCATAGAAATCAGTACAATCATGTTAATGCGTGTGTATTAGGCAGCGCCATCTCTAGGATTTAGGAGTATCTAGCCATCTCTAGGATTTATGAGTAGGCAGCCATCTCTAGGATTTAGGAGTAGCCAGCCGTCTCGAGGATTTAGGAGTAGCCAGCCATCTCTACGATTTAGGAGAAGGCAGCCATCTCTAGGATTAAGGAGCGACACACGCACATAATTAAATTTGAATTGAAGCAGTTCTACAATGTTACAATTATTTTTGAACAGCGTTTTTGTTCACAAAAGATTAATAAAACACATTAGCAGCCATGTTGAATGTACCTAAAGAAGCTCGATACATTAAAAATATAACTATCAACCCAGGACATTTTTAAGTTGAGAAAAAGCTATCTTTAAGTATGATTGCAGCGGTATTACCTTTTAATCGAAAAGCTTGATAATTAATGTGGTCTGACGATGCTTGACGTAAAGGCACGATAAATATTAATTTTTAGTATTTTTTTCGCGAGACAAGGATTATCAGGTCTATATCAGATGAGCTCGTAGAGCGAATCTGATATGGACCTGAAAATCCTTGTCGAGAGAAAGAAAATTGTCATAATTTTTTTTATCGGTTATTTCTCAATTTAAATACATCTTTTTTTATTTGTTTTCGTTTTTTGTGTGACATGTTTAAGGTAATTTTGCTTTGTAATATTGCCGTTTTTACGGTAAGAATCTGTGCACTACTTCTTTTGTACAATTTTTATGCGTAATGCGTAATGCGGTCTGACATGACGGCACTTCTACCTCATTAATTCAAAAACTGTTTAAGCAATTAAGCAATTGTACGTACGGAGCTGGAGGGAATTTCAAATGAACGGAGATGAAATGTCAATCTGAAACCAATTTCAGCGTTACGAAAATGTTTAAGGAAGTAGGTTATCATATCTGAAAACTACATTAATGTTTCTTCAAAGAAGAAAATGATTCTGATTACAATTTCTTTCACTGACGGTTTGGTGTACATGTCAGTTATTCCGTTTATGGGGCTACTGATATTGATAATTAAAATCAATCAATATTGATTCTGTACCCCCTAAATATGTAATGAAAATTTCTGCCCGTGTAACACCAAGTAATTAGTTGCCTATAGTATAAAGGGCTATAGCCTATCAACTACGTCTACGGTCACATACTCGATGTTTCGGCAATCTTCATTCATTCAGCGATCGAAAAGAAGTGTACTGTTAAAATATCCTGCATTTTATTCTCTATTAATGATAAACATGTGTTTCAACCCGATTAAACGCCGTTAAAGCGAGACACTTTCAAGACCTGTTTACCAAAATTCGAGCGTACTGCCATACATGGGAGGTGGTGGGGGTATTGTATGAACATTGTTCGTTATTTTTATTTCAGCAGACTAATAAGATACTCTCTAGATACTGATTGTGTGTTGCGTTTTATATTTTGTAACACTTCTTAGTGTCTGGACAGGTCTGATTAATTGCAGCAAAGATGTATTGTTTCTTTCGTGGTGTTTGTTTTCGTGATTCGGTGATTTTGTTGCCTTTTTTAAAAACAGACCCCCCACTTTCAATTGGAAAAATTTATAGATGTTTTTCTTGAAATTTGGAAAACAAAGCAATTGTTTTACACATATAAAAAAAGGAAAACAACAGTAAGCAGTCAATAAATAACTAAATTGATCTTTTGTTAGATATATTTATTTGACTTATGTGAGATGTTCAAACATTGGATGACTGCAGAAACTTCCATTTTGTTTGATTTTATATTATTATAAGATGTTTCGGAATTATATGGATTTATTTGAGCAGTTTAAATTATTAAGGTTAAAGTATCAATGAAAAACCAGAAAAAGACATTACAATAGAATAACTTTTTGAAAAATAAGTTGCCAGGTACTTGTATAGTTGAAAATTTCAACACTTTTGTACTACACATTACAGAAATCTGCAGAGAAGCACAAGTAGAGGATAGTACTACACATTACAGAAATCAGCAGAGTAACACAAGTAGAGGATAGTACTACACATTATAGAAATCAGCAGTGTAACACAAGCAGAGGATAGTACTACACATTATAGAAATCTGCAGAGAAGCACAAGTAGAGGAAAGTACTTCACATTATAGAAATCTGCAGAGAAGCACAAGCAGAGGATAGTACTACACATTATAGAAATCTGCAGAGAAGCACAAGTAGAGGATAGTACTACACATTATAGAAATCAGCAGAGAAGCACAAGTAGAGGATAGTACTACATATTATAGAAATCAGCAGAGAAGCACAAGTAGAGGATAGTAATACATATTATAGAAATCAGCAGAGAAGCACAAGCAGAGGATAGTACTACACATTATAGAAATCAGCAGAGAAGCACAAGTAGAGGATAGTACTACATATTATAGAAATCAGCAGAGAAGAACAAGCAGAGGATAGTACTACACATTATAGAAATCAGCAGAGAAGCACAAGTAGAGGATAGTACTACATATTATAGAAATCAGCAGAGAAGCACAAGCAGAGGATAGTACTACACATTATAGAAATCTGCAGAGAAGCACAAGCACAGGATAGTACTACACATTATAGAAATCTGCAGAGAAGCACAAGTAGAGGATAGTACTATATATTATAGAAATCAGCAGAGTAACACAGGTAGAGGATAGTACTACACATTAAAAGAAATCAGCAGAGTAGCAAAAGTAGAGGATAGTGCTACACATTACAGAAATCAGCAGAGCAGCACAAGTAGAGGATAGTACTACACATTACAGAAATCAGCAGAGCAGCAAAAGTAGAGGATAGTACTACACATTATAGAAATCTGCAGCGTAACACAAGTGAAGGATAGTACTGCACATTATAGAAATCAGCAGAGTAGCACAAGTAGAGGATAGTACTACAAATTACAGAAATCAGCAGAGTAGCACAAGTAGAGGATAGTAGTTCACATTATAGAAATCAGCAGAGTAGCACAAGTAGAGGATAGTACTATATATTATAGAAATCTGCAGAGTAGCATAAGTAGAGGATAGTACTACACATTATAGAAATCAGCAGAGCAGCACAAGTAGAGGATAGAACTACACATTACAGAAATCAGCAGAGCAGCACAAGTAGAGGATAGTACTACACATTATAGAAATCTGCAGCGTAACACAAGTGAAGGATAGTACTGCACATTATAGAAATCAGCAGAGCAGCACAAGTAGAGGATACTACTATATATTATAGAAATCTGCAGCGTAACACAAGTGAAGGATAGTACTGCACATTATAGAAATCAGCAGAGTAGCACAAGTAAAGGATAGTACTACAAATTACAGAAATCAGCAGAGTAGCACAAGTTGAGGATAGTAGTTCACATTATAGAAATCAGCAGAGTAGCACAAGTAGAGGATAGTACTACACGTTACAGAAATCAGCAGAGTAGCACAAGTAGAGGATAGTACTACAAATTACAGAAATCAGCAGAGTAGCACAAGTAGAGGATAGTAGTTCACATTATAGAAATCAGCAGAGTAGCACAAGTAGAGGATAGTACTACACGTTACAGAAATCAGCAGAGAAGCACAAGTAGAGGATAGTACTACAAATTACAGAAATCAGCAGAGTAGCACAAGTAGAGGATAGTACTACACATTATAGAAATCAGCAGAGTAACATAAGTAGAGGATAGTACTACACATTATAGAAATCAGCAGAGTAGCACAAGTAGGGGATAGTACTACACATTATAGACACCAGCAGAGTAGCACAAGTAGAGGATAGTACTACACATTATAGACATCTGCAGCGTAACACAAGTAGAGGATAGTACTACACATTATAGAAACCAGCAGAGTAGCACAAGTAGAGGATAGTACTACACATTATAGAAATCAGCAGAGTAGCTCAAGTAGGGGATAGTACTACACATTATAGAAATCAGCAGGGTAGCACAAGTAGAGGATAGTACTACACATTATAGAAATCAGCAGAGTAGCACAAGTAGAGGATAGTACTACACATTAAAGAAATCTGCAGAGAAGCACAAGTAGAGGATAGTACTACACATTAAAGAAATCAGCAGAGTAACACAAGTAGAGGATAGTACTACACATTATAGAAATCAGCAGTGTAGCACAAGCAGAGGATAGTACTACACATTATAGAAATCTGCAGAGAAGCACAAGTAGAGGATAGTACTACACATTACAGAAATCAGCAGAGAAGCACGAGTAGTGTATAGTATTACACAATACAGAAATCAGCAGAGTAGCACAAGTAGAGGATAGTACTACACATTACAGAAATCAGCAGAGCAGCACAAGTAGAGGATAGCTACTACACATTATAGAAATCTGCAGCGTAACACAAGTAAAGGATAGTACTACACATTATAGAAATCAGCAGAGTAACACGAGAAGAGGATAGTACTACACATTACAGAAATCAGCAGCGTAACACAAGTAAAGGATAGTACTACACATTATAGAAATCAGCAGAGTAACACGAGAAGAGGATAGTACTACACATTATAGAAATCAGCAGAGCAACACAAGTAGAGAATAGTACTACACCTTATAGAAATCAGCAGAGTAACACAAATAGAGGATAGTACTACACATTACAGAAATCAGCAGCGTAACACAAGTAAAGGATAGTACTACACATTATAGAAATCAGCAGAGTAACACGAGAAGAGGATAGTACTACACATTACAGAAATCAGCAGAGTAGCACAAGTAGAGGATAGTACTACACTATATAGAAATCAGCAGAGTAACACAAGTAGAGAATAGTACTACACCTTATAGAAATCAGCAGAGTAACACAAGTAGAGGATAGTACTACACATTACAGAAATCAGCAGCGTAACACAAGTAAAGGATAGTACTACACATTATAGAAATCAGCAGAGTAGCACAAGTAGAGGATAATACTACACAATACAGAAATCAGCAGAGTAGCACAAGTAGAGGATAGTACTACACATTACAGAAATCAGCAGAGCAGCACAAGTAGAGGATAGTACTACACATTATAGAAATCTGCAGCGTAACACAAGTAGAGGATAGTACTACACATTATAGAAATCAGCAGAGTAACACGAGAAGAGGATAGTACTACACATTACAGAAATCAGCAGAGTAGCACAAGTAGAGGATAGTACTACACATTACAGAAATCAGCAGAGTAGCACAAGTAGAGGATAGTACTACATATTACAGAAATCAGCAGAGTAGAACAAGTTGATGATAGTACTACTTATTATAGAAATCAGCAGAGTAGAACAAGTAGAGGATAGTACTACACATTACAGAAATCAGTAGAGTAGCACAAGTAGAGGACAGTACTACACATTATAGAAATCAGCAAAGTGGCACAAGTAGGGGTTAGTACTACACATTATATAAATCAATGGAATAAACTTGCGTCACACTTTTACGACGGAAATAAATATCTATTAAAATACAATAAATTGCAATAGATAAAACCAGAAAGATTTTTCGTAAACAGTTATTTTAAATTATTTTTTCAACATGAAAATTAATCGTTTCCTGTTCCGGTAAAAAACTTGGACCTCCACTGATAGTTACAATAATGTAACTTTTTTGACAACAACAAAACACGGAATCCGGAATTTGAACCCCCAAAATTTGTAGAGAAGAAATAAAAGGATTTCTCAAGAGCAACACGACTTCATACTTGACAAGATTGTCAGTTTTCTTGCCGACTGTCGATAAACAAGCTTAACGTACCAAAGCTAACAAAAATTACACGCTGACATAAAATTGTTCAAATTTAATATGTACATTCATAAAAAATAATAGTCGAAAACACAATACACGAGGATACATATATATAGTGAAGACAATAGTGGCGAGTATTTTTCGGACGACTGTGTAATAGCGAATATCAGAGGCCTCTTATCATTACACGTGGGCCCACACAAACCCATACAACGAATTACATTTATCTCAAAAGCACGGTAGACTCAAATTAGTCTAAGCTACAGGTATAATCCACTGTAGTGCAGATACAAACTCCATTTTGTGCAGACGAAACTTTTTATTTTTAACTTTAAGGCTATCAGAAGCATGTAACGCTCACCTGACTTACCAAAAAAACCTTTTAGAAGACTTGAATTTTCTTGCAAATTTTAATTTTAAAATCTGAAGTGAGATATTGTTTTTTCATAGAAAAACTGTGTCTATGTATTTCCATTACGGTCACATTTAAATCCATGTTTCGTAGGCAACCATCTCTAGGATTTAGGAGTGGCGCACAAAAACCATTAAATTGTTCTTCAATGTTACAATTATTTTGAAGAAGTTTGTCAGTAAACAAGTTTTGAAATTACAACAAAAAAGGACCTATTAACAGCCCTAGTAAACGGTTCGTCCACAACTTTTTTATTTTAAATTTCAGCAAATCAGAACACATTTACAACCCTGGCATCCATGCTAAATTTTTAATTCGCAAAAAAAACTCCAAAAATATATCGCTTCATTTCTGCATAGTTTGATTTAAATATGTTGAATTTTACAATAGTGGATATGTCAGTAACAGAGTTCTGACTCCGACTGACGAAATATATTTTAACATCATATTTATACAGGAAAACTATTATGACCTATTAACTCAATTCAATTTGACACATGGTTTGACATGATTACATATTTTCTTTATAATTAACACTGTAATGTCTAATTGGATTAAGTTGCATAAGTGGCAGATAATTACAGGTAAAAGGTGTCATATCTTTTAACACAATAATGTCTAATGGATTAAAATTACACAAGAGAAATCTAAAAGGTAAAATGTGTCACTCATTAATTACAAGTTCAAAATAGAATGTTAAACATCAAAGAAGATTAAAAACCTGTAAAGAATACATAGTGCAAAAATACTGAAAATAATAAAAGATTGATGTATAAAATTTTGTCTATATTTCACACGGTCATAATCACCAAACATAATAAATAAATGGCCATTTTGACCTTGAAGATCTATAGTCTGTTCTATTTTAATAATGTACAAAATGTATAGAAAGTATATAGTTTATATATATTTCTCTATGCAGAAGGAAAAATGATAACATTTGTGTTGAAAAAAAGGAAATTAGAAATTGTATTTTAAACAATACAATTTGTTAAAAATGTGATGATTTTTTATTCTAGAAGATTATGCAACGATAAATATGACGGTGTTTCTTGTCATAAATTTAGACACAGACTGACCAACGAATGGCCTTAGTCATTGAGTGTCAATATAAATAAATAACGTGAACAATCACAACATATTCATCTTAAACTTTCTCATTTTAAATGAACCCAAAACTTTTTTAATAGTTGCTTCTCAGTCCGCTAACCGGGGACGTGCCGTGCTGTTACTTGGCTTTGCTCAAATATTCCAACAAGATGTAATCAAAATTATCAAGGTGACAAATTCATTACGCCAGACGCGCGTTTCGTCTACATAAGACTCATCAGTGGCGTTTAACTATAAATGTTTAAGATATTCTTCATTGGGAGATGGAATAATATTTTTTTCATTGGGAGATGGAATAATATAAGTCCACTGGGATCGTGTAAATACACAATACAGGCAGTTCAAAATATTATATAAAGGGTCTAAAAGAATGCTGCTGAACCAGTACACTTATTTAGTATCGGATCGACAAACATGACGATACAGCATAAACAAAAAATAATAATATACAAGTCTAGAAGATTATGCAACGATAAATATGACGGTGTTTCTTGTCATAAATTTAGACACAGACTGACCAACGAATGGTCTTAGTCATTGAGTGTCAATATAAATAAATAACGTGAACAATCACAACATATTCATCTTAAACTTTCTCATTTTAAATGAACCCAAAACTTTTTTAATAGTTGCTTCTCAGTCCGCTAACCGGGGACGTGCCGTGCTGTTACTTGGCTTTGCTCAAATATTCCAACAAGATGTAATCAAAATTATCAAGGTGACAAATTCATTACGCCAGACGCGCGTTTCGTCTACATAAGACTCATCAGTGGCGTTTAACTATAAATGTTTAAGATATTCTTCATTGGGGGTAATAATAATACATGTGACCTTTGAACTAAAAGACGCTTACCTATGGTAACGGGCTATTATTGAAGACATGCTTGCATTCTGATTGGACAAAAATAGTAAAAAAATCTGCGTTCGAACATTTTATTATAGTATTCTATGAAAATCATCCCTATTTGCATTTCTCAATTATTATTTTAGCTGACTGGTGTTTTAAAACAATTGGTATTCTTAATTAAAAACTTTAGAGAATGATTGTTATGCCAAAGAATGCCATTCAGAACTGATAAACAATAACTACATGATAAAACCTATATGTCGTGTCATTTTTGCGCATTTTCCTGGCGTAGAATTATATATGCTTTAATGAACAATGAACATCGTAAACCATCCACACGCCAGTGATGTATTTACGCCATATTTTCTTTTTTTGACCGTCTGACACACGCACTCTCATACAAATGATGCTACATAAAGGTAATTAGGTCATTGGTAATTGTCAGAACGCCAGATGACTAGTATGAGACACAGTGGTTCGATAACACATTTTATTTACTCCATACGAAAAGCCCATGGCATTAAGGGTAAAATTCACTGATGGTTCCGTTACCATTATTTATATTTGGACCTAAATTACCCATACGGTTTATCTTCTCCCCCTCCCATTTTTTATTTGAATACACATTAACGATTTTAATTCCCATGTAATTAGCATTTAATTAAGGTGATCCATATAGCCCGGATTCATACAGGGGAATCACCTTAGTGTCTTCAATGGGAAGATTATTTACTTCAGTTCTGAAAAACAGACTCTCGAAATATGCAGATTTATGTAATATTACACCAGAAGCTCAATCTGGGTTTCGTAAGGGTTCTTCTACTGTCGATAGTATTTTTTGTCTCCATGTACTTTCATTGACTTTCGAAAAGCGTTTGACACTGTTTGGAGGGTGGGTCTTTGGCAAAAACTGATGAAAAATAATATTTCTGGTAAAACCTTAAAAGTGATTTATAACATTTATGATAATATCAAATCATGCATCAAACAAGGTAATGAAATCTTCGGATTTTTCTCATGTGATATAGGTGTTTGGCAAGGAGAAAACTTATCCCCTTTTTTGTTTTCTATATTTCTATCAGATTCGGAGAACTATTTTAGTGCAAACAATATTACTGGTTTATCAAATATAACTTCATTAATGTTTGACGATTTGAGAATATGTATTAATATTTGTACTGTTATATGCAGATGACACTATTATTTTAGCTGAGAGTGCAAAGGACTTACAGGATTCGTTAATTGTTTTTGAAAACTATTGTATACAATGGAAACTATCTGTAAATGTTGATAAAACAAAATATGTTATTTTTCGAAAGGAAAACGTAGGAAAAAGCATGAATTTAAATTATGAGGACAAAATGTAGAAATTGTTGATAATTTCTCATATCTAGGAACTATTTTTAAATATAATGGAAATTTTTCTTTACCGAAAAAGAAACTTTGTGATTAAGCTCAAAAAGCTGTTTATGCTCTGTACGGGAAAATTAGGAATATTAATATACCGATCGGTATTCAATTAAAACTTTTCGAATCTCTTATTGAGCCTATTTTATTATACTCTTGTGAAGTCTGGCGATTTGAAAATTCTCATTGCATAGAAAAGATCCAACTTAAATTTTCAAAAAAAATATTCAGTTTGACTGAGCATGCCAAAGTATATGGTTTATGGAGAGACCGGTTCATCTCCTATAGAAATTAAAATTCAGACACGAATGTTTGGAGCAAAGTTTTGATTAACACGGATAAGCTGTCAGGAAAACTATATCAGTTACTATTACATCTGCATAACACGAGGGTATGCGATTCCCGTTGGATCTCGCACATAAAATCTATATTTGATCAAACCGGATTTAGCTTTGTTTGGGCCATTCAAAGTGCACTCAGTAAGAATGATAGTAAATTATGTATTAAACACGTTTTATTAGACCAGTTCATCCAGAAATGGTATAGTGAAATGGAAAACTCTTCAAGAGGTCAGTTTTATTCCAAGATAAAAACTAATTTTGGCATGGACAAATATCTGACAGCCTTGCAGAAAAATCGTAGAATACATATCACCAAACTTCGATGTTCTAACGTCAAGATTCCAACAGAAACACTTGTAAACGTACCTGGGTTGCGCCGTATATCACCACAAACAGTACGCAATCGGTTACGTTCTTATGAATTACGACCATACGTCGGAGCAGCACTGAGACACCAACAACGCCGAGCAAGGGCTAGATGGTGTACACTGTACTACCTTTTGTGTATGGAATTTACAGAACTGGAGAAGAGTGTGGTTCAGCGATGAGTCACGTTTTCAGCTTGAAAAGCGAGATGGTCGCAATGAGTGTACTGACGCCGAAATGAACGTGTGTTGTAAAGTGTGTTGTAGAAAGGGACAATTTTGGCGGAGGCAGTGTTATGATGTGGGTCGCTTTATCTTACGTCAGGAACACACAAGGTAATCTTAACGCTGTTAGGCATTGAGACGAAATTATACGGCTGCATTTATTGCACGTTATTGACATTCAAAGAGTATTTTTCAACACGACAATTCCCGACCATGTACAACACGTGTAACAGTAGATTTTTAAGAGCAACAGAATGTCAATGTGATCTATTGGCCATCACGATCTCCGGATCGTAACCTAATTGAACATCTGTTGGGATGAACTGGACCGGCGCGCGCGCCAACGACAACCATCGCTGCAAAATCTGCAACAGCAATCACTTCAGTATTAGTGGCAAAAAATATCGCGTGTTCGTACTCAGCTTTTAATTGAATCCATGCTAAGAAGAGTAAGGGCTGTGTTACAAGCAAATGGTGGACACAATAGATACTGACATGTTTGCGTTATTTATTGACAATATGAGACAACATGTTATATTCAATGGTAAAAGAACTCAGAAGCCTTTTGATTTGGGGAAAATCTATCTAATTTCAAGGTCACCTTTTGCCAAAAAAAGTTAGAAATTTTGACGCACACACACAAAACGTTTCCAGGCAATAACTCAAAATTAAGCATTTGATTTCAATGAAACTTTTAAATATATAACACATATCATGTTGGAAATGAAGCCTATTGATGCTGGAGGAATTCCATCAATGGTCAAGGTCACCAGTTGATAAAAACATTAAACATTTTTTCAAAAAAATTCTGGAAAATGTAAGCGGGGGTATAAGTGATCGCCAGATCGACTTTGTCTAGTTTTAATTGTATATTTTGTACCTTTTAGTTATAGAATGAACTGCTTATATAAGGATTTCCAGCATTAAAAAATACCCAATTAAATCAATTTGTAAACTTCACAATTCGAAAACTTTATGTACCGGAAGTTGTGATTTAGTAAACGTAGCATACCTTCGGTACTTTTACTAAATCACAACTTCCGGTACATAAAGTTTTCGCCCATTTAAGTCAGTTAAAAAGCCCACAATATTGGTCGAACCTGTACGTCCTCTGTGGATTTTTAGTGATAAAAAACTGATGTATAATCAAATTGAATAAAATATTACATCACTGCATGATAACACAATTTCACCACTTTATTGTCAACAGACACGTTTTTTAAATCGAACATATTTCTTATTAAATTGATTGATTGATTGATTGAAAGACTTATTAATTGATTGAATGATTGCGTTTAACAATTCACATTGCACGCTAAAAGATGTAATAGAAATAAACGCATATTAAATGTGTTCATATCGATAAAGAGCGAATTGTGCTTTTCTCGTCTCCTTATTTTCCTGGTCCTGGAATCCTGCTCCAACTCTCAAACTGCGGTGTTGACACGCCGGCGATCTTAGTATATGATCTATTATAATAGGTTGTTACAAACGTTGTACGGAAAGACCGGGTGATCTTCCACGATTGACAAAAATTTTATGTCTTTTTGCGGGTGGAGTACAGCCCGAAGATCACACGGGAATTACCAAAACACGCATAAAAGTGCTTTTACTATTCGAAATTCTATAGACTCTGCATTGTTCAATAGCGGACATTACATAAGAACGACCGAAACAAAACATTTCAGACGTTTTGGTTGTTGGAAGCATATGATTGCAAGTGTGCTCAACTGTACCAGAAATCGGCCATTTACGGAATAATTTAATATTTTAACCACTTGACCGCAGTGCAAATTGTTTGAAATAAGTTGATCAAATCACATAAAGTACCGTAAAAAAATCAACAAAGATTAGTCAGAATGTTTAGATTTGCAAATGAACAATGGTCTAAAAATTCTTTATAAAATACAACTTTTATTTTTGGTGTCACATGTGCTGTTTTCCAAAGAATTTTAAGTATCAATACGCCCTGGAAAAAGGAATAAATATCATGTATATGTTGATAGAAGTATATTTGAAAACTACATGTACCGCATTGAACAAAGACAGAAAATATTCTGTATACTTTGCATTTACTTAGTTTATTGTTAACCTATAAGAAAACGGTCTCTCTTCGTTACACTTTAATGTTCTTTGTCCATTAAATGACATCACGATGACGTCATTATGGGTAATAGAGTCATAAGCATTTTTTTAAGCACTTTAAGCAGGTTTATATTTAAACTAGGTTAAGCTAACAAAATAGTTCAGTTCTGTTTCTTCAATCCCGTTTATATCAATTTGTGAATGAGGGTTTATTCTAATATGATGTCTTGCTTTCGTTTTGCAAACAAAGCCGTATTAAAATTCCTATAAATTTAGTTTGCACATGCGCAAGTTAATTGTGGTTGCAGTTGGTTAAATTTCATTTAAAAAAACTCAATTTTTAAAACCATACTTATCTTTGCTGTTTATAAAGTTGTTATTTTAAGTCTGAAATCTGAGATTTGCACTATTCAACATACAACCATTAAGTTATATGTTTCCACCCCTCTACATTTAGACACACCGGAGGTGAATAGAACAGCCATTCTCTAGCGCACACTTATATGCAGCGTTACTGTACAGATTAGCGTATTTGTCATATTCAGAATCGAAATAATTCATGGATACCAAACTTTTTTGTCGTTTAAACATGGCATTATGGGCGTTATATTCATGATATTTTAACACTCGCTATCGCTCGGGGCAATATATTCAAGAATATAATACAATGTACCACCCATGTTAAAACGACAATAAAGTACGTGTGGTATCAATGAATTATTTCTTAAACATATCCTGGTTTAATCTTTAACTCAGTTTAAATTAAACTAACTTCATGAAAACCGACCTAAGTATACAAACATTATACATACATGTATTGGTATTTACAGGACCTTTCCGTAATGTGAACTACTTGTTTGACACACACATACACCGGATTGTGCTATCCTTGATAATACAATCGCGTGATACAGTGTAAAGTTAAACTGATAATTTAATTAGCATGAACAAACAGTCAAGGCTTATGTATTTAAAATAAAAAAGAGGGTGGAATGGGGTTCCCCACTGATTAGACAATTTTTTTGTAATTTTCCAAGCATGCGTTCCAAAATGATGTATTTTAATTTAATTGATTAAAATCCGGGGAGTTCTTTTTAGTAAGAGAGGTGCTACTACAATGCACTATATTTTATCAAAAGGACAGTTTTAATTGTGCAAGGGTTTTTTCCCTCTCCAAAAAATGTAACGCAATAGTAACCCGGACCCAGGATCCTGGATACCTTCAAGGCACCAAGGTTACCAGAAAAATTTATGATGTAGGTGTTGAGTTCAGTACTAATTGATATATGAACACATCAGTGCGCAAGTGCGGAGATATATGTTCATGGGATACTAGAAAAGTAATTTCGTAATTTCTAATCTTTATTCGTTTCTGCGTCCTCATATAAACAATGTCTACTATTGATTACGTGCCTGTCAACACTGCGGGCTGTTGTTTCAAGCCAAACTTATTAGACAATGATTACAATCTGTTTCACGAAGGTTGGGGGATTTCACCGTGTACTTCAGTCCCCCCCCCCCCCGATGTGACCTGGACCTTATCATATTGTTAAAATAACAAAATGTGCCGTTAAATCCCTCTCACCAACAAAATAACGTATATTGTGTTTATTTGCATAAGAGCAAGCCATGTGTGATTAAATTCTAACTTTACCGTCGATACCTCCTTAATCCTTAGCCTGACCAGTCATATTAATCTAATATGTAATCTGAATAACGAGCAAGAATTGGCAAAACGTAGACGGCGCAACAGTCTTCACTCAAAAATATATAATAAAGTTAATTACTTCTTTATCATCCAATTGAAGTTACATGTTATGTCTAACACATTTAAAAAACTAAGTACAAATTTAAATACCATTGAGAATCTATAACTCTTGAGTGTGTAGTCAACGGAAAGTAACTCAATAAGTCAAAAAAATTCATGATCAACCAGAGGTAAATTTACGAGAAAAATACGAACAACAATCCACAAATACTTTTTGAAATCAATAACTAAGGCTAGCTCAAATTTTAATGATGACATATCTAATATTTCAGTTAAACATAGGACTCAGTGGCTAAGTAGTCTTCGTTTGACATTTTATCAAAAGATTTATTACGGGAGTCAACAATGAAGCTGTGAGCTCGAACCTGATTGTGGTAACGGTGTACTCTACTACCGATTGAGATCCGCCGTTATTCTTAAATGATATTTTTCCCCCCAGACCCGAACTGAAATCGAAGGTCTATTAATTCGACGACTAATTGTGCTGAAAATCAATCTAATTAAAATTATATATTCACTTGGCTCCCCTCTTTTGTGTCAGACTGACCTTTTTTTATATAAATATTATCCAATAAAAATTTTGGGCATCCCCAAAAATTAACCAATCAAATGGAAGCTGTTATTTCAATCTCGGTTTACGATTGCGATCAACAATATTATACCAATATGGGGCGTGCAGAAGTTAAAAGATTAACAGAAACAAATAGTTTATTCTATTTTAAAAAAGAAAGATTGCATTGCAGTCCTCCCACCCCGATACGGAAAATCTCTACGATTTCAAATGTATATATTGTTGTGTAACGGTAGAGCATGAAATAACGCCATTGTGACTACCGGGGATCGAACCCGGGATCTCAGTATTGCCAGCCAGCCCTCTAACCAAGTGATCTAAAGAAGTACTCCGTTAGCTCAGTCGATTTTGACTGGCTATATACTTACTACCTGCTACAACGCATATAGTCCTCAGTCCTGTTACACTCTTCCCCCCTTACGAAGAATCATCATACTCATGATGATTCACAACAAACCCGACAAATCTTCCATGTGGGTTTTTCAGTTGGGCGCCAAATGTAACGGTAGAGCATGAAATAACGCCATTGTCACTACCGGGGATCGAACCCGGGATCTCAGTATTGCCAGCCAGCCCTCTAACCAAGTGAGCTAAAGAAGTACTCCGTTAGCTCAGTCGATTTTGACTGGCTATATACTTACTACCTGCTACAACGCAGATAGGCATCAGTCCTGTTACAGTTGAAACGAGAACTGCAGAAATTGGATGGTTCGGGCGTCGTCTGTGACAAAAAAGTTCTTGTTTGTTCTACACTTGTAAGTTTAATGTAAGACCAGGTTCAAAGGATTCAAAGATTACAGAAATGATAACGGCTTACAAAGATACTTGCGCAATACGGACCACAATCGACCATGGGATCATATTTGGTGTCCCGGATGTCCATTGTTTTTCTATGGAGCAGACCTCGGTAATGTTCGTCAAACATCGGAAATACTATTTGAGTAGCTAAATATTTTTTGCCCGAAACTGTAAACATCGACTCTAAGTAAAGCAATACATTAAATTTGTATCATTAACTAGTGTTACCTTGATTTTATAAAGCTGTATTTCTCGGAAATAAATTAAACAGTGACTTCAATTATGGGTCGGATACCTTTATAATAAACCATACGATATGGATAATATGTTTTGACAGAAGTATTTTATTTATATTTTTTATTAATTATAAAATTGACAAATACAAGTGTTTCATCATAGTACCGAAATAAAAGACTCCCAAGTTGGTACATGTACAGAAATAACTAATATCTAGTATTTTTTTCAACGGAGAAACCATCAAACTCCGCTATCAGGTTTTAACTTTAATTTTGTTATAAATGAATGGAATAGTACATGTACATGACAATACCAAACACATATGTGTTTTAAATTGTTTACAGGTCAAAGGACAAACAGAAATAATACAGTACACGTTATTGTATGTCCACATGCATTACTAAATTAAACAAGAAAATAAACCTTCATCAATCTAATTAAAAGTATATCTTCACCTGGCTCCCCCTTTTTGCTATTGTCGCCGTGAAGCTTATCAAGGAAACAAATATAAGAGAGAATTAAAACAACAACAATTTTACATCGTCGCCTGTTGCTTTATTAGTATGTGTGTATTTTGACGTTCCGTACACCAGATATACAGATATAAGTGGAAGCATTGTAGCAGTTGTTAAGGTTATATACTATTACGTCATCGTTGAGTTTTGAGTTTGTGTCTGGCTGAGGCAGGGTGTGCCCGAATTCAGCTTTAATTGACATGGATAGACGAGATCTCTGTCAAAGGTATGGAGTTTTTAAGTAGGTATTTCACTTACGCTTCCACCCCCAGATAAATGGGTAAAGCCTTGACGTAATAGGTAGTGGTGTAGCTGAAAAAAAATGATAACTGACATTTTACTATTATAGTCTATACCAGCGTGTTTGTACAGAGAAAATAAGAAACGCCATGATAAAGCTGAGCGATTTCTCACATGATGTTAAAATGCAGGCGATCACTCACATAAATAATAACAAATAACTATGCGAGTTGGATAATTAATAATTATACCCCATGCAAAACATTACTCAATAAATATTATACAATTATGGCCTAACGAAGATAATATCCATAATTATTAAATCAAGAAAGGGTTATTTTTTCGAGGTCCTTTCGGTACACGCAAACAGCCAACTTTGTTATCATCCTTGCTGTACATGTAAAAGCCGTCTACTTTGTTATCGTCCTTGCTGTACATGTAAAAGGCGTCTACTCTGTTATTGTCCTTGCTGTACATGTAAAAACCGTCTATTTGTTATCGGCCTTGCAAGACATACAAAACAGCCAACTCTGTTATCGTCCTTGTTGTACATGTAAAACAGCCAACTCTGTTATCGTCCTTGTTGTACATATAAAACAGCCAACTCTGTTATTGTCCAGTTGCTGTACATATAAAACAGCCAACTCTGTTATCGTCCTTGTTGTACATATAAAACAGCCAACTCTGTTATCGTCCTTGTTGTACATATAAAACAGCCAACTCTGTTATCGTCCTTGTTGTACATATAAAACATCAGTTTTCGTCCTATCTGTACATATAAAACAATCTTCAAAGGACGGTGAAAGATCAGAATTTTATTTTATTTAGGCTCTTTATTACGTGTTGACATTTTTATGAATTTTCGGCAAATCAAATCATCAGTTAAAGTCAATTAATGTCAATTAAAACGTGGCTAAATTTTAATAAATATTTCTGACAGAAGAGTATATAATGATTTCGGTGCATCTTTATATTACCAAACCATGTTATTTGGTAAGTATAGAAAATCTTTAAATTATCTTCAATAAAATGACTCCTTAATAGCGAGACAAAATTCATATTTAACAAGATAAAGCTTTTGACTTGAAATCTTGATTTTGTGTTGATATTATTACGTTAGTGCACTTATAAACTAACCCAATATGATAAAGAATGTTTAATTTGTGTTATCGAGTGTGCCTGTTTTGGATACGAATTGACATCATGTATTTACTTGTACAACATGTGTGTGGTCGCTAATCATTTTTCTTTTTCTTTTTTTTATTAAATGAAACGGAGACTTAGATGCTCTATTTTCATAGTACGACTAAAATTAACGGGCTTTTTGTAATTCGTGAATGAATTGTATATATATTTATTTAACCATGGATATTGCGAAGATTTTCCAAGGTCGCGATCTTCTTCGAGCTAGCTAAGTCGTTATAACGAGTAACTAAGTCGTTATAACGACTTAAAAATAAAACACAACATGGCACTAACGGGCTTTCGTAGCTATTTTATCATACAATCGGCTACCAGACGCAGCTTAATAAAGTGATTGACTTATTGTCGTCTCCTGGTACATCTATCCTAAAGATTATCGACACGGGAAAAAGCTTTGTTAACCGGATACCAGACGTATTAAATCTTACGTCACAACTGACATTCAAAAATGGCGAGCGCTTTAAACGCTTCGAACCTTGATAATACATTAGGAGTCAACTATTTTAATGGATTTGTATGCAAATTGATTATTTCTATAAATGTACTCATAACTTTGTCGAATATATTTCAACCCAATTGAAGGTAGTATATTCACAAGTACATCACGCAATGTGTTGAGGTAAGAAAATTCAAGTGAAGCCATTCGGAACACTGACGGAGCTGTTGAACTTCATCGTTTAAAACGACGATGATATTGAACCACAGCAATTTGACTTCATATAATTTCAGGCGAAATATGGCCAGACAACGCAAAAAAGAATAGTAGTGAGCGAAGTAAGCGAAGAGGCTAACTAAGTGTTTGAATTAAGTGTTTACAGTTATACTTACAACAATACAAAATTATTAAATTTTGTTCATATTGTGTTGGTAATATAGATGAATACTATAGTTTGTTTTTTTTTATTCATCATCATTTCAAAGTCCACATTTTCATAAGAGTCGTTAAATACTAAATACTTGTTCCGTTTACACCTATAATATATTTCAAAAAGAGTCCTAAGTGATAAATATATCGTTAGTATTTGAAGATCAAGAATGCAATTTGACATCAGCACTTAAGATGGATTTTTTTTACTTTAACGACTTCTTCATAAAAGAACTCTAGATGTTTTTCAATATGTCCATCGGTATAGCTATAAACATCATTGAGGGGGGGGGGGGGGTAAGGATGCTTCCACCGAAAATAGCTTGTCATTGAATTTTCTTGGCCAAATTTCCTCCATTGTCAAACATTTTTTATTTTGAGATTTTCACCAAAAAATGGTAGAAGGTTTCCTGCATCCCCTTAAACACAAATCCATGTTTTCCCCAAAATAAAATGTAATCAGACCTTTTAGAACTGACAAAAAAAAAATTCAACGCCGTTTGAATTTTTCGACTCTACAAATAACCACCTAAGACATGGGAGACCTCGGATAACGACTCTTTGTCAAGGTCGCAACATCCGGTTATTTCAGCGACTTTCAGTCGTTCAGTGATGAGCCCCGTTTACTGCTACAGAGAATACGCTTATACTGTCTCAGGAATGAACATTTCTTTTCCTCCTGTGTCCAGGAAGTGGATAGCTTCGGTAGAATTAGCGTTATGTTGTGGGCGTCGATCTCTAATACAGAACTGTTACATGTCACAGGCAGTTAACTTTCTTTAAAGTACAGAGACAAAATTCTCCAACATCACCTATTGTGCGTAGTTGACCGACACAGAGAGCAGTTCCAATGCCAGTGCTCAAACAGCTCGCTTAACAATGGACTGATCAGTGCAACATTAATGTGCTACCATGGTCTTCTATATCACTGGATATGAACCAGAATAAACAACCGTGTAACCAGCTGAATAAAAGTGTTCGCCAGCTCGTCAACCTCCTCCTCTGACCTTCAATCAGCTCCGTCAAATGCAACTTTACTGGGGAACAGCTCGAGGTTGTCATACACGGTGCTAAATTTAAACGAAACCGGAAGTATCCTTAACTGTGATTTATTGACTTTATTACCAATCTTCAAGGAATAGACTGTATGTTGTTTTTCAACTTAAACCATTGAAGTGAATATCTATACGTGTTCTTATAAAATCATTACAATCGTATAAAAATCCATTATTCGTTTTTGTAGCCTATATTTTCATCCGTTGTCTTCAAAGGTGTGTCCAAAAAAATGGGGAGAAAATGGGTAGGCAGCAGGCAAACTAAAATCTGATTGGTTAAAAATTGTACTGAAACTGACAACAATTTGCAAATAAAAAACTTATCCCCCACTGTTGCTTGGATGCTAACCATAGCACAATTTATTATGGTAAATCCCTTAAACGTAAGCAAAATCCGATTCTGGAAAAGAACTAATGTTAAATAATTATAACATCTGTGTTATGAGTTATATTTCGGCGACCATCAGATAAGATTTCTTGTTTATTTTTAAATTTAAATCTTTATTGACAAGGATTACATTATCCTACGTCGGGCGCTTTAAACAGTGTCCATTTGCTTTTGATTATTTTCCATGTGATCAAATCCCCAATTTCGTAGACTATTCTCGTTTAATTATTCAAAGTTCAACCAAAACTCTAAACAACTTGAAGCAATATTTTAAAAATTTATTTTTTTTATCAGATTTATGATAATGCATTCTAACACATTTTGCATTTCGAATTGATTTCTTATATTTAATGTTAACAAAGTAGCATAATTCTAACAAGTGCCCATCAGAAGTCCTATCCTAACGCTTATCAGAATTCTGATAAAGAGGGTTCTGTTTTTAACGATTGATAGAAATATAGAATATAATTTTGCTTACTGATTTCTGGAAGTACAAGAGCCTCATAGTAGCAGAAAAATAACATAGACTTTTTAATTATCAGAATTCTGATAAAAAGATGTCAACTATCACAGTAGGTAAGTTAGCTATACCGAATCTTATCAGAATTCCGATTACGTAGGCATACACTGCCAATCAATAAAATCAGACATATTAATTTAAATTATCAGAATTCTGATAACAAACTCTCACAGTAAACGAGTTAGCAAAACCGAATATTTTTTGTTCGCAATTCTGAAAATCCATTCAATCCGCCATTAACTTAAATTATCAGAATTCTGACAAACGGCTGTGTCTAGTCTTCGTTACAACCTGGTGTTTGATACAGCCCCGGCTGTAACGGTGATACAGCCTGACCAAAAAGACTCGAATTTCCATATATCGCAAAACAAATGCATTTACATATATTGAAAGTTAATTTTGTTTTGTCAACTATTAATCCTGTTTGTTTTCTTATGTGTTCAATGAAATAGAAGTAATCGTAACTTGTGTGTAGTCCGTATCAGAATTAGGACATCTAATGGACCAGATACGGACCGTTATCTTGTTAGAGCCCTCGCCTTCTGCTCGGGCATTAACGGATAAGCAGTCCGTATCTGGTCCTTCATCAGTCCGTAATTCTGGATATGGTCCTACATACAAGTTACTATTACATAATTATTTCATCACTTTTCATATCAATGATGTAACAAACCATTCAATTGGATAATTTGCAGTCTGCATTGTAAGCAACAGTTGATGTGCTTTGGAATAAAAGATTCAGCCGGGACGTATCAGCAAACGGACTGTATCCAATCTTTTGATACAGCCCGGCTGTATCGGTGATACAGCCTGATCAAAGAGCTGATTCAAATTTCCATGTGCCATGCATGTACATATATTGAAAAGTTCATTTTGTAAACTATTAAGCGTATATTTGTTTTCTAATTTGTTCAATGAAATAAAAGTAAAATATCAGGATTACCGACTTCTGAAGGACTTGATACGGACTATTTATCTGGTTACAGCCCTCGCCTTTCGCCCTACACACAAGTTACTATTACATAAATAAACTGTACATTTCCCAAGTGTCAAACTGCAATTTATATATGATATATCATAAATCAAAGTATAAATAAACAGGCGTATGCGTCAAAACAGATACTTTCGATATTCATCTGTAAAATACGACAAATTTCTTTCCCTTCTCTGCCAAGTCATCAGAAATTTGTCCGGATGAAATGTTGCTTTATCTCTCATTTTGGAAAACAACTGTCGTTGACAGACTGGGCACATTGGGTCAGACGCTTTTATAGCATTTACTTAGAATTCCTTGATTAAATAACTAGCATTTGACCACTGCCATCGTTCACCTCCTCCTTTATTGTTCATTATTTTGAAAATTCTTGTTTCCTAGTTCCTTCTTAAACAGTGCGATTATTACCTTTAAAACCCTTTATATACAGAGATGGATCAAACACAAATGTCTTCATTTAAATTGACGTTTATAAGAGAGCACAAAGAAACTAAAAAATGCACAGAAAAAACAATAAGTGTATAACCTCTTAAATTATAGAATTTATCTGTACAGCCAGAGAAGTACACTTTAATAAACCATGATGTATGTATGCATTCTTTCGTGGGAAATTTCTGGCATTTTTTGTGTCACAGGCCTAGGGTAGCTACTTGTTGCTAGTGATAGTGTTTACGATTTTGAAAATTTTTTAGTAGTTGTTGAAATTGATTTATAATGTCATAATTAGTCGGTAAAAACATCTAAAATGTTAAAAATTAAACATATAAATATTAAATAAACATTAAAATACATCGCTAGTCTTTCCATAACAACTAATTAATTATGCATCGGGTCCAGGTTTCCGATGATTGCCGATTTAGCTGATTGGCGGTGCACATATAAATATGGATGACGAGGTAATCACATACATTTTACAAACAGATAAACTATTTCGTTGATTACTAATTTCTGTAACTGACAGTAACATATATTACCTACAACAGATAATAAATAATTTAATTTCAACTTGCAGAAAACGACAAAATAAAAATTTCATTCATATTGTGGAAAATTTTCCCTTCGGAGACCGATATTTATTTTACAGTAAACAGAGCGAGTTGCGTTGTGAAAAGCGCATTTATCAAAAGAGACACTTCCAGATAGAAGTAGCTGAACGATATATATATTACAAATCTCTTCAATTCTATATGTAATTTACAGTTATTCTAATCAATTTTACACACATACCCATCCAACAACAATTTTGACAACTTCACTGCATGACTGTCGACTCGAAGAATGCTCTTAATTTCATTCCAACGATTGATTTCACTTCCAATATTTATCCTTCCTAAATGATATTTGGCAAGCACTTCCTGTATTTTTCTCTTTCATGTTGAATCGCTCAAAATTATCTTTCTCCCTCTTGCATTTTGCTGCACGTGCGACATTGTTTACATTCAAGTCTGCAACTACGCATGTGCGGTAAACCGGCCGAACAAAGGTGATGTGAATGTAGGCGGGTTTCCGATGGAAATATTGTCTACCAGACAAAATTTGATTTTGATTACAAAACTGTATTTTTACATAAAAAGACAGTTTTAATATTACTTTTTAACCAGAGATTTGAATTTTATAACCTTTTAGAAGAAGTATAAGACTAAAATTACAGTTTCATTTTTTTAATCAAAATCGTAGACACTATCACTTTAAATTTCATAAACACGAATGTTCCTATAGGCATATTTATTATATACATATTTCCAATATAATAATTATAAATACACGTCCATTCACTTTCATTATATTTTCATACCAAGGTACCTCAACTTTCACTGAACTCGCAAACACATAAAATAAAGGCATGACATTATTTATTTTGACTGCGGCAGAAAGATCCGAAGATGACCAGGTGGTAGACAAAATCAAATTTTCTAATGATGTGTCCGACACAGGTCATTTAAACAATTAAATTGATAGATACTGTCTGGTGGTCTGTTATTCTTTTTAAACAATTACCTAACTATTGCCTTCATCAGATTTGTGATAATTATTGACAATTAAATTTATGCGATTTTACTTTTGCTGTATTAGCTATTGTTTTGTTTCTTAAAAATATTGACTATTGTGTTTTGTGGACATAAATATAGTTTATCATATCCGATTTAAAATATACTATTTACGTGATTCTAAAAAATGGGGGGTGGTGTTAAAAATAAGCAGAAATAAATATGTACTTCTGTAGGCAATAACGTGTATTACAAACTTCAAAATAACATTCATCTTATGTTCGCATATGAAATTTGGGGTTTATACATGTAATTAAAATTACACAGATTCAATGATTCGATATTTTTTGGAATAAATAGACAATATAGGTTTTTATATCAAGACTTAATATGGCTCGGTAGACAATTTTTTTGGCTGAAAAGCATTACTGTTTTAAATTTTATGCATATTTCTACAATAAATAAAATTTAAAAACAGTCGCTTAAACTTAAACTTAAGAAATATATTATTCGATAGTATACTGACGCACACTTTTTTTTCATTTTACGGGCGATTATTTAACGCAGCGACCATAGCCAAAATGGCTAGAGCAAGTGAAAGATTAAATTTAAATTAGATTAAATAATTTGATTATTTTTCTCATTTCTGTTCAAATTGCCAAAAATGGTCCAAATCAAAAATGCTATAGTAAGAATACTATATTCTGATTTATTTTATTTTTTTTTTTTGGGGGGGGGGGGAAACTGCGCCTTGTGTGTCCAACACCAACTAGTCATACCTAGTAGTGGGTTTATAGGTCTTTGTGGGATGTTATTCAAATCTTGAAGAAGTGGCAATAGACTAATTAAATGTTGTACAGGACATGTTCACGCTTTCCTATGGTCTAGCGCATCCTATAAATGTTTGATTGTGGTACAAAGTCAATAGAAACGATGATTTCAGTTTAAATTAAAGTATGCAACCAATGTATTTGCGTTGTCGACGTCGTGATGTAAGTTGCGGGTCATTAAACGGACGTCGTGACATCACCTGCAACTCCACAAACGGCTACAGCGATAGACAAAATGCATGCGGAAATTTTGACGTCTGATATAACATGCTGAAGTCTGCTCCTGAAACGATCAGCTATTTTTCTTGTGCTCCAAGACGTCTGACTAAGCGATAACCGTTGACTTATGAACTCCATATTGTTGTGCTATGCGAACTTGCGATTGACCTTTTAAACTCAGAGGCGCAACTTAAATATTGTAGAAATGAAATTAATTGAACTGAAACATTATGTAATTAGCAACGAAAAGAGTCAATTAGGATATAACATGTATAAACCCAACATGCATGTCAATCACATTCGGAGCTTCTTCTTAAGAGTTTAGTGGCTTCTTTGTACCCGTTGTTTTTTTTTTTCGCCGTATTAAACTTTTTTGTCGAAATCAAAAGAAAAAGACATGTTAAAGTATTAAACCGCTGAAATCAAATGCTTGATGCACGCTATATATAATTTATCAAACTAAATTCATTCATAACCCCATTTTAAAGGTCGTAAGGTTCCGTGAGCCATGTGCCTGAAGGGTTCCAAATGTCAATAAACGCCATCTATGCAGGACAGAACGTAATGTAAGGTTTTGGAAAATTGAAAACGAAAACAAATTTCTTTAACATCTGGAATGCAATACAAAACAGAACTATGTGTATGAACAACAGTTTTAGACTGAAAGTATTTCATTCCAAGTATCATTACGAATAAAAAAACCTATATACTGTGTTGGAATGCCAGCACAAATCGGCCAAAAATCCCAAAATCTTCATGGAACGTATTTCATTGAAATCGGTACATTAAAATATATATAGGTCTTGATAAAAAAAATAGTTGAAATCAGACAAAGTTGGCATTGGGAGGGTGAGGGTGGTAAAATGACAGCGTTTTACAAAATGGCAGAATTCGCATCAATGGTTTTCCGTCAAAATGTTCAGGATAGTCAAACGTATCAGTTTACCAATTTCCATTGAAATCGCTCCTAGAGATCTGAAGAATGTATTTTTATTTTTAGCGGCAACTATTTTAAAAACGGCGGCCCTTTAAAAAAATTTTTAAGTTGATTTCACAACTTCAGTAGTCCCAATATACTCACAAAGTTTCTTGTTGAAAGACGAAGAACTAGTGCTGATTGTGATTGCAAGCAAGTCACAAAAATTCCCCTCCCGTCTACAAACATAGTCGGTCACATGACAGTCTTAGCTTGTGCATTAAAATATACCTACTTATCAAATTTCGTTGAATTTGGACAAAGTTGTGGGGAAACGGATTTATTTACAAAATGGCGGCGTTTGCGTCAAATTTATTTCAACCATCCCGAGGTCTGAGAACTATACTTTTTTCAACGGTGGCCATTTTCAAAAATCTTAAACCGATGTGCACAATTAAACATGGCACATACATTTGTGCAAAGTTTCATGAGGATCTCTCGACTCGTTCTACAAAAGAATGCCGGACAAACTCAATTATTAGAAAGATGGAAAAACATTAAACATGATTATAATCGCATGGATCGTGAATGGCTCTTAAACGACCCCCGTGGACCCTCCAGTTCAGACATCCGTTCGCAGCATCTTTATCTACCAGAAGAGCAAGTTTCGTGCGAATCGGAGCATTTTGCAATTTTAGTGGCCATAGAAATTTAACATGTATGTCAGTGTTCTGCATATCATATGCTACGTACATGTATATACCAATTTTCATTAAAAATCCATTAACTTATAAATTTTTATTTTTTTTTTTTTCATTTTCAAAATTGCCACCATTTTAAGATCGTTGGCATAATCAAATTCTCATTTTCAGATAGCCACTATGATTGAATTCTAATTTTGTATGACTAACATCCATTCGCAACATCATAATCTACCTGAAAAACCAAGTCTCGTGCAAAATAAATCGGACCAATTTGAATATGTTGAAGGCCATCTTGGATTCAAAATGACCGCCATAGAAAGTCAACATGTGCATCATATGGTGCGGTATAACATACTCCACTTATATACCAACTTTCATTTAAATCCATACACTTTGATTTTTAAAGATTTTTGTTCAATTTCAAAATGGAGCGGCTTTTAAGATGGCCTCCATCATCAAATTCAAATTGTTATGACTAACATCATTCGAAACATATTGTTTTAGCTTAAATCCGTTCGTGCAAATTGGAGCATTTTTAATTTTTGGCGGCCATCTTGGATTCAAAATGGCTGCGATGGAAAGCCAACATGTGCATCATATGGTACGATTTCACATACTTCATATAGTTCATTATAATTTTCATTAAAATCCAAATACTTTTGGAGTTTAAGAATTTTTTCATTATCAAAATGGTCGCTTATTTCAAATTTTAAATTAGCATGCATTATTTCATGTTTTTTGAAGTTTCAAATCGATCTAATGTACGGTCTCCGAGAAAATGGTCGGACAAAATTATTGGAAGAAAAATATAATAAGATCAAACAACGCAAAAACAATATGTCTACACAAACTCAGTTTGGGAGGCATAATAATACGAAACTTGGCAAATACAACAAGTCATCCGACACATCGTGGTCCGGGACATAATAATAAGAAGAAACTAGACACAAGCAATAACTCCTGCGACACTTCGTGGTCGGTGACTTAGTAATGATAAGAAACCAGACAACAACAATAAGTCGCTGAAAACTGTGTTTTGGGCGACTTAATTACCTTTCAAGGGATGGAGTGATTATATTCGTCATTTTAAGACAATGTATATACGGATTGCCACAGTAGTTTATTTGAACTTTCGTTTTATTATTTAATAACCTTTTACGATTACTTTTATGATTACTTCAATTTATTATTTTCAACCTGT
The DNA here is from genome assembly GCA_944474755.1 of Limnoperna fortunei. Lineage (NCBI taxonomy): Eukaryota > Metazoa > Mollusca > Bivalvia > Mytilida > Modiolidae > Limnoperna > Limnoperna fortunei. The sequence continues at coordinate 22,377,917 of OX104112.1, read as the reverse complement.
GACATTCAGAAAGTTGTTACATAATTTTAAATTTCATTTGTAAAACGTTGTACGAACGATGTATCATGAAGTGTACGCAAATGAAAACGGAAAGCATATAACCTTATACGATAGAATAAACCGATATACGATGGAATAAACGATAAACCATACAATGCATGCAGGAGAAAACCATACTGTAGCATTGTTACTAAATAGCTTAATCTGTATTGGCCAGGTATTGATTTGAAATTGGCTGTATTGGTCCCGAGACCATAGGTTCGAGGGCCAATACAGCCGACAGAGATTCAATACAAGTCCAATACATAATAAGTCAGTTTGTAACATGTTTATTAAATAAACCAAACAGTCTGTATATTAGCTGGCTTGTATGAACAATGCGAATGATTACCAAGTCTAAAACGAGCACAGAACGAATAAATACACTATAACATACAACCAATTATGACAAATCATCAAAATACCAAATATCAACACACTCACATTTCAAATAGCAAAGAAAAATGACATTTGTGTCACGGAGGAAAAAAGTAAAGAAAGTTGGGTATGTGGCAAACAGTGTAAGGATAGCCGTATCTGTCAATACTGTTGTAAATACTGTTTATGGTACCTGGTTCATATTCACTCTAGTCCTTCTTTAGTAAGCTCAACCAGGCCTTGCCAATAAACTACCTATCCATTTCACTACACGAAATGCTATGACAGTCCGTCTATAGTCACCAAGAACTAGCTTCCTGATTCGGAAGACCGGAGGCGAGATCGTAAACGGGCAATATGACTTTCCTTATTGCCCTGTGGGTCGAACGAAAAAAGTTATTAACCGGGTAGCCTTTTTTATAATAATTTAGTAATCAAGATATTGATCATGCCGATTTTAGCGTATTAGGGCCAAATTTTACGTATTATTTTATAATATACTATACAAAAACGATTTACGCACAACATACGAATGATACACGAACATTGTACAAACTATAAATACACGATGTACGAACGATACAATCGTTAATTTATGGGTTCCAGAGACTGTAGCACGCAGTTTGAAAATCGCACTAACAAATTACAATCGTACCACACTTGAAAAAAGTCTTTGCTAAGAAGGTGATTATACATCATGAAGTATATAAGTGATTGCCCAAAAGGTTCTGTTTTCTCTATACGAAGACACCGAACCCCCCACCGCACCCCCCCCCCTCCCCCGAAGCACAGTAATATTTCAATACAATGTATATTATACTTAACTTCTGCTCTGGAGAGATAAAATGGGTTTCAGTTTACTAGCCAAATAAATGTTAACTTTGTACTTATAAAGTTTCATGCGATATAGTGTGTTTGTTACTTGTTCAAGATCGGCGGATCTTTCTGGGGGACCTTGCCTTTCTATCGAACGATTTAAAGCCTCTCTTTATTCAACACATTTTTCAGCGTATCGTTCACCTCGACGCCTCCAAACACGTGTTCGTCCGTCACCGTGTCTCAAGTGATAACGGGACTCATCGGACCACAACACAGATGCCCATTGTCTGTGAGCCCATCGCTGAAGCACTCGTGTCCATTCAAGTCGGTTTCGACGCCTCTAAAGGGGTGAGCATGTTTCTTTGGAGAGGTCGTCTTGCTCCGAGTCCATTTTGGCGTAGTCGACATCTAACTGTATTAGATCCAATTGGACTTCTGTGCGTTCCAATCGCCTCACGTGACGTCTGTACAGTGGTTCTGAATCGATCTCGTAAATGCTGAAGGCGAATGTAACGGTATTGCTGAGGATCGTTGTCTTCCTGGGCGTGGCCTGTCGCTTACTGAACCCCTCGGCTGATGTCGTTCGGCCAAGCGAGTAATTGTCGACGGTGAACAATGCATCCGACTAGAGATTTTACGTCGAGATATCCTTCCTTGGATCATGCCAAAAACCTCCTGTCGCTTAGTGTCTGAAAAAAGCTTTGGCATTATCACATTTGTATAGAGTAAACCTTGAAAACTTTAGATAGGATTTTTGTAGCCGGAAGTAAAGGTTAACATATGGACTTCTTTTGAGGTTATTCATGCATTTCTACATGGCACAACGAAAATTTCGCGCATTTGTAAGTGGTTACTGTAGGAGAGAGAGTTCTAAACATCAGTGAACCATTAATGTATCGATTTGTTAGTTAATGATTTTAAAACACATATACCTTTGCAAATTTATTTAACTTTTACACACATCAAAAATATTCCAAACATAGTGTTTCGTTTTCATTGGAACTCCGTATACATTGTATCTATTTTCGGTACATTTTATTCATTCAAATTTGTTTTCCAACTTCAAATATCGATAACAATAAATAAATTGGAAACAGTGATTGGACATTGGAAATTTTTACTGTTACTGTAAAAGTATGGAGAAATGGGTAGGGAGCAGAATTGAACCTTTTGTAGGGCTACAGTGAGCCTAATAATTTCTACAAAAGGGGTCGTGAAAAGAGCGTTTTATTTCCAAACACGCTACCAACTACAGTCCATGTTCAGGCTTTCCCTATTATAACATTAAAACCCCCAAAAGAGGGAGCCTTCCAAACCTGGGAACGCATTGGAAAGCTCTGTGGGTAGATCACTGGGAACCCTCCAAGTATAGTCCCAGAATATAATATGAACTATGATTATTATAATCATTTTTGCAGATAGTCGCTATGTTTGTTTTTGGTTTAGTCACAGGATCGTTGATTTCAAACTATCCGTACATTTTATAGGTTTAGTCGAATTTTGCGCATAATCAACTTACATGTTTGGTTTAAACCTATATATGCATTGCTCAGAAAAATCAGATACTATTAATCCTTTATTGTTAAGTTTTGTATATTAGTTCACTGTAAAAATTTTACTATAGTCTAAACTAAACATTACTATTTCTTTGTTGTATACGGTAAATCATTGACACCACCCCCCTTCTACATAAACCAGTTCCCTATAAATTTCCTGAAAAATCGGGGAATAAATGATTTATCAGTTACCTACGTTATTACCCGCGTGTATGGAAATTTTACCACCTGAAAGAACTTCTGTGCAGCCTGAGGCGAAGCCTGTCCAGAAGTACTTTCAGGTGGTACAATTTCCATACACCCGGGTTATAACGTAGGTAACGGATTTATCCACGGTGTAATTCATAATTCATGTGTGCCAGTGTAAATGTAGGGTACGGAAGCCGTAAGTGGACATGAAAAATAAGAACTTTTTTTAATATGTTATCTCGATAAAACAAAATAGTCGAGATCTCGATAAAACTGTCTATCGTTATCTCGAGAAAACGAAATTGTTATATTGAAATCTCGATAAAACAATGTATCGTTATCTCGAGAAAACGATATTGTTATATCGTGATCTCGATATTAAGATATCGTTATCTCGAGAAAATTATTTTGTTATATCGTGATCTCGATAAACCAATTGTATCGTTATCTCAAGAAAACGATACTGTTATATCGAGATCACGATATAACAATATCCTTTTCTCGAGATAACGATACACTTGTTTTATCGAGATCACGATATAACAATATTTTATATCGAGATCACGGTATAACAATATCGTTTTTTCGAGATAACAGTATCGCTTCTCGAGATAACGATCTCTTTGTATCGAGATCACGATATAACAATATCGTTTTCTCGAGATAACGATACACTTGTTTTATCGAGATCACGATATAACAATATCTTTATATCGAGATCACAGTATAACAATATCGTTTTCTCGAGATAACAGTATCGTTTCCCGAGATAACGATCTCTTTGTATCGAGATCACGATATAACAGTATCGTTTTCAAGAGATAATGATACATTGTTTTATCGAGATCTCGATATCTTTATATTGAGATCACGATATAACAGTATCGTTTTCTCGAGATAACTAGGCTGTTTAATCGAGATCTTTTTTATAACAATTTTGTTTTATCGAGATAATTTTCATGTCCCCTTACGGCTTCCGTAGTAGGGCATCTGCAGTGTTTGAAAGGAAGTACAAATACAAATATAAAAAGACAGAAACATTCCTCTGTAGAATAGCATACACTGGTACTATAGAAAATACATTAGCAACGCGCAAACAATACACCATGCGTGACGTTAGCAACGCAGCCGGGAGCATGGGATTTGTACCGACGGGTAACCAACTAATCAAAAGTCCGCATATATTCCAAGATACAAAGATCTTTAGGAGAGGTGGTGAAAAGGATGTGGGGTGGGTCTACACAGCTAAATCCCAGAGCAACTATATTGTAACGAACGTCGCATTCGTCAAACACACCCTGGAGCACAGTGCAGAAAGTATTTTTGTTAAATTCCAATAATATTTAAGTATAGAATTTTTACCGTTATGCACAGTATTATAAGATGTAGAGTGCTCACAGTCTGACAGTACAAATAATCCTATTTTATATGTTATCTTTTTATTGATCTTGTAGGATAATATATGTGTAATAAATGTCAGGACATCACCTGATGACCGAAGTTAAACAAACATTTGATATTTGTGTGATGTCTTAACTTCTTACACAGACAAGGAACTGCAAATCGATTGCTAACCATTCACTGTACATTCTAAACTTCAAAGAAAATAGATTATGTTTTATGTTAAAATTAGTAACTTCATTATTTTTAAATCCATATTATGAAGATTAATAAATACTAGAATATATTACGTCCTGACCTTTTTACTGTATTGAAATATGTTTGAAGAATTGAACACGCAGAGATACAATAAACGAAGGTCTTGAAGAGATACAGGAACAATGTTTATAGCTGATTAATTGATTGATGTTTAATTTCCAACAAGCAGTATTACAGCTAAATATTCAGGACGTGTATTATAAGTATAATGTAATATTTGTATATTATGGTCGCTATATCTTCAGTATATGAATGCTGTACGTACATTGTATAGAGCGTGGTACGCATTATTTAAAGCGCTCTACATACTACGATGATTTCTGTATTGGTCTAGTTATTGGTCGAGGCAAAGCCAAAGGACAATACATCTGGCCAAGGACCAATAACTAGGCCAATCCAGAAATCATCACGTAATGATATCTTTATTAATTAACTCGTCCAAATCAATTAGGATTTCAATACAGGATGGAATCAGGCCAGTACAGGTCTAATCAGGGCAATACCAACATTGGACTAGTTAATTCTGTATTGGACTAGTTCAGTAGAATATATCATATCGGCAGTTTAACTGTTATTTAAGTGAATATTATATTAGTTAATTAATAAAGTGGATTATGCGCTATACACCCAATACAAGGAACACTCTGCCTCCAATATGTGGACTCTATACATTTTATGGAACCCCCTATATACAATACATGAAGCTTTACATAATGTATATGCACGAGGTATATGTAGACCTCTATATAAAATGTGGTGCATATACAATGAGTGAAGCTTCCTATGAAAGTTATATGGAGCGCTCTGCATGCAACATATGGAGCTTTACGTTCAGTATGTCGAGAGCTTTACGTTCAGTATGTCGAGAGCTTTACATTCAGTATATAGAGTATTATACATGCAGTATACGTGCAATCTACATACATTATTTAAAGCGCTCTGTATAAAATGTGGAGCACACTACATACGGCATATAACAATTCCGTCCGACCAAGTTGTCGGTGTAGGACGTAAAAAACTCCCCAAGTCAAGTCATACGGCATATGGAGTGCTAAAACACTCAGTATACTGTGCGCTCTACAGACAGTAAGTGGTATGATCTAAACTAAGTACTATTATATGGAGCGCTCTTTGTACATTACATCTATGTGGTCGTGTTCCTACAGTATATTTAGACTCCATCCCATTATACAGTATATTAAGCGAATATCTTGTCAAATGCATTTTGCTTGAAAGGAAAACTGTATGGTATCGGGCAGCAATACCGTGATGAAATAGAAAATGTGCGTATGAGTTTAAACCCAACAATGAAACAATAACGAGATGAAGAACACAGGGATAAGTTTGTAAATAAATAAATAAATAAATACATTTTATTTGTTATTATATGTAAAATATGTGATGAAATACATTGGATAACAAAGCATTAGATGGAATTGAATGTAATTATTTTTCAGATGAAACTGAAAGAAAGAAAATATTATCCCCGAAAAACTCAGTGGTCATTATATTGATTTTATAATTTGTTTACCATTTGTACACAGATTCACTTATTTATGTACTTCTGACGATACATGTGCAGTTGATTAATGCGATTTGTGCTAGACTGTAGGGAGCCCCAGAGCTACAGAAACAGGATTAAAACGATATAAATAAACGAGCGTGATATTTGTTGTTGGTCACACGCTGATACAGATGTTTAACTGCATGCAATCCATGATACAACACTCATTTTTAAAAAGAAATTAGTTCAGAGGTAAGGACAGTTTACTTAATTAAAAATAAATAAGGATTTTCATGTATTAAACAGTTTTCGTATGTTTTTCATGCTTTAATGTGCAACAAAAAAAGTAAATATATATAACAAAATGGAATTCATATTACGTCATTTTACCGTTTTTTCACATTAGATTAAACCAGTTAAAGTACAATGTGACTTTTTAAAATAAATAAAAATTAAAATAACATAGTTTGTGTAGATTGTTCATAAATGCAAATAGATTTTTGGTGTTTTACTTAACATTTAAAAAATAAGTGTAAAAAGGGTGTTCCGCAAACATTGTCCACTTTTAACAGAAATTGTAGTTTTTTGTATCGCTGGGAAACTATTGCCTAGACAATGTAAAATATTATATTAATATAACATCTTCTTCTTTGGCGGGTTATTATTATTTAATTTATCGACAAAGTAACTGTCGCTTATATTTTTAGTACTTTTAATTCTGTGCTGCAAATATTAAAGTACAACAAAAAATGCAGACAAACTCTTTGCTTTATGAAAAAGTATCACAAGGTGATATCTGTATGAAGTATTTTGTCAAAAACAAATAAAACTTACCATTTTAAAGCTGATTATAATTGTCACTTTAAGTCTCCTCGCCAAATATGCTTTAGATAGAACTATTTAACATTAAGTGTTGCTTCGTCTTTTTTGAACTGTATTTAATCAAATTAAATACTTTTTTAGACTGTTAACAAACCAAACATCATATATAAAAAAGTTGTTTCCTTTCATTACATTGACAACTTATAATGCAGTCCCCTTAATATTTTCCTTCTCATTGGATGCAAAATTTCAAAAAAAATTTCAGGTCATGGATTTTGATGGAAATGTAATATTTGATTTTCACTAAGGAAACAGTGTCTTATCGAAAATAGGTCAGCCACGGATTTCTCGGGGTAAGTTTTTACAATTAAAATCAAATTTACAAAAGATATTATACAATTATAGCCTTTAAATTAGGTCGATATGAAAAAATATCGACGTGAGAACATATCGACCGACAACGAAGTTGGAGGTCGATATGTTATCTCATGTCAATATTTTTCATATCGACCGTAGTTAAAGGCTACAATTGTTATATTATTAATTGATATTTTTATGCACATCTGTATATACTAGTATTTTAAAGGAATTTAGTTCAATGTTCTTTTGATTAGTTTACTGTTTTGGTGGGTTTTGTCACATGTACGAAAATATCACATTTCATTTCAATATCATCTGAAATTATGAAAAGATTTATAAATACAAAAATACATGCAACATATTGAAATATTTGCAATTTTTCACAATGTACATACTTTCCTAACTTTCAAACCGGAAACAGACAGAAGTTATTCTGATTGGCTGTTTAAAGGGGAATTCCAATTATTTAAAAATAGCCGTGCAATATCATGTTTTCTAAATATAACCGTGCAACATCACTTTCCTATCCGCCGTTTTCAAAGAACCTTACCAAATATAGCATGTCATGTGACAGGCTTTACACTAATCAAATTTATCAGAAAAATATCAATAATATAACAAAATATACAATTTTTATTATAATTTTTTGTTGAACTTATAACTTATGATACACGCTTTTTACTACATTCTAATTTTCTTTGCGCATGTGTTTTTAAGATCAATTGTACAGAATATACTATAAAATGTTTAAGATGGCGCCATGGATTCTAATTAATGCACCTTTCATGCAATTACACAATTTATACTCATCAATATAATATACACTTTTATTTATCTGACTAATATTATATTATAACAACTCGATCAGTCATGCATTGCTATCGTCATTTATATAAGAAAAATGCATCTGACCAGATGTACCATTTCTTTTTTAATGCGGATATATACATGTATGTATACTAAAAAGCACACCTCGTTTACAAGTATGCTTAAGATAAATAAACATCGGTTGTAAACTGATATCAACAGAATTAGTTGCGATATAAATACACATTTTCACCATTTACAATTACTTTTGCACACTTAACAGATACTTGCCTTATATAATATTATTTAAAAAAACATATTGCATATACAAACTTGTGCAATGTACTTTTGAGTACAATATGTTGCGCAGCAGAAACTACGCGCTTATAGATCTTGCACCACGTGACCAAACTTAGTAAAAAATACTGTCAAGAGTGGACGATATCGATTAAAATCATACAGTACAAAATATTCTATACTCATTACCTCTACGAAATTCAAACGCAACACGAATATAATTGCATGCAATTGACGAATAAAAATAAGTCCATATTGGTTTTAGTCAATTGGATCGATTGATTGATTGATTGGATGTCTGCTTTACGTCCAGCGAGCAGTATTTCAGCTATATTCAGGACGGGAACAAGTTAACAAACAATAAATCAACGGAAAATGGGGGTGGGATGGGTCACAGGGAATACAATTTTGACTGCCACTGGAAAAGTATGTCGTTTTGGGTAGGGGAGGAAAATTTAGCCTTTCGTAGCGGCTACAATGAGCCTACTCTTTTTCGAAATATACAAAATGGGTCTTTATCGTGCAAGGATCGTGGCACTCTTCAAACACGTTACCCACCACGGTCCGCGGTCAAGCTTTCCGTATTATGACCTGACAACCCCCAACGAGAGGGTCTCCCCTATCCGCCACACGGGGACGCGCTTGGCTGCTCTGAGGGTCGAGCACTGGGAACCCTCCCAGTATTGTCCCAGTCAATTGGATCGAAAGATTAATTCAACAAAAGGTTATTTATTATCTAATCGTGATGTAAATTTATCCATATCTGTGTTAAGCCAAAAAGAATAAAGACTAAATAAAGATTATCACTTTCCTTCCCGAGTTCGGGTGTTTTTTTTCCGGGTTATCATGCTTAATCCCACTATGAAACTTGGACGCCATGATATAGATGATAAAATTACTGAAAATGACTTAAAACCCCACAAACAAAAACCAAAATAGAATGTTCTCCCATATATAATTGGATTTTTTTTTTATTTCTATGTTCAGACACACTTGATTTTTATTTTTAGTCAGTTCAGTACGATTCTCTTTGAAATAAAATATTTTCATGATTTCTTATTAAATATTTTTCCAACAGGCGATATCACCAGTCATGCCAGTGCGAAATTTTCTTGTATGTGGTACTCGAACCAAGATTAGTCGCCTGATTTCGTCCGACATAGGGCATTTAGTTGTCGTCGTAAAACCCTTCAAGTAAAGTCGATTCGTCGCTTGATTTTCAGCAAATATGTTTACATACCCTCAGTTTACATGTATAGTATTACATGATTGAAACTAAACTGTTAAATTTCTTTAACGTAAACACGCCCATCCTCACAAGTCAGGGTTTCTGTGTCCACATGTGTCCACGAACCCCTGACAAACTTAGCTAGGAAATTCCCGGGCTAGAAGTCATTATTTTGATTGGCTACATCGTACCTTAATGTAGCCAATCAAAAGCTCGCTTTCATTCACGACTTGGTTAGGGGATATCCCGATGTCGATTGTAAATAAACCAAACGGATGTGTTGCGTAGACCATGTGAAAATCAGTGTATTTTGTACAGTAGTGTTAATAGTTTGTTATTAACGTGTTATTATTTAGTTGCGTTACATTTTCTTCACACTCCAGAATGAGTAAGAATGACTACTGCCAAACACTTGCTTCTTTCAAGCCATTTCATTAGTTGATATTTTAAAGGATTGACGTCATACGAAAATCTTCTAGCCCGGGAATTTCCTAGCTAAGTTTGTCAGGGGTTCGTGAACACATGTGGACACAGAAACCCAGACTTGTGAGGATGAAACACGCCGAATAAACGGTTTTGTTATAATTGACGCTCCATTGCACACTGGCACATGCAGATTTCTTTTCACGAGTTTTCCGGCCAAGGGGCCTAGGTGGCCGAGTGGTAAAGGTAGTTCGTCTACTATTGATCAAGTGGTCTGTCAACACTGAGATTGCGGGTTCGATTCTCACTGCAGGCAGGGTGTACTCGACTCCAATCTTAATTGACAAGGATTGGCAGTTTTCCTACCGCAGGTCGGGGGTTTTCTCCGGGTACTTCGGCTTCCTCCCCCAATAAAAAACTGGACGCACTGATATAGCTGAAAAATTGCTGAAAGTGGCGTTAAATACCATCAAACAAACGAGTTTTGCAAATATGACATATATTGATTTGATTAATGCCCGATTTAATAGTATTTGTCTTTTTTCTTTTTATATGTTGAGATTAAATATCGTGTTTTTCTATTTTTTTGTATTGAGAAATTCTCTTGAAAACTATATTGCATTCATTCGGCCTACCTTGGAATATGGGGGAGTGGTGTGGCATTTCTGTAGGCAAGAAGGAATTTGATATGTTAGAAAATGTTCAACTTGATGCAGCGAGAATAATTACTGGGCTAAGAAAGGGTATATCCCCTGCAACGCTGTACAATGAATTGGGTTGGGATACACTTAATGAACGTCGTATGGTAGGCAAATTACGTACATGTATATTACACAAATCTCTAAATGGCAAAACACCAGAATATCTCTTTAATGAAATTTTACCATTTATAAACAACAATTCCCCAAATTACAGTTTGAGAAGGAGTCATCCTTTCAAACCCCCAACTTGTCGCACATCATCTTACAAAAATAGTTTTTTATCACAGTGTACTAAAAGAATGGAACAAACTTGATGGTAACACTCAGAACTTGCAGAGTAGAGCAATGTATAAAAAATAAGGGAAAAAATCCCTCCCCCTCTCCCCACCCCCACCCCACCACTTTTGTTATAGATTAAGGCGATATAATATCATACTCTGCCAGTTGCGCAATCTAGCCAGTGATCTTAACTATCACAAATTTTTATCCCATTTGTGAGACAGCTCTCAGTGTATCTGTGGGGATGACATTGAAGACAATTTTCATTATTTTTACTTTTGCCCATTATTTCTAAGACAAAAATATCACCTGTTTTTAATTTAAGAAGATTCACTGACAATATTCTAAATATATCCAAAGATGATAACATAGAAATAACCCATACAAGAGACAAAAGGATTTGAAAAATAACCTTATAAACAACCTTTAATACTGTTAATACTTTGGAATGGACTCTTGATTATCGGTTTATTATTTTCTTTATTCCTTATATGTAATTAAGAATTTTAAATTACAATTTGTAAAACTCACTAAAAAAGGGTTGCACATAACACTGAATTTATAGTACTTTATACTGTTTATATTACATTCTAATATGACGTGCTTTAAAGGCTTTGAGACCACAACTGTGGTAAAAAAATGATTTATCTATGAGCAACACGTGCTGAGAAGGGCGTGTTTTAAATGGCTGTTCCAATTACAAAACTGTAACTCCCACCGGAAAGCTATTTCATATGACGTATAAATCTTATAAATAGCAACACGCGCTATAATTATCCGTTGCAATATATTGTGTGTTACATTGACGGAACAGCCAGTTTATGGCGGAAATGATGTTTTCTGTAGGTACGAAAATATTATAAATGTACTCTTATTGTCTTATTAGAATAGAAATAATTCACGACGGCTGTGATTTATCATTGTTTTACCACGGGATGACCATTTATGTCGTTATTTTATCTCTCGCTATCGCTCGCGATAAAATAATACGACATAAATGGTCACCCCGTGGTAAAACAATGATAAACCACAGCCTCCGTGAATTATTTCTTAATTATACTGTCTATATATTGTATTAACGTTGATGTCCACTTTATGGGAGAACACCTATCTAGGCTGTGTAATCCCTTTGATTATATATCTATTGATGCATTTTCAATACAATTATTTAAATTGAATTGAAAAAATACGACTTTTGTGTTTTCAAAACACTTTGATTAAAACTTGAGACACACAAAACAATAGATCTGCAATTTCTTTTAGGGACAAATAAGTCACTATTCTGTAGCCACTACATCATTTTTATATTGCAGAAATCTCCACAACTTTACGGTATTTCAAAATGAGGGTTACTTTTGCCGTTAGATCACTCAGTAATAAATGAACTCTTCGTATGCATTTGTTAATCTAATGAGGTGTAAATTACTTTAATATTTAATCTTATTATCTATTTGTCTTCATTTTCAGAAGACAATATTTTGAATACGAGTATTTATGTCTATAATAAAATGTTTTATTTCTTCAATTAGTCTATCGCCGGTCATTTGTGTTAATAAATTTAACGCCACAGACAAATTGTTCCCTGGGAATTAATGACATACTTTATTATGCATTTGTTATCTTAAAACTTTTCACAGCTGAAACTTTTAATGATTTAGTGCTCATTTCAAGCGTTTATATGCAAACCACATGAAACTTTCATAGAGTCAGTTCACAAGTGGGTGTGACCGTATTTCTAAAATTGAAAATCGTACTGAAACACATTTTTTTTCTGGTACTTTTTTAAATAGTTATATATAAATTGTGCTTTCTAAATTGGGTTTAACGCTCCTTTCAGCGTGAAAGTTCAAAGAGCTCCGGTAGAGCATAGTAAACGGTTCATTATGTAACGGAGGTGTTAATTTCACATACAGAGTGCCATACATTGTAAATGTATCTGTCTGTGTCCGTTGACCCCACTAATGTATTAGCAGATAATAAAACAATAATGAGGACCATAGGGGGTCTTTTGGACATTTTAATTGTATATTCTTAGCATGAGGAAAAAGTTCCCGGTCGTTAACGTTGAACACGGATTTTTTGTGCGAAAATCGTAATTTTCAGAAAAACCGTAAATCCTACCTTTTTGTAAATGTTGCCAATCTATTAAGAATGTGTGAATTTTACCCCAACCAAATATATCCGATGTGCATAAATGTTAATACACCCGAAATCAGCAGAAAAAAACAAAATGTCCAGACCCCTTCGCGAGCCCCTATATTTCACCTCTTTATCGTTTCTTCGTGATTTGTTCCAACTGTAACAAACATTTTTAAGATGCACAATTATTTTGAAATGACAATATTACTGAATAAGTTTTGCGCATTTACACAGGGACAAAAATTAGTTCACAATGGATTGAAAGTAGCATTCCTTTGAAACACAATGTAACAACTACATTTGACGTTTGCAACGTGACCTTTATTTAAAATAAACTACCATGTACAAACTCCCTTTGTATTTTAAAAACAGACAACAAAACAAAGTAACTAGTGTCCGGTTTTGTACTGTCGTTTTAGTAGTCTCGATCATCCAGACGTTTAATGGCATTTGTGTGTCTGGATTCATTTCTATATTGAACTTGTTATCGTTAAGCCCCAAAATTGGCGTAAATTTTTGATTGGATGATATTTTTATTGTCTATAAAATTACTTCTATTCATACCAAGAAGTGTATAAAAAATGTACCAAAGTTTACATGTGAATATTTTTTATAAAGTATGACTTTATCAATTAAGTGATTATTATTGTTTTGCACAATCAACGTTGCATGGTTCGTGACGTTTGCGTCATACTTGAAAATGGTCTTTATTTTATTCATTATCACACTTTTCCACAGTTAGACATGTTACACTACTCGGGTTTACTGTTTGACCCCGGTCTGTGCAGTCCTTGATCTACTTTTTATGTCAACTGCAACGAATATCGAGGGGCCTCAGTGACCGAGTGGTAATCTACTATTGATCACGTGACTGTTAACCCTGAGGTTGCGAGTCTCACTGCGGGCGGGTGTGCTCGACTACAATCTTAATTGACGAGAATTGCCAGTTTGTTAACGGAAGGCCGAGGGTTTTCTCCGGGTTTCCGACTTGAACCTCTCCCTCTGGACGCCGTGATTTAGCTGAAAATTTCCATTAGTTGCGTTTAATACCCGACTAACAAACAAACAAACTTCGATGATGTCAAGACATTTATTTGGGAATCCGGTAATCAATTTTGGTCCAGTAGCAGCTTATTATTAGTACTTGTCAGTCAGTTACCTTACCTTTACCTAAATTTTACGTTCTAGAAGCTACATGTCCAACTATATCTGTCATCACGTGACTTGTCACCTATGCAATAATTGTAATGTGTCAATGTCGATTTTTTTCGACTTTTTTAGAAATGCACGGGCGTGTCATATATATCTGCAATTTGTATTAAATTATATCGATGACCAAAAAAGATGTGCTGTTTTCTCGTAAAAGTATGGTCGATTACCAATACTTCGAGTCCTTTTTAAATAGATATTGAATTTGGCAAATCACTTTCAATTTGATTGAAAAAAATAATACTTTTGCTGAAAAAAATTATATGAATACTGTTGAAATCCCAATTGATTTTTTGCTTACATAAAAATTTGCTGCCCATGTGATTATGTTGTAATATGGAACTAAGATTTTAGGGAAATCACTTCGAAATTTGTTTGGATAAGCAGAGGGTAAGAAAAAAAATATTCTGAAGAAGGATTTCTGCTATATAAAATAATGCTAATAATGAAAAAAATATTCTGTCGCGACGCCTTAAAAAAATTTAAAAAAAAAATTTTCTGACTAAAACAAAAAACCAAGGCCCCCCCCCCCTTCAAGTTAAATGGTCTGTCCCTAATTGTGATCATAACTACATACTCACAAAACAAAAGAAAAGACATAAAGTTGTCAATACCCAAATTAAAATGTTTTATTTTACATACTAAGGAAACAGTATAACTAACGTAATGAAATGCGCTATTCCGCCCATTGGAATTTTATGGGACACAGCTTGATCAAAACAAGGGCAATAGGAACGGTCGGTAATAATTTGCTTCTCCATAGATAAACACCTATTTATTGATCATCACTAAGGGCGTAACGGTCAATTTAGGTTCAGCAGTGACCTTTGATTTCGTGAGATAGTCAAAGAAAAGTAGATGTTAGGTGATACGAGGTTTTGCGTGCAATGCAAATAATTAAAGAAAGGTCAACAGGTTTTATGTAGTGGCTTGTTGGTGATAGTATACAGTGTGGACGGTTATGTATAATTATTCACGACTTTATTGTTTTTAATATATATTTCAGAGATCTTTTGTACAACAAAAAATATTAACTAATTCCGAGGGTTACACATTGCGAAATTAAGCCACGCTGTTATCGTTTATTATTATACTTCATGCAAAAATGCTGTCTTTAATTGGACAGTAACCATGTGTTAATTTCTACGGATTCCGATTTTAGCCCCGCCCATTATAGCAACGGGTGTTAATTCCTCGTGCTTTCGTCCCAACGGGTGATCTAAAAAAAATTAACACCCGCTCAGACCGGAGATTGCCGAAAATGAAAATTATCACCCGATCCAGCCGAAGTTTACGAGTGATAAAAAAATTATCACCTGCTCAGAACGAAAATTGCCAACAAGGAAAATGATTAGCCGCATCAGCTGAAATTTACTTGCACGTCGTTTGTCCATTCGCGCAAACATGTCAGAGGCACAACAAATACATCAAAATGTGCAATAATTATTTGAAAAACAACTAGTAGACAAAGAAGCATTTTCTATTAAAAATATAATTTAGTACAGTATCTTTATGGTAGTTCACGTTTCTTCTTTAGATAAAAGGCATTCAGTATAATAAAAACCATACTGCCTTTGAACTCAGCTGTGATATTTTTTTCTTCATGTGATAATCTACCATAACACCCTCGTTCAAAGGCAGTATGATTATATTATAACGCGTAAATACTTTCTTTAATATTTAAATCATTTAGTTTCCTTATTACAGTCTGTAAACATAGCAGCTAGAGCTGAATTAGCTCAATATACTGTAGATACATTTATTAAAATACAGTCAATCAAATACCTAATAAGACTTCTACACCATACTAGTAATCCTTTGGTAGATGATGCGTTCTTATTATCACAGTCCCTGCATAATAATGCTACATACTCCTGGTTTTCTTATGTACATAATATATGCAGTTCAAATAATGGAAATAGAAGAACTAAAAATATTAACTATAATAAAAACTTGACTTTTTTTTACAAAGACATTAAACAAAAATTTTAAAGATAACTATGTTAAATGCTTTTTTCAAGTAATAAAAAAACTTACATCAGAAAATAAAATATATTTATATAGTAAAATTAAAACTGAATGTAACATATATGAATATTTATTAAAAACAAACTTTGATAACAGAAGAAATATATGTAAAATGAGAACAAGTGATCATTTCCTTGAAATTGAAAGAGGAAGATACAAAAGTGTGAAAAGGCCAGATAGACTATATACAATATGTACTAACAATGTATTAGAAGATGAAATGCACTACTTTTTCCATTGTCCGAAATATAAGAAAAAAATTAGAAAATAACATTAAAAATACTTATGAAAATGATATAAATAAATATATAATATACTTTCTTCTTGGGGTTATTTGCAGTTTGTTGTTCCATTTAGTAAAAAGTCTTCAGTAATGAGGAAAGTGGACTTGAAGATTGCATGATTCTACTGTATGATCTGTTATTTTTTGTTTATGTATGCCTTCAACCCCTCACGGGGTATAACTGTGCTTTAAATAAATAAATATAAAGGACAATTCAAATAACGACAACTTTTTAACTGAATATTAAGGAATAAGAAAATTAGTCAGCTTCAGTCTTAATTTCTAATGTTTTTGAAAATTATTATTAAAACTAAATTAATAATAAATTAAAATGTACTCACAATTTTCAGCGGATTGTTCCAAATTGTTGCAAATTTATAGCTAATGATATGCATTTTACAGAAATAAAAACATCGATTCATATAAATTCAAAAATATATCGGAAAGATCATTGAAATAACATTAAAAGGTTCAAAAACAACAGAAAATTAAGGTTTTTTTATAAAGTTTTAGTAGACATGTATCGTTCTATAAATTTTTATTTCAAGAAATCTCATTTAGGGTGTTATTTTAACGATGTTTTATTTTTTCCAGAAGAAAACAAATACGAGAAAATTAAGACTAAAAGGAGGTTGTTAGTGACTGGAATCGGAATAAAATCATTTCAAATGTCTGGGTTATTTTGGACGGCAGACAGCTTCGGACGATTATAAAAGGTATTGCGATTTTGTTTATCAAAACAAAACAATAAAAAAGTAAATAATTTTCACCTGCACATTTTTTTTGTATAATATAACGAAATTTTATTTGAATACTACGTGATGTAAATAGCAGTCTGCTACTTGATTCTAACTTATAAATTGCTCTATATGTATTTGGTTTTTGGCTAACATACAATATATAACAGTGCAGATGTAGGTCTTTATCAACATGATCAGTTATCAGATTAAGGTGAATATACTGCATATATCAAGTACAAATAAAATATTTTATTCTTTCGGCCTATGATATCCACATAAAGGTTTATCTCTTGTGCAGATAAAAATTTTCTTTTACCCTTTTAACTTTACAAGTTTTGTTTGTTTTGATTTGTTTTTTTTTTTTTTCACAAAATGAAGATTTATATATATATACACTTGACCATTTGGTAATTAAATCTGCTATCCTATGAACAACCCAAGATTGCTTTAATTAATACAAACAAATTGCTGATAGAGCTATACTAGACCGAAGGTCCATGTGAGCTTTTGCCATCACTTGGCGTCCGTCGTCTGTCGTCCGTCGTAAACTTTTTCAAAAATCTTCCCTGAAACCACTGGGCCATTTTTTTTAAAAATTTGCCACAATCATACTTAGTGTTCCTAGTTTCAAATTTATACCCAGGGTGTTGATCAACATTCAAAGATAGCCGCTGTTACTAAAAACAGAACATGGGTGTCAACTCACGTTTTTCATTAATATCTCAAAAATAGATTTTGTCACTGTCCTTTGGTTTACTATTTTTGTTGGCTGTTCAGTTTTCTTACATTTTACTATTACAAACTATGTATTGCAGGGTAATTGACAGGAATTAATACATCGTATGCTATGTTCCATCAAATCCAATATAAACAAGCCAAACAACATGTACAGCTGTATTTATTTATGGATAATCCTTTTTGCAGACAGATGAAGAACAACAATTTCAAAAGCTATCAGAATACAAGACTTCAGCAACAGATTTAAAGATATCTGGACCCGGAATGTTCCCAGGCGCATTAAGCACTAAAACTTATAATGAGATATTTTGATACAGACATTATGAAATATTCCTCTATATTATATATGTTGTGATCAGATGTGTCGTAGTTGAGCGTAAAATAAAAATACAAATGTGAAAAGTGCACCTTTTAATTTTTACTTGATACTATTTGTAATATTAGAATCATATATAAATATTCACTCTTAAATCTCGCTTATTGTGCAGTAATCAAATGCTTAACATCACGGGGCACTGGAATAGTATTCAATAATGCATTCCGTTCGAATTGCTTTTACAATTATACACCTGGAAAAATGTTAAGCAGACCCTAAATATTTAAGTTTTTTTAGTTTATTGTAAATAAAATATAATTTTGATTATTTTAGTCAGTATTAATTCTTTAATGTATAATTAAGAGGACGTGAGCGTGAAGGTTGCTCCCTTCATCAAAGTGCACTAATTATTTTTTCGTGCAACATATCGGTATTTAAATCCCGAATTTCTAATTGCCTAGTTATTTAAAGTAAGCATGGCAAGGAGGCGGATATCAGAAGCACAGAGATGGCAAATCATCGACATGCATTCCACTGTTATGTATTACAAGGCAATAAGACGTCAGCTTGGCTATCTGTATACAGTCATTAGTAGTTTGGTCAGAAAACACGCTGCCACGCAATATGTTAAAGACCGTTCCCGATTTGGTCGACCATCTGTGACAACCCAACGCGGATAGGAGCCTTGGTAGGTTGGTTAGGCGAAATCCGTTTGCAGCAAGCACCTGTCTCAAGCAACAATGGTTACCTGGTCGTAATCAGTCAGCCAGAAAAGTATGGAATCTTATTAAAGCTGCAGGATTGAGGTCATGGAGAGTCATTAAACGCCCAATGCTTGATAATCGCCATCGCAGGGACATGTTGGCCTGGTATAGAGCAAGACAAAATGGAACCTTAGAACCTGGCGGCGAATACACTGGTCAGATAAGAGCCGATTCTTACTCCATGTAACTGATGAGCGAATCCGTGTTTGGAGGCATCAAAACACAGCTTACACACCAAGAAACGTTGTTACAACAGTGCCTTTCGGTGGGACTCAGTTATGGTGTGGGGCTGTATCTCAAATGTTTGGATCTGGTAACAATCAATGGCAACCTTAATGGCGAAAAGTACACCCGGGAAGTGCTTTCACCTGTAGTTGTGCCTCATTTTGAAAACCACCTGTTAGAGTCAAGACCTGTTTTCATAGATGACAACGCTAGACCTCATCGATCCAGGGCAGTAACGGCATATCCGGAGAACGAAGCTGCGACCACTCTTCTGCGGAAGTCCAAAATCCACCCAATAGAGCATCTGTGGGATCAATTGGGTAGGCAATTACATGCTCCTGAACCTCCTCCACAGAACTTGCAACATTTAGAAGCTTAATTACACCGGAATGGCGACAGATAACGCTTCAACTAATTAGACGCCTTACTGGCAGTATGCGACGTAGGGTTGCAGCTGTCATTCATGCTAATGGTGGATTTACCTGATGTTGACCCTTCGACGGATAAGTATCAATTTGGTGTTTATAAATGACGTTTTCAAGTGTAATTGTACAATTAAATAACAGTTTGGAGCTTTCGATGACAATGCTTTTTAAAGACTACGTGAAAGAG
Source organism: Limnoperna fortunei (assembly GCA_944474755.1). Taxonomy (NCBI): domain Eukaryota; kingdom Metazoa; phylum Mollusca; class Bivalvia; order Mytilida; family Modiolidae; genus Limnoperna; species Limnoperna fortunei. The sequence goes on along the minus strand of OX104112.1, from coordinate 22,357,802 downwards.
CAAGACCGTCCATTTTTTGATGAAATGATATGTAAATAAAATAATGAGTTGTTGTGTTAAAATAATGTTTCATTGTACCCAGCAATATTTTTGTTCGCTATACAAATGAAAAATGAATGGCAGTCCAATATTAGTCAAAAGGTGTTCGAATATATATGACTTGAAAAAACTAGCGGGTGCTTAACTTGTTTCCAGGTGTATATTACATTGGATCTGATAAAAAAATTCGCCAAAAAAGTTTTATTTTGCATATCAGTCTTATCAGAATTCAGATAACGCATTCTGAAATATTTTGTCAGAATTCTGATAAGACTTATTTATTTGAAAAGTAAAACTTTCTTAGAGAATTTTTATCAGAATTCTGATAAAACTTATATTCAAAGTAAAACTCGATTGGATTATTTTTAACAGAATTCTGACAAGACTTATATTCAAGGTAAAAAGCGATTGGGAGATTAATTTTTAACAGATTTCTGATAAGACTTGTATTCAAAGTAAAACTCGATTGGAGAATTTTTAACAGAATTCTGATAAGACTTATATTCAAAGTAAAACTCGATTGGAGAATTTTTAACATAATTCTGATAAGACTTATATTCAAAGTAAAACTCGATGATTGGAGAATTTTAACAGAATTCTGTGAAGAATCATAAAAATAACAATTTTTTGCTGTTTGAAAACCTATAGGGCAGTAGTCTTCAATGTGTTATAACAATTTCGATTAATATATCCTTTCAATATTTATTTATATATATCGTTTCAATAAATATATCCTTAAGGATTTGCTATTTGTTAAGATTTTTGGCTATATATTCTGTTTAATAATAGTACATTACTTCATGAGATTATCGTTTTCTGCAGTCCTCTATGATTTGATCATATGGAAATGATCATACACAACTGGAAGCTGTTTTTAATGGAGTACTGCGACTTATTCCCCAATAAAAACTGGAAGCCAAGATTAAAGCCAAGGAAAGTGCCGTTAAAGCCAAATCAAAGAAAACAAAAATCTACATTAAGTCCGAGTATTTTCCAGTGAATGTATTTTCAGTTAAATTGAAAGTCGACCGGGGGTGGGTGTAGGTATAACAAAATCTTTACAATCTGGAGAAAATCTATCCGGAGTAAATATTCTGTCGAGTAACATTGTTTGAGAGATGCTAGGCCTGCCCGCAGAAAGGTTCAAAATCTTCTTAGTAATAAGTCAACACTGTTAAGATACAAAGATACTTCAATATCTAATGATTTTTGAGTTGTACGAAAGCTTATTCGGGCCACATTTTTTGGACACAAAATTGTATGGGGTTTAATCTAAAAAAAACCCAAATATTCTAGCGATTAAACGCACAGCTTTAAATAAAAAATATATATGGTTCATAAACACATTAATATTGCAAATAAACAGATTATTTTGGGGGAATAAACGCAAAAGTATTGTGATGATAGGGAACGAGGAATGTAGTCGGAAATTTGTCATCAGTTTTAACAAAGTAATAAATTAGCTAGAATTGTTGTTTACACTAGTCCAGGTGCCTTGGTTGACCATTGGTTTATGTAGTATAGTCATATAGTAACGACGAACTGCGTGTCAAGGCTGAGTTTAAGGTAGTCTCGATCATCCAGACGCTTAATTACATTTGTGCGTCTGGATTCATCTCTATATTGAACTCGTTACCATTACGCCCAAAACTGGGCGTAATTTTTGATTGGATGATATTTTTGTTATCTAAAAAATTACTTCCGTTCATATCAAGAAGTGTATAACAAATTGTGCCAAAGTTTACATTTGAATATTTTTATAAAATATAACTTTATCAATTAATTAAACAAATATTATTGTTGTGCACACTCAAGAGTGAATCTGAATGCGACGTCATATTATAAGTATGCATGGTTTTCCTGGTTTAAAAATAGGGAACTAAAAATAGAATCAATGTGTTGTCTCCACCTATTGGTAGCGAAATTACCACAAGGTGATCCCAGACGCTATTATATATGCGTCTGGGTGATCGAGACTAAGTTTAAGGCAAACTTTGGTCACGGTGTGCTCGAATCCGACCCTTATTGACAAGGATTGCCAGTTTACATACAGAACTTTGTTAATTTTTACCGTGAACCCCGAGAGAAAAAACTAATAAATAGTATATCTGAAAAATGATCAGTTCTAGAATTGCACGGCACGGCATTCAAAAATGCACTAATTTAATAAATTAGTTTTTTGCACTAATTCACTATTGCATCATTAATTGACAGATAAACAAACCCATCTAGAAAATTTGATAACTTCCGTTTGTAATGAACTTTGAAAGGAATTCGTGATGTGTGTAGCTCTGATAGCAATAAACTGTCAAAAGTAAATATAAAATATCGGAGAAATACTTCAACTACTTCAATTAAATCACATTTTATTTTGATTCAAACTTTTTCTTTTTTCAGTAAAGCTCAATTCAACAGTTCAGAAGTAGACTTTCTGACTACAGGTTTAAATATATATATACATATATATATATATATATATATATATATACAAACGTCTAAGTAGTGTGACAACCATATAATATATCTATCCAGCGGATTTCTGAAACATCAGAAATACAGGGTTAATATCAAATTTTTATATATACTTCTACAAATTAAGCCCAACACTGTTTGAATTAGATTTTTAACACTGTCAAATTTTTGTTTAACCTCAGCGGGATTCGAACTCACACCGTTGTGACACTTTGGCACCAAATCGCCTGCACTATGTCCAGCGGTCTAGACCCCTCGGCCAAATCCGCTATATAAAAAATATAGCTTCATTAACCGGGGTAAATCGTATACATAGACATAGTACATGTGTACTAGCGTGTGACGATGGAATTTTCGTAACCAATACATATTAATTTGACAGTAATCTAATTCAGCATTTTTGTATATATTATATAGGATGACAAAATTACTTGTCATTCAGTCACAGTAAGTAATTTATATACAAACGTCTAAGTAGTGTGACAACCATATAATATATCTATCCAGCGGATTTCTGAAACATCAGAAATACAGGGTTAATATCAAATTTTTATATATACTTCTACAAATTAAGCCCAACACTGTTTGAATTAGATTTTTAACACTGTCAAATTTTTGTTTACCCTCAGCGGGATTCGAACTCACACCGTTGTGACACTGTGGCACCAAATCGCCTGCACTATGTCCAGCGGTCTAGACCCCTCGGCCAAATCCGCTATATAAAAAATATAGCTTCATTAACCGGGGTAAATCGTAGACATAGACATAGTACATGTGTACTAGCGTGTGACGATGGAATTTTCGTAACCAATACATATTAATTTGACAGTAATATATATCTTAGAGGGATCAATCAATCAATCAATCAATCAATCAATCAATCAATCAATCAATCAATCAATCAATCAGTCAACCAATCAATCAATCAATCAATCATCCGGCCGGTGTCTGAGTGTCTGTCTTTCTAAAGCCAAGTTTAACTAGCTTTACAGTAAATGAGGGGGCCTCGGTGGCCGAGTGGTCAAGGTAGTTCGTCTATTGATCACGTGGTCTGTCAACACTGAGATTGCGGGTTCGATTCTCACTGCAGGCAGGGTGTACTCGATTCCAATCTTAATTGACAAGGATTGCCAGTTTTCCTACCGCAGGTCGGGGGTTTTCTCCGGGTACTCCAGCTTCCTCCCCCAATAAAAACTGGACGCCACGATATAGCTGAAAAATTGCTGAAAGTGGCGTTAAACACCATCAAACAAACAAACAAACAAACAGTAAATGAGCAATGTAGAGTGCACATAGCTATGACACGCTTTAGGTGGGTTTACGCTTTAAATCGGTTTATTGTTGTAAACCGACCCAAGTCCATTATATCTAATAATCTAACCAGCATCGTTAAATAATTTGCAAGTCACGACATGCCCACGGTGTGCACAACTATGCCGGTACTAACCAATAATGTGCATTTAAACTGAATGAGGTGGTGTTTTAAAGAGTAAATGCACATTAGCTTTGAGAGCAATTATTTAGCCATACCACGGCAAGGACAATTCTAAATTCTTACTTGTGCCACGTACTACACGAAATAACTAAAGTTGATTGTCAGATTGTTTGCACATGTTAGCTACCGGACTAATTATTCAGACGCACCAAGGCGATGACAAGACAGAACGTTTTCTTATAGTACTACATTGTAACTGCATCAAATTGGTGATGAGGATTTTTATTTCATGTGGGTCAGCTCGACTTAGCCAAGACAAAACTGGATCATAACTTATTTATACTTTGTACACCTTTAACTAGGCATAAGTAAAGAAAACATATTGTTAGTGAAACCATGTCAATAACATGATTGCAGGTGGGGTTTTTTGTTCATATTGAGCTGTATTATGGTGGGTTCTACACTTTGTTTTGCAGACAATCGTTTTTATTAAAACAAAAAAATTGAACTTAAAGAACGTGTTTTGGGGTTATATTTAGCACAAATCAAAGAAATAAATCTTGTGTGTTGCATGGTGGCAAACAAATGGGATTTTTCTTAAGAATTGTATTATATACTTATGTTGAATAGCGAATTGTACTCAGTATTATTATCCAGAATGTGTTTTGTGCATTATAAGAGTGTCGTCTTTTCTCTGCCTTGTGGACCAATTTTGTCGGAAATAAAAGTAGAGAAGGGCTGTTTTTGTTTGCATGTAAAACTCTGACCGGACTTTCAAAAGTGGGCATAATTGTAGGCGTAAGACAGGGAAGCAATTTGTCCTCTTTTATTCGTACTTTTTGTAAATGATGCAATCTGTTGACAGGCATATGATAACTAGTAGATGACTAACCAGTCAGCCAACGAGACCATCGGGGACAAAAGTCTGCGAATAATGCAGTTTAGCGTAAAAATGTGTAACAGTATAGTATGAAAAAATAATTTTTTGAACGAAACGTCATTAGTTCCTTAGGTCTGTAGGAGATTGGTTTAAACATTGTCATTACAGTAATATCGATAAAACATAACTTTTTCAAAACTTGCCCTTTAAAGGATCGTCCTTCAATTTGAATAATAACTTATTTCATTGATTGAATGATTGAATGTTTGCCTTTCTTCAACGGTCAGTATTTCATCTTTATTCAGGACGAGAACAGGTCAAAAAACAACCAATGAGGAAAAGATGGACTAAAGCACAAACATTTTGAATTCCACTGGAAAAATATGGAGTATGGATAGGGTCGGAAATTAGCCATTTTGAGCCTACTCTACAAAAAGAGATCCTAATCGTACAAGGAGATTGACACTTTTTAAATACGTAACACACTATGGTCCGCAACTAGGATTTACCGTTTTATAACCTGAAAACATCCCAACGAGAGGGCATTCCATATCAGCCACCAGAGGAAGCGCTGGGCAACTTTGTGAACCCTAGTAACTAATTTCATATATTCCCGAATTTTAAAGAAAACATTCATACTTATATATCATTAAATATCGAACGATTATATAAGATGCATCGTAAAAAACCAATTGTGACGGCTAAAATGCAAAAATCATAATTGATTTTCATCTTACGCTTACATGTTCGCATCGTTAAATAAGAAGTTTCTATATACAAGCGTGTTTAGTAGTTTAGTCTTTATTAGAGATAAAATTCTGTATAAATTCACGTGACACAATGAAATTGAATAAAATATATAATAAATGTTTTCGCGTTTGTCGTAAATCTTATTTAGATTTATACACGGAATTCTTAGGAATTGTGACACAAAAAGAAAACTTTGACCAAACCGCGACAAATACACTTTTTAAGCGTTTATAAGAAAAAAACCGCGACCTCGGTGCTTATGGTAGCAGTAATCAAATATTGATCACCGAGGATGTCTTTTCTACCCTTACAATGAGAGGATGTGCTCGACTGATGCCGAAATTTTCAGAGTATGGTCTCGTAAGGTGTTTTCGACGGCTGGTTTATTTTTAGTTCTGCAAGTCATGTGCACTAAGTGCACATCAAGTGCACTTTTCTTATATCACGTGTCGTTTTCCGCCATTTTTCTTACACCCTTTCAAGCTTGGCAACATATTCCAGCAGTTTTCAGTAATAATCACTCTCAACGTAACTTTAATTGTCGTCTTCCTTCCTGGTAGCCATTTGAACAGTTTGCTTAATAGTTATCATTTGACATTACCAGTAACAATTGGAATTTTAGGATCTAAAAGGGGGGTATTTTTTATTAAAAACAAATCACAATAGAGGTTTATACTCAGTCCAAATGGACATTTACTTATTCAATGTAAGAGACTCTTAATGTTACATTTGTACACCTTGCCTGGTTGACTTCTTATATTTGCCGACAAACGTTTTAATTAATTCTTAAATATTTTCTTAGTCTTTTTCCAATTTTTCAGACACTACAAACGTATGAAATACAGACAGCGGAATCCCACTCAAATAATTAATGCTCTGAAGTGTACAATATACGACCTATTATATGGTTACTTCAATAAAAATCAATGCAGAGCTTTCTCTCAGGTTCGAATAAATGATGTGTTTCACCATATAGAGCCTCAAATTCTTGTGTACTACGTCATTTCAATAATCCTCAAAAACACCTTACATTTATTCCATATATGCTATTACACTATGTTCAATAAAGTATGTCTTGTACCGTAAAAACCTATTTGGTCGAAAAAAAAAACGATGTGAAAGCATTACTTTGGATGATTATTGAATTCAGTATAGTAGAATGATTTTTTTATTCTTCTACAATTGCATTAAGTTTATCGACAAAACACCTCAGCCCATCATATCAGTTTTCCCGTGGAAGGTTGGCGGTTTCGCTGGGTATTCCAGTTCTTACCTATAAACAGTCGACGCCATATTATATAGATAATATAATTTTTGAATAAGGCATGCAAGTAGGTTCTTGGTGCGCATGGAGGAATGTAAGTAAGTAGGTAAGTTAGGAGGGGTTGATAGGTAAGTTGGGTAGGTAGGTAGTTGGTAATTAGGTCGTTGCCTATGTAGTTTATTATGATTTGTAGCCAGGTAATGTAGGTAGGTAGGTAGGCAGTATATTTGTATGTAGATTATGTGGGTAAGTTTTGTAGGTAGTTAGGTTTTGGTAGCTGTAAGGTAGGTAGGTTTTGGTAGCGTAGTTGTAAGGTAGGTAGGTTTAGTAGGTCGGTTGTCGTATTTAACATGTATGAAGAAGACACAAGCAGCTAATTCTAATTGCCGGTTTGACATTTACAGAGCCTTGTACAATGTACAAAGTGTGCAGCTTAACCTATACAAAGCAATGAGGCTCTGATGACGGGAAGATGTAACGTTAATTTCTTCTTGTATGAAATGTCGAGAGATATATGCGTTTGTTGGCGTCATTATCAGCATTTACATGCATTTTGAGAACCGAATTAATGTAGAAGTCCAGGTAAAATCGAATGTACCGGAAATTCGAATAAACCGTGAAAATACCCAAATACTGACATAGTAACGCATAAGGCTAAACGATGTTGCTCAATCCACCCTGATTCTCTTGTTGTAAAAACTTGACCCTGTCATTCTAATTATTTTAAAGGTACTTTATTTCGTATTTTTTCGAAAAATTAAAGCAACTGAAGTAATGGTTACTCTTAATGTCCAATATGTCGAGGTAGTACTTTTGAGGCGGACTTTTTTGCGTCCTTATTAAAAAAATTTAAATATTATTATATTGTAATTTTGTCGTTTTTATAAGATAAATGCTCAAAATGTAAGGGATAAAATTAGCATTATACCTTGGCCTCGGTGACCGAGTGGTTAAGGTAGTTCGTCTACTATTGATCACTTGGTCTGTCAACACCGAGTATGTGGGTTAAAGTCTCACTGTGGGTAGTGCACTCGACTCCAATATTAATGACATGGAATATCAGTTTTCCTATCGAAGGTCGGTTGATTTTCCTGGTACTCCAGTGTCTGGGATGGCAAAAGGTACCAAACGGTAAAGAAATCTCCATTTTTGATTTTTGAGATTTGAAGCAAACAGACGCGTGTTTTAAAGACATAGTACCCTGTTAGAACACATGAACTTTAAGTGACATAATACATGTATATGACAATTCCAAGATACCAAACTAAAAGCTTGAGGTCCAAACTTTACGGAAATACATGGATGGAATAAAAGTTAAAAAACAATGCACTCGATCCCGGAGGGGGCGTGGGTTTCGTCTGTTTTTTCTGCGTGAGCCCTCCATAGAGCGTTTGTATTTGGCTGTTTGTTTGAATGCGGTACGTCTCTTGCAGCAATTGTCAGACGTATTGGGGATTGGAGACTGAGAACAATTGAAAATAAGGATGTAGCCAAACACACTCTACTCGCAGTACGGCTTAAGGGTTTGACTACCTTCAACACTCGTTTACTTAGTCCTTCACCCGGTAGAAGGGTTTGTATACCTTCAACACTCAGTCGATTAGTCCTCCACTCCGCAGGACGGTTTGAATACCTTCAACACTCGGTCGATTAGTCCTCCACCTCGCGAGATGGTAAGACTACCTTCATAACTCGGTCACTTAGTCTTCCATCCCGCAGGAGGGTTTTACTACTTTCAGAACTCATCCACTTAGTCCTCCAGCCCGCGGGAGGGTTTGACTACCGTAAACACTTGGTCTACTATCCCTCCAAGCCGCAGGGGGGTTTGTATACCTTCAACACTCAGTCGATTAGTCCTCCATCCCACAGAATGGTTTGTATGCCTTCAACACTTAGTCGATTTGTCCTCCACCCCGCAGGAGGGTTTGAATACTTTCAACACTCGGTCAATTAGTCATCCACCTCGAGAGATGGTATGACCACCTTCATCACTCGGTCAATTAGTCCTTCACCTCGCTGGAGGGTTCGACAGCGTTCAAATATCAGCCACTTAGTCCTCCACCCCGCAGGAGGGTTTGACTACCTTAAACACTTGGTCTACTAGCCCTCCACCACGCAAGAGGGTTTGTATGTACTTGAATATACTTCTTTGTTAGCAACCTGATGTCTTTATTTAATAAGTCTTGAACATTTACACCAATAATAACACAGATAATAGGTACATTAGGACGGTATCAAGGTTGCAACACACAGACTTATCAGACGAGTCCCGGGGTAGAGCGTTGGGTGATGGGTGAGTAACATTACGTAAATTTGACAGATAGGTTAAGTGTTTAGAGAGTGACATGTTCCTTACCAGATAATATACAGTTATTTACTGTGGCATCAGTGAAAAGCGGATATTTTGGACCCGATAGTTCAACAGATCAGATAGGGACAGCAGTTGAATGATAAGCAAGTCTGTAACTGTTTTGTTATACTATTCATCGTTTTTGGTCATTCTCAAGGACTAAGTGTTAATTTTCTGAATAATAATTTCTTTAGCTTCAAAATCACAATTTTTACTTTTTGGGAATTTTCACGGTTTTGTCGATTATATATCTACCTGTTGAAGACTGTGAGTAGGTGTTTCCTTTTATGTTTTATCATTTCTGATCTCAAGCCATTAAAAATTGTCTAACCAGGCTGAATAGCCAGTAAAAATAACAAACATGAAAATCGTCCAATAAGGTCAATAGTTTGTTAACTTGTGACCGTTACAATATTCTAGCAGAATGTCAAAAAACAGTCAAAATAACATCGCCTTAACATTTACTTGGTGCAATAAAATGAAGGATAACAAAGATTATTTTTGTATATTTTGAAAAAATAGAGGGTGTATAAAATAAATAAATAAATAAATAAATAAATAAATAAATAAATAAATAAATAAATAAATAAATAAATAAATAAATAAATAAATAAATAAATAAATAAATAAATAAATAAATAAATAAATAAATAAATAATAAATAAATAAATAAATAAATAAATAAATAAATAAATAAATAAATAAATAAATAAATAACTTTTGCATATCATTTTTCCTGAATATTGGGCGCGTATGCCAGTAATTAATATGCACACTAAAATAATCGTCACATACAAAGTTATACAAACTTAAAGATGATTTACGAAAATCTGGCAAAATTAAAAAGAGACCTCTATCCTATCTACAATCGATGCTTACTTGGTATATATAGAGTAATACGGATGCACGGCCGAAAGGGTCACCGTAGATGAAAGCGAAGTCAACAAATGCTTTCTATTTTAAATATTAACACAGCCTTTTGACCTGATTCAATAAATCCACGATTACTAAAGAAGGCTTCGTCTATTTTAAAAAAAAGTGGCAAAGAAAACCGACCGAACAACAAGAGCGAAAAACCAAGGGACAGTTACAAATCCGGATAAAGACAAACACAACACAAAAATCAAAAACATAAAACACAGAAAGAGAGTAACCCGAACCCAATAAAAACCATGGGTGCACTCAGGTGCTCCGGACGAGTAAGCAGTGCCTGCCTCTAATTAGACACCCGTCGAGTTACTCGTTGTCTTTTCTAGGAAAATATCAAATCCGGGAATAGGAAACACTACCTATGACTCAGCGAAAATATCCTTTGTGTAAACTTTACAATATGTCGTTATCTCTGTCTTATTTCCCGAACTAATGGAAGAAGGCAAAACACCGGTGTTCGAAAATGGTTCCCCGATTGAAGTAAAAAATTATAGACCTACCTCCTTACTTAGAAAGGGGCCACTGCTGTCGAGTGGTTAAGGTAGTTCGACAACTATTAATCACGTGGTCTGTCAACACTGAGTTTGCGGGTTCGAGCCTGACTGCGGGCAGGGTGTACGCGACTCCAATCTTAATTGACAAGGATTGCCAGTTTTCCTTCCGCAGGTCCGGGTTTTCTCCGGGTACTCCGGCTCTTCCATCAATAAAAAACTGGACGCCAGGAAATAGCTGAAAAATTGTTGAAAGTAGCGTTAAACAACATTTAAACAAACCTTACTTAGTTTAAGGATATTTTATTAATATAAATATCAATATTATATTCAAAATAAATCACACAAGGAATAACATACATGATTCGGAAATAAGCATGTAAGCTTTTGTTAATCGGTCTCCTTACAATTCCAACAAAATGTAATTTCAAAACTACGAGCATGCTTAGGGAATGAATAGAAATATAAAAAGGACATGTACATGTTGTCAGGAAGTGTAATCAATAAAAGAAACTGTCAATGTGACAATGGAAATGATGGAGTAGTGAAATGCAGTTAAAAAAGCGTTTGCTTTGAACAATATATTTTTAAACCAAGATTAAAGACATAAATATTTTGATCAAATGTTAGAATATCTTACCCATACAATAATAAGTTAACATCGACATGTTTGGTTTAAATTAAGATTATGAATGGTACTATAACGAAGCTGATCATACTTATAACATTCAAAAGAAATGAAAACCTTACTTAGGGTTATATCCAAATGCATGGAGAGATGTGTCTATAAACATGTCCACAATTTTTAACTACAAAACAGAATAATCACACCCAGTCAGTCGGGATTTACTAGAGGCGATTCTGCCGTAAACCAACTCATAAGCATGTCCAACGATATTGGGAAATCCTTAGATAAAGGAAACAAATAATTGTCGTATTTTGTGACATAAGCAAGGCCTTTTTGTTCCTATTATTTATGAACGCTATTGTATATTGTAGAAGATATCAATGCTGGTGTTAAACTTTTTGCAGACGACACAAGCATTCATTGATAGTAGATATTCCCCAAGTAGCTGCTGACATACTACATTGGGTCCTAGCTAAAATTTATAGCTGGTCAAAAAGTGGTTACTACAATATAACCCACATAAAACTGAAACGATAACTATATCTCGTAAATCAATCAAGCCAATTCATCCACCTATTCTTATGGACGGGCCCAATATTCAAGAAGTTGCTTCACAAAAACACTTAGACATTTATTTTCAAGTAATGGTTCTTGGCATGATCACATTGATAACATGTTAAAAATCCTATAATAGCATTACCTTAGTAGGGTACGATTTGTCCTTGACAGGTATGTCCCGACGAAAATGTACTTTTCTTATATTAGACCAATTATGGAATATAGCGATGTCGTATGGCATAACCATACACAATACTTAGTAAACAAGTTAGACAGTGTCCAGGTTAACTCTTTCGGCTAGAAGGGAATAACATCAACTTATTCTATTATATAAGATTAAAACAAGCAATCCTCAAATTATTCATGGAAACTTGTTCCTAGTTCAATTGGTGATCGACATAGTCATTTAATCGATAGTCAAAGATATTGCTAATGTTCGTACAAACACGAACTTCTACTGAGAATATTTTCTGCGTGCGACCATTAACATGTGGAATACTTTACCATTGTACGAAAGTCTAACTCATTATGTACATTGAAAAATATATTTGAGAATCGTAGCAAAGTCACCCCAAAATACTATTACGGCGGAACTAAAAAAACAAATTCTACATGCAAGGCATCGTATGAACAGTTGTAGTTCACAGTCTTATCACATATTTACACATGTAGTAGTAATATGAACATTTTTGAATATTTGATACATGTGTATGACCGGAAGTGATGGACCGATATCAGTCCTCGTCAACATAGCAGACGAACTTCAACTTACAGAATGACAACTTCAACTAAAAAAATGAAGGATGACGTCTACATTTTTTGATAGTATGACAAATAAAAATACTAAACAAAACAAATAAAAAAAACCAAAAAACAATGCGTTTGTTACTGACTGTTTGTTTGAATGTTGTTTAACGCCACTTTCAGCAATTGTTTAGCTATAGTCATAATTATAGATTACTTGACATTTTCCATATCGGCTCTTACATCAGCCCTCGACCCATATCGATATCAGACCCGAGGGAATACATCGGTCCATCACTTAATGTCATTTTCAAGTATGCAAAAACGTTCATATAACTACCGAATATGTGATAATAACCGATAAAAACCACAGCCATACTGACACTCCTTGATTTCACAATTACAGTTGAAACACACCGGTTATCAATATCATACGAGGAACTTGAACATAAATTACATATACATGTATTCAAGACGAGAAATAGTTAACTAACAATAGTTCAATTTGGCGAATGGGATAGATCAATTGACAAAAAGACTATGAAAAGTTGTCATGGATGGAGAATGCTGCCAAGAAATATATTTTATGGTTTAAAAAATATAAAATCACATTCAAACAGAAACGACAAAAAACAATGACTTTTAAAATGACTACATTTACCCTTCCCAGGTAACGGAGCGTTTTTCTGGCTACAACGTGAAATGTAACCCGAATAAAATTGACTTTTTCAATGAATTTAAAAAAAATCAAATTATGTCATGTGTATGTGATTATTGTCATTTTCATTTTATTTCGTGATATTAAACTCGAGTTTTTATTGATAATGTGCATATCACTGAGATCATGTATAGTTTAAAATTATTTTATTCAGAAACAAATCTGAAATGGATTGGATAGCAGGCAGAGCCTATATATATATATCCTCTACATTTAGGCAACATTCAACTGGTGGGATAATGAACAAATATACAAATATACAATGTACAACTCTGGTATTATCAATGGTGCAAAATTAAAGGAAAACATGAACTAAATATTGAGTTATCTTATGGAAAATTAAATAATTATTATAACAATAGTTGCCTATTCTGTAGTTTGGTTTACTTCTAACAGTCTGGGCTTTAAATAGAATAGGTTATATTATTTTAAGATTATCATGTATGTGAAGGAAACAAAAAAAAAACATAGTTGAGTCAGATTATTCTAATACAAAAGAAAAGAGGACAAAAATAAAGAAAGAAAAATAAATATAATTAAAAGTCATTTGTTCAGAGAACAAATGTGAGGTCTTTCCCTGCATTTTGTTAGTGTTATGTCTAGGTATATAGTTGCTAATGACTTTACGGTCAGTTACCATGGTTTTAGTGTACAAAGCAAGTGGTCCTAAGTCAGAAAATGTATGGTTGCTAATGACATTTAGTTGGTTGCTATGGACAAAATGTCACTTCCGGTCATACAATATGATTTTTAAATTTAGTTAGTGATCCCGATTCAGTTTCCCATGTATTGTCCGCTTCAATTTTGTACGGTTTATTATAAGTGTTATTTCATAAAAACTGTTTACGGTGTCGGCCATTTTGAAAATGGCTGCCCGTAACCATTCGATTTTGGTCTTAAATCGAAGGGCTTATTATGACGGTCACATAAAAGCCATATCTTTATCATATTATTTCTGACGATTTAAAAGTTATAAGCCATAAACTGATTAGCTGAAACCTGTCAAGGGCCATAACCTCGAAAACGGTTTGTCGCACAGTTTTCGACACCATATATCAAATGTAGATTTTAATGAGAGGAACATTTTTCTAATATATTGTCTTCTTCAATTTTTTATGGTTTTTGAGTTATATTGAAAACAAAATTTAGCCGATACGTGTCAAGGGCCATAACCTCGAAAACGGTTTGTCGCACAGTTTTTGACACTATATATCAAATGTAGATCTTAATGAGATGAACATTTTTCTAATATATTATTTGCTTCAATTTTTTATGGTTTTTGAGTTATATTGAAAACAAAATTTAGCCGAAACCTGTCAAGGGCCATAACCTCGAAAACGGTTTGTCGCACAGTTTTCGACACTATATATGAAATGTAGACCTCAATGAGAGGAACATTTTTCTGATATATTGTCTGCTTCAATTTTTTATGGTTTTTGAGTTATATTGAAAACAAAATTTAGTCGAAACAAGTCAAGGGCCATAACCTCGAAAACGGTTTGTCGCACAGTTTTCGACACTATATATCAAATGTAGATTTCAATGAGAGAAACATTTTTCTGATATATTGTCTGCGTCAATTTTTTATGGTTTTCGAGTTATAGCGAAAAAAAATTTCAATGGCGGCCATTTTGAAAATGGTGGACCGAAAAAACATTTTGATCCAATATATGTTATTAGGACCCTCATATCTACGTGGAAACCAAGTTTTGTGTAAATACGACAACTTTGACGTTTTCGACAAATTTCGCATCAAAATCGCGTAAACAGGAAGTGGATCGAAAAAAATTTTTTTGCGTGATGACATGTCGCCAGGAGTGCAGCGACATTTTCCACACTTCAGATTTTTGATACCGGTTATGGTTTAGGAGGAGATCTGTGCACAAGGTTTTCCGGTCTGGGGCAGATAACTCTGTTACTAAAAATAGATCTGTTTCACAGGGTCGGCTAAGGCGAGTACCGGTATGACCAAATAATGGTACCAAGTATCGAAAAGATATGTCGCGACACTTTTCGTCAATTGATGGCAGAAAAGAAGAACAATAATAATAATCAGACAAAATACAGTAAGGTCTTTCCTTCTGTGGAAGGGAAAGACCTTAATAATAATGTAACATAGACTGTATGTCAAGTAGTTTTCATACTCATTCCACGATGAATGTGTGTATTAAAAAATATTGTGTTACAAGAATCTTTTACACTCTTTAATATATTTCTGTACTGACAATTGTAGTTTTACATTATCAACATGAGAAAGAGTCGCATTACCAATTGAAATAGAATATTATTCAGGTTGTAATCAATATTCATATTATTGCATACATATCAGATCATGCATTGCCGTCGCATTCCCCAGTGGCCAAGCAAGTAATAAATGTATGGACCGTCGCATAATTTTCTACGGCATTTCCTGAAATAATTCATTTCTGATCCTAGTTGTATATTTTTTTAAAAATAAATAAAAAACAAAAACAAACAAAATATTAAATTTATATTTATCAAAAATAGTCGCAGGTGCTGCAGATATAATCCGTGTAAATAGTAGTAGGTGATTCAACCTGGGATAATGAGGTATTTACTAAACATGTGCTGACTGCTATACACATATACATGTACACATAACTACAGTGTAAAAATCAGCAGACAATTTTATCATTGTCGAGTTTATAACTAAACTCAATTTCCCAAGTGGTGTGACTTCCTAGTTACTGAAAAAACTGGGGGGGGGGGGGGGGGGCAAGTATGTATTCCTAACATATAGATGCATTTTATCAAGCTAACAGTGTGTTTGTTGTTGTAATGTTGTTAAACGCCACTTTCAGCAACTTTTCAGCTATCCAAAGACGTATAGTTCTTATTGAGGGAGAAAGCCGGTGAAAAGCCCTAGCTTTTGGCAAACTGGTATTCCTTGTCAATTAAGATAAGAGTCGAGCACACGTAGTGGAGTGTTTGAGTATTTATGATTTTTTTAAACAAATGCAGTCCTCTGATCGGCAGATTTACTTTAAAAGTCAATTTCAACTTTTTTGCGATTTTCAGATTTTATTTTTACAATGATGTTGAACTTACGTCGATTAAATCAACAGTGTTTTAAAATCGTCTAATAGCAATAGATGATTTTGGGTTCTTTAAAATATTATTATTGCGGTTAAACGTAAAACTTATTGCGATTGAACGTAATACTTTAAACAAGAAGGTTATTGTGATTAAACGCGAAATACTACGTTAAAATGCGAAACATTGTGGTTAAATGCAAAACGTTTTAAAAAAACCCAATCATTTGCGTTTAAAAGAAAACTTTTTGCGACTAAACGTAAAAACTCATTACGTTAAAACACAATAATTATTGCGATTAAACGGAATATTACGATTAAAACATTAATTATTGTTATTAAACGCAAACGGAAACCGCAATAGGGGTGTGGTATGATAAAAGCAGGTCGAAAAAGGGGTGCAAGATATGGAATGAACATTTATGTGTATTGTGTATTTAGTACTCGCAAGTCGCCCACTATGTCACCTTTCACATATAAAAAGACAGAAAAAGCCTAAAAGAACCCAAAACCACCCCCCCCCCAAAAAAAACCTAAGTTTTCCCGCCAACAAAGACTCAAATACGGTAGCTTAATGTCCAGAAGATACCAAAGAATAGAGTCAGTTGAAATCTTTTAGAAAAGACATTTTAATAATTTTAGTTCGGCTACAAATTTAATGAATTTTATACGACTTGGTGGTTCCAGTGTCTACATTTCCTTGCAACCAACTTTATACGACCTGGTGGTTGCAATGTCTACATTTCCTTGCTTCCCCACTGGACAGCGTTTGTGTTTGTTTAAATAGGTATTAGGTAGATAGATAATGCCACATTTAGGAATTTTTCAGCTATAATATGGCATGCAGTTCTTACCGAGTGGAGAGTGAAGGGATAATGGCGGAGTTTACATTGAGGCAACCGAACACGAACGTCATTGTCCAATATCAGTTATACTCCGGTCACTTTGAGCGTTTCACGTCCATTAATTACCATGTAATATGATAATATCTGTCGAATTTTTCGTGGGCGGGCAGCCCATCAGACCAGACCCCCAACCACTGCCTCAATACTATATAATGCTTATCTACGCCCATGATCAATTCGGAGTACTCGGCGAAATAATCGACCTTCGCATGAAATTTTGAATCAATAAAAAATGGTGTCGATCACAGTAAGGATAGCACACGTTATTTAGTGTCAATAGAAGATTAATAACCACTCGGCCACCGAGCCACCGAAGCTACGTCACATCCACGCGATGTAATAAACATTCACATTAACTGTCAAACAACATCGTAGGGATATGAGGAAGGTGGGAGACTTTAAGATTTCGATCCTCAAAGATGTTGGATAATTCGTGTCCTGATGAAACGACGAGCGGACAAGAAGGACACATTATCTATTCAATTAAATATACATGTATATACATTAAACGAAAAATCATTAAAATTAACAAAACATAAAAGGGATCCCATTTTTCCAAGATCCTCTATCTCTACGCCCCCACCAATTTTGAAGCCTGGGGGATTTTACAATGGTGGATCCAGGGGAGGGGGGCGTAACAGAAGGAAAGGAAAAATAAAGAGAACAAGGAGGGTAACAACGAGCTCCAAAGGCAAAAATGTAATCCCCGCTCGTCCTCGCCATAAATTAAAGCATTAACGGTACGAATTCGTTTATTATGATATCTCTGTTGTATTCCCTATTTTCGGAATACAAGAGTTACTTCCCATTTGCAAGAGTTGTCTTTCATAACAGCAGGTATCATATATTGAACAGATGGGAAAAATCACGTTTTTATTTTTTTTTTAAATAATGTCTGTGGACTGACTCTTCCAGTACACCTAAAAAAAACTGCAGAATTAGTTTGCATATCATAATAAATTTTACCGGATGCTTTGCTATATGTGAATAAAAAAGTATTGTAGAAAAACTACTTTTTATCCACAGTAGGTACTATAAAGTACCTGCTCTAAAGAACAGATAACTCTGCATATGGGAGATAAATCTTGTTTACCGCAGGTAGGGAATACTGTACTTAATAAAGGTTACTGAACACTATAAAAACCTTGTGTTAAATAAAATCATTTTGATGATTGGAAATTGCGAGAATGCAGGATTTTGCACCATTTTTCCGAGAGCTTCTGGGGGTCTAAAGCGGCCCACAACACTTCGTGGCCCCCGTTTTCCGATATCCCCTTTTACTCCCCACCAACATTCGAAAATCCCGTATCCGCCCCTTTTTTATGATAGTTTAAACCAAATTTGCTATCAAACATATCATTCAACGTTTGCCATTCAAATTCTGAATATCGTTTTACAACTTTTGGTCAAAGTTTAGGGGCGCCTAATGCGGCGCGCATTCCGGGGGGGGGGGGGGGGGGTGGTTGTTACGTCCTATATAAAGGTATACTTATATGTGCCAAAAATATGGGTAAGTGTTTTTTTAAATTTATATAAACATGGGTATAGGTTGTAAAACAATCTTATATAAAAATGGGTATGCTTTTTAAATCTTAATTGAAAAAAAATCTGGTCTCATATAAATATGGGTCATGTCTATAAAATAATAAAGTGTAATTTTAATAATGACATTGTGTTTTCTTCTTCACTATGTTATTATTTTGTGTATACACATGTATAAATATAACCTTCTTTTAATTTTACTGAATATAAATATGGGTTATGAAAATTGTTCATTTTATACAAATATGGGACATGAAAATTGAAGTTTTATATAAATATGGGTAATGAAAATAGGAAATTTTATATAAATATAGGTATTGAATTCAAATTAAAAAAAAAGGCACATCCCCACCCTAAAAATTGCCAAGTAAACCCCCCTCCCGGGCACTAAATGCCCAGTTGTGTATTAGGATAATGGACTACAATTTATGTGGTACTTTTTACACCGTTTACATTTATTTATTACCCCGTGCGGGATCCGGGTGGCTAAAAGAATAGACCGCAGTCGCGCTAGCTTGTCGTAAAAGGCGACTAAATAGCGCCCAGTACTCTGACCGGCGTGTCAGGTCGGTTTGCCTAAAGACCGCCTGGGATGTGTGCCCAGGTGGTTGAATGGGGTACCCCTGGCAAGCTGGGGTTGTCAGGCCATAATACGGAAAACCTGACCGCAAGCCATATTAGTGCACCGTG
Organism: Limnoperna fortunei; assembly: GCA_944474755.1. Taxonomy (NCBI): domain Eukaryota; kingdom Metazoa; phylum Mollusca; class Bivalvia; order Mytilida; family Modiolidae; genus Limnoperna; species Limnoperna fortunei. The sequence goes on along the minus strand of OX104112.1, from coordinate 22,338,353 downwards.
TTGGGAAAAATGCCACGTTCCTCGCACGTTAAAGTACGCTGCTGTAGTATTCGCTATGAGTAGGGATTTCGATCCCGCTACAGGAGGCTAAATTGCCCGACCCTATCCATCCTCCCATTTGCCAGTGGCAATCTAAAATCCGTTACCCCTATTTTTCCTTGTGTCCTTTCCCATTTTCATTCATCATCATTTCATGTTCATTTTATCATCCATTTCATGTTCATCGCCTGAATATAGCTGAAATATTGCTGCTCGGGCGTTAAACACCATTAATCAATCAATCAATCATTTATTTATTTATTGTGTGTGTGTCGGCGTGCAAAATTTATATTATCAACAATCTGCACACTATGTCATGGTTATCGATCGACATTTAAAACTGAATTGTATCACGTGATTTTGTATCAAGGACGAATATTGACAGGCGGGTAGACGTGTCTGGGATTGTTGATCACATAAGAATAAAACAAAAAAATCAGGTAAATACACATGTATATCATTTTTACGGAAGCGTATATAAATTTGGGCCACCAGTTGACTTATTTTTTCATGGTTATTAAAAATAATACGCTTTATTTTTCACGTGTTTGTCCTAAATAATACGTTAATAACTTGTTATTAACACGAAGATGTGGGTTATAATAAGCTAAGCTTAACACGAAGATGTGGGTTATAATAAGCTAAGCTTGTCTTAATTTCAAACAATTTGTTTTTTATTGTATGTAGAATATATTCGTATTAACATTCTAATGCAACTACAGTTCATTTAATGTGCATGTCTTACATATAACTGTAAAATAAAGAAAAACGAAAGTAGAACACAGATTTTCCGAATATCAATGAATATATTATGAGTGGTCGTTCATGTCATTGGCTCGATATTCTAATTAACGCGTTGTTTTGTGAAAATAACGCGTTATTTCTTTAAAACAACGCGTTATTTCTTTCATTTATCGCGTTTAGCGATACTCTTGTCAACCACAAATAACGCGATAGTTAGTACTAAAGTATCGCCTTAGTTTTATACACTAACGCGATAGTTTGTGTCTTTAACGCGATAAATGAAAGAAATAACGCGTTGTTTTCACAAAATAACGCGTTTTTTTCACCAAAACACGTTATTTTATAAACGCGATAAAATATCCGCCAATGACATGAACGGCCACTTATAATATATAGCAGCAATAAATTCCGCAAAAAGTTCTCGAGTTGTGTTTCAACAAATTTCTCAACTGAGATCTCTTTTTGAAAATGTGGTGACAAAATTTCATTACCTGGATATACTTAAAATTAGGTAAAACAAACACAACCAATTTCTTAAAGGTGTGTGGGTGAAGATATTGTGTCTATATAATCTAAGCACACATTCTTATATTATAAGTGGAGTAGATATATTTTTATGTTGTGTATTCCATAAAAGTGGATCCCCCAGGAAGTAGATAGATTTATATGTTGTGTATTCCATAAAAGTGGTCCCCCCAGGGAGTAGATAGATTTATTTGTTGTGTATTCCATAAAAGTGGGTCCCCCGGGGAGTAGATAGATTTATATGTTGTGTATTACATAAAAGTGGATCCCCCAGGAAGTAGATATATTTATATGTTGTGTATTCCATAAAAGTGGATCCCCCAGATTTGTGTGTTTGTCCGTGGCGTGTTTGTTATCGTCTGTCTGCAGTTTTTCCGGACTCGTATATTATATCTAGCGTTTCTTTAACAAATCAGTCTTATAAAATAAACTTTGGGATGATAATGCGTATGTACCGTTCGACCAAGCGCAATAAGTTGTCAGCGTAGGACGTACAAAACTCTATAAATCATAAAGACAATGGGTATCGTGGCTGAGTCAAATTTAGAGTATTTTCGAGTGTTCATTTGATTTAGTTGGAGTTTTTCTGGCTGTTATTTCGGACATACAATAGCTTCATAAGTATTGCATGAACATCTCACTCCCATTTAGTTTTTATGAAAAGGTCAAATACGAAATTTTTAAACTACCATCCTCACAAGTCAGGGTGTCTCTGGCCACATGAGTCCACGAAACCCTGACAAACATAGCTAGGAAATTCCCGGGCTAGAAATCACTATTCTGATTAGCTACAGTATACCAGCATGTAGACAATCAAAAGCTCCCCTTGGTAAGGGGATATCCCGATGTCGATTGTAAATAAACAAAACGGATGTGTTGCATGGGCAACGTGAAAATCAGTGTATTTTGTACAATAGTGTTAATCGTTTGTTATTACTTTGTTACTTATAAGTTGCTTTACGTTTTCGTTCAATTCAAGACAGAGTAAGATGACATTGCACATTCTACTACCAAACAGTTCCTTTTGCAAGTCATTTCATTGGTTGATATTTTGAAGGTTTGACTTCATATGAAAATCTAATCTTCTAGCCCGAGAATTTCCTAGCCAAGTTTGTCAGGGTTTCGTGGACACGTGTGGACGCAGAAACCTCGACTTATGAGGATGCTAAACTCCGAGTTTTATGGAAACGTTTTTATATTTCTTAAGTTGTTTTTTTAAATGAAATGGATGTGTGATTTTTTTAGTTAACTTCTTAAGATTTTGCAATACAATGAGTCAAAGTTTTTTCGCTTTTTATTAGCTCACCTGACCCGAAAGTTAGCATTGCTTAATTGTTCTGCTCTATGAGGGCTACAAAAATGACTTCAGGGTTAAAATTGTCTGATGAACCGTTTTAGAGTTATTCCCCTTGGACTGTTTTTTTTTAATCGCAGGCTTTCAAGCGGTCCTAAATATTCCTAATTTTCCTTATTTTTTATCATCATCCCTAAATTTCCATATGTTTTCTGAAAAGCCCTAAAAAGCCCTTATAAATCATGAAAAATCCTACATTTTGAAATTAATATTATAGTAAAATTTTTTAAGCTATAATTTATTGTAAAAGGTCAAGTATTTACATGTTTTAGAATGCAGTTAACTCACTTTCTAGTGTTAGTATACTTCCAGGAACTTGTGTTATTACCAGATGCCATCTCAACAGACATGAACAGATCTACATTCATCAGATATCCAAAAGAACAAATTGCAGGAATAAAATTGGATCATCTGTTGCTGAATGTGTCTGTTGATGGCTGATGAGTTTGTGTTGTTGGTAAGAAGTTCATTTTGTATGTGTTTTGTCCCTGTAGGTTAGTATATATATCAACCTATAGTGCATTTGTGATAATTTAATGGAACTAACATCCTTTATTTTCAACAAAATGCCCTAAAAAATCCTTTAAATTGCCCTTATTTTGGCGGAAAAGTGCCCTAAATTTATCGCTTATTTTTTGTCAAAAGGTGCTTGAAAGCCTGTAATCGGTTTTAATTGATTTTAAAAAAATCTTCTCCTATGAAACCACTGAAAGTACTGCTTTGAAACTTTGTACACATCATCCGTCAAATGTCCTTTACCAAGTTTGCACCAACCATGGCTGCAGATTAACCAACATGGCCGCCATGGCTAAAAATAGAATGGATAGGGGGTAAAATACAGTTTTTGGCTTATATTTAAAAGAAGTGTAACAGATACAGGAAAACCGAAGAGACATGCCTTCATCTGCATCAAAAGCTCTACGAAACACTCCATTGGGTTGAAGTTGTATGAGGACTACTTGTAAGAGTTATTGCCCTTTAATTGTCAAACTTGATTATTTTTGACATTTTTGCCTCAAAATCTTGAAAATTATTTGAACTAGAGAACAAGTTAGCATTGCTTAATTGTTCTGCTCTATGAGGGCTACAAAAATGACTTAGGGTCAAGATTGTCTGATGAACCGTTCAGGAATTATTCTCCTTGAACATTTTTTTAATCAATTTTACTTGATTTTAAAAAATCTTCTCCTCTTTAACCCATTAAAGGACTGCTTTGAAACATTGCACACATCATCTTTAGAACGTCCTCTACCAAAATTGTGTAAATCATGACACCTGACTACCTACATAGCTACATTAGCTTAAAATAGAAAATCGGGGGGGGGGGGAGTCAAGAGAGTTTTCGACTGATAGTTAAAAAAGTACAACAGGTACAGCAAATTTGAAGTGAACCTCCCTTCTCCCTCTAAGCATCAAAAGCTCCTCCTTATAGGAATTATTTCCATTAAAAGGTCAAAATTAATGACTTTTGCAGAAGTGTTGGGCAATTCCTTATAGCAAAGAAAGGCTGGATAAAAAAGGGTTGTTTGGTTTCATGTTCAGGTGAGCGATACAGGCTCCTGTGAGCCTCTAGTTTTTTATTAGATGAATTTGTTTGTAGAGATAATTGTTCAACCAGGGCCATATGTTTTGTAAATCATCTTTTAAGGGGTGTAATTGGGGAAGTGGAGGAGTTGTTGCTTGTATCGTGTGTGTTGGTCTTTACCCGGACCTGTGACTCTTGTTGATCGGTCTGTTATGTTGCTATTTCTCTTTGTATCGTGTGTGTTGGTCTTTACCCGGACCTGTGACTCTTGTTGATCGGTTTGTTATGTTGCTATTTCTCTTTGTATCGTGTGTGTTGGTCGTTACCCGAACCTGTGACTCTTTTGTGATCGGTCTGTTATGTTGTTGGTCTTTACCCGGACCTGTGACCCGGTCTGTTATGTTGCTATTTCTCTGTAGTTGTTGCTTGTATCGTGTGTGTTGGTCTTTACCCGGACCTGTGACTCGGTCTGTTATGTTGCTATTTCTCTGTTGTCTTCTTGTACAAATTGTTGTTGACTCCGTTCGCAAAAAACTTCGCTCTTTTATGTCTGCATATCTTTTTTGTCGTTCAAATCTTCGTATAGGAACGTTTTGATGGCACAGTGAAGCTCGTAATGTCTCGTAAATGGGCTTCCTTTGGTTATATGTGGTCAATCAATCAATTAATAAATAAATAAATCAACCAATCCATCAATCAGTCACTAAATCAATCAATCAATCAATCAATCAATCAATCAATCAATCAATCAAACAATCAATCAATCAATCAATCACTTTAGTGTAATTCTCGTGATTTAGAGCTTTCTTTGCCATTTAAAACTAAATAACATAATACAGCTGAAAATTCCTGAAAGTGGTGTGAATGATTTTATAAATATACCCCATGATGGTATGTTTATGCATCATTAAACTGTCATTTAAAGTTCTTTTACAGACAAAAGACAATGGCTGAATCTGTCGAATTACAATGCGAGCCGTGTCTGCAGGAAAATATGAGTAAATCCGCCAGCAGCTGGTGTACGGACTGTGAAGAAAGTTTGTGTGATGAATGTTTTCGGAGACACAAAGCTAACAAAATGTTAAAAAACCACCACATCATACCATCTGAGAAATACCAAAAGACCGAAAAATTAAACGTAAACTTAGAATGTCCAGATCACATTAAAAAGTTGGATTTTTACTGTCCTATCCACGATTGTGTTGTCTGTGTTGTATGCGTTCAGTTAAAACATGGCGGATGTGAAGATCTTAGACCTTTAGATGAAGCAGCAAAGGGAGCCAAAACATCAACTGCATTTTCCGATCTGGAGCAAACTATCAATGGAGTACTTGATAATATAGAAAACGGAGTGCGACACCTACAACAAAATGAAACAACTCTGAAGGAACAGGAAGATGTCACAAAAAAATCTTTAGCGACAATGCGGGAGGAAATAAATAAACACTTAGATCTCCTAGAGGACAAATTATTAAAAGAACTAAAATACAAGTCAGAAAAGGCCGCGAAAGAAATTTCTTTGATGACCACTAAACTTGAAACAGAACACAAAAAAATCTCAGAATTAAAAGACACTGCACGACACATGAAACAATTTTCATCAAATCTGCAAATGTTTGTTGGAATTCGGAGTATTCTGAAAACTATTGCCAACGAAATAAACGGAATCAAACTCCTGGTTAACAGTATACCACAGCTAAGTATAGCAGTTCAGTTCAATCCTAAACTTGACACATTCACTGAAGCCTTTGACTCCTTAGGAGAAATACAAATAACATCTAAAGAAGAAGTAGTTCCATATGTTGAGCGATGGCTAATACAGGCACAGCATCAACTTCCAGCTGAACCACCAGTCCTTAAATTAGACAATCTACAGTTGAAGCTGAGGACAAGCATAAAAATGGGTGAACAGAATTCCAATGTAACGGGCTGCTTAATATTACCAAACAACTCTATTATGATTGCGAGTTACAATAAACCATCTCTTACTATTCTAAAGGAAGACGGATCACATGACCGTGACATCAGTGTTCCGTATAATCCTTATGACGTCACAGTAATTGATGACCAGAGGGTGGCAGTTTCGTATGGAAACACATGTATAACCATAGTAAATATAAACAATCAACGTACAAATCAAACTCTGGAGAATTTATGTGAACATTGGATCAGGGGCATTACATACAACGATGGTAAATTATATGCCGTGGCAGAGGGAGAGGGAATCAAGGTAATAGATCTAGATGGGAACATTATCAAAACAATACGTATATACAACGATGCATGGAATACGTGGAAGGTTACAACACAGAAAGACAAGATTTACTACTCAGTATTCCACGGGAGTGTACACTGTGTAGATATGGAAGGTACAGAAATCTGGACGTGTCAGGATGATCGATTAAAATCATCATTATTGTTCCACTCTTCAGCCATAGCTGTTGATAATTATGGTATAACGTTTGCAGCTGCTTATAAAAACAATCTACTTCTGGCCATTTCTCCAGATGGTAAACAACAGAAGGTTCTACTGACCAGTTCTGATGGACTCCAGAAACCAAATGCTGTGTACTACGACAAAGACAGTAAACGACTTCTAGTCTGCAATCAGAAAAACGGACACGCTGCATTATATGACGTCATTTACTAACATTTATTTGCTAGTGATTATGTTGTTTAATACTGAAACTTAATTCAAATTTCAATAAATGTGTAATGAACATAGACGTAACGGACACGCTGCGTTATATGACGTCATTTACTAAAAATCATTTACATTTACAGAAATTGTTCCCTAGACACCAATGTAACCAGTGATTTATTCAGTCGACTTCAGTTATTTAGAACAAAAATTTAAAGAAGTCTTTTCATCTATGAGAAATATTTATAATCTTAATAAAATATAACAATTTCTTTTCTGTATTTAACTGTGTATTTGAGAGACAATTTATTTATTTGACCAAACAATGTTGACATTTTATCGACGTGTTATATACAGATGTAGAAAAAGTTTAGAATTGGATTAAATGCATCTTTTATCAAGGTATCAGTGATCTCGGGAGGCGAATGATCGTAATAGTCGCACTCCTTGTAAGGTCACTGTTTAAGTTAGGAAATCAATTTGTAAAAAGCTGAAGTAAGCTTATTCTTAAGCGGCTAGACGTAAGAGAGATACAAGTATCGCAACAAGTCGTGCAAATATTGGTGAAAAGATGCAACTTCGTTTTTACCAAAATGCATTTACTTTAAGACTCCTGTTTATTTAATAAACATAGATTAGCATGAGTAAATCGCCCACTGCGCAGTAAAGCAGCCAACTTTCATATTTTTTTTATTTCTACACGAGTACGAACGAACCCTTGTTCTACAAAGTAAGTGATCGATTTTCTGCTTTGTAGGTATACATGTAGGACAGTTAATAGGTAGGTATACAGGTAGGACAGTTAGTAGGTAGGTATACCGGTAGGACAGTAAGTAGGCAGGTATACCGTAGGAGAGTTAGTAGGTAGGTATACCGGTAGGACAGTAAGTAGGCAGGTATATCGTAGGAGAGTTAGTAGGTAGGTATACCGGTAGGACAGTTAGTAGGTAGGTATACAGGCAGAACAGTTAGTAGATAGATATGCAGGTAGGACAGTTAGTAGGTAGGTATACAGGTAGGACAGTTAGTAGATAGGTATACCGGTAGGACAGTTAGTAGGTATGTATACAGGTAGGACAGTTAGTAGGTAGGTATACTGGTAGGATAGTTAGTAGGTAGGTATACCGGTAGGACAGTTAGTAGGTAGGTATACAGGTAGGACAGTCAGTAGGTGGGTATACAGGTAGGACAGTTAGTAGATAGGTATACCGGTAGGACAGTTAGTAGATAGGTATACCGGTAGGACAGTTAGTAGATAGGTATACCGGTAGGACAGTTAGTAGGTATGTATACAGGTAGGATAGTTAGTAGGTAGGTATACTGGTAGGACAGTTAGTAGGTAGGTATACCGGTAGGACAGTCAGTAGGTAGGTATACAGGTAGGACAGTCAGTAGGTAGGTATACAGGTAGGACAGTTAGTAGATAGGTATACAGGTAGGACAGTCAGTAGGTAGGTATACAGGTAGGACAGTTAGTAGGTATGTATACAGGTAGGACAGTTAGTAGGTAGGTATACTGGTAGGATAGTTAGTAGGTAGGTATACCGGTAGGACAGTTAGTAGGTAGGTATACAGGTAGGACAGTCAGTAGGTAGGTATACAGGTAGGACAGTTAGTAGGTATGTATACAGGTAGGACAGTTAGTAGGTAGGTATACTGGTAGGATAGTTAGTAGGTAGGTATACCGGTAGGACAGTTAGTAGGTAGGTATACAGGTAGGACAGTCAGTAGGTAGGTATACCGGTAGGACAGTTAGTAGGTATGTATACAGGTAGGACAGTTAGTAGGTAGGTATACCGGTAGGACAGTCAGTAGGTAGGTATACAGGTAGGACAGTTAGTAGGTATGTATACAGGTAGGACAGTTAGTAGGTAGGTATACTGGTAGGATAGTTAGTAGGTAGGTATACCGGTAGGACAGTTAGTAGGTAGGTATACAGGTAGGACAGTCAGTAGGTAGGTATACAGGTAGGACAGTTAGTAGATAGGTATACCGGTAGGACAGTTAGTAGGTATGTATACAGGTAGGACAGTTAGTAGGTAGATATACTGGTAGGATAGTTAGTAGGTAGGTATACCGGTAGGACAGTTAGTAGGTATGTATACAGGTAGGACAGTTAGTAGGTAGGTATACCGGTAGGACAGTCAGTAGGTAGGTATACCGGTAGGACAGTTAGTAGGTATGTATACAGGTAGGACAGTTAGTAGGTAGGTATACTGGTAGGATAGTTAGTAGGTAGGTATACCGGTAGGACAGTTAGTAGGTATGTATACAGGTAGGACAGTTAGTAGGTAGGTATAATGGTAGGATAGTTAGTAGGTAGATATACAGGTAGGACAGTTAGTTGGTAGGTATACAGTTAGGACAGTTAGTAGATAGGTATACAGTTAGGATAGTTAGTAGGTAGGTATACAGGTAGGACAGTTAGTAGGTAGGTATACAGTTAGGACAGTTAGTAGGTATGTATACCGGTAGGACAGTTAGTAGGTATGTATACCGGTAGGACAGTTAGTAGATAGGTATACCGGTAGGACAGTTAGTAGGTAGGTATACCGATAGGACAGTTAGTAGGTAGGTATACCGGTAGGACAGTTAGTAGGTAGGTATACCATTAGGACAGTTAGTAGGTAGGCATACCAGTAGGACAGTTAGTAGGTAGGTATACAGTTAGGACAGTTAGTAGATAGGTATACAGTTAGGACAGTTAGTAGGTAGGTATACAGTTAGGACAGTTAGTAGATAGGTATACAGTTAGGACAGTTAGTAGGTAGGTATACAGGTAGGACAGTTAGTAGATAGGTATACAGTTAGGATAGTTAGTAGGTAGGTATACAGGTAGGACAGTTAGTAGGTAGGTATACAGTTAGGACAGTTAGTAGGTATGTATACCGGTAGGACAGTTAGTAGATAGGTGTACCGGTAGGACATTTAGTAGGTAGGTATACCGGTAGGACAGTTAGTAGGTAGGTATACCGGTAATACAGTTAGTAGGTAGGTATACCGTAGGACAGTTAGTAGGTAGGTATACTGGTAGGACAGTTAGTAGGTATGTATACAGGTAGGACAGTTAGTAGATAGGTATACCGGTAGGACAGTTAGTAGGTAGGTATACCGATAGGACAGTTAGGATGTAGGTATACTGGTAGGATAGTTAGTAGGTAGGTATACCGGTAGGACAGTTAGTAGGTAGGTATACAGGTAGGACAGTCAGTAGGTAGGTATACCGGTAGGACAGTTAGTAGGTATGTATACAGGTAGGACAGTTAGTAGGTAGGTATACCGGTAGGACAGTCAGTAGGTAGGTATACAGGTAGGACAGTTAGTAGGTATGTATACAGGTAGGACAGTTAGTAGGTAGGTATACTGGTAGGATAGTTAGTAGGTAGGTATACCGGTAGGACAGTTAGTAGGTAGGTATACAGGTAGGACAGTCAGTAGGTAGGTATACAGGTAGGACAGTTAGTAGATAGGTATACCGGTAGGACAGTTAGTAGGTATGTATACAGGTAGGACAGTTAGTAGGTAGATATACTGGTAGGATAGTTAGTAGGTAGGTATACCGGTAGGACAGTTAGTAGGTATGTATACAGGTAGGACAGTTAGTAGGTAGGTATACCGGTAGGACAGTCAGTAGGTAGGTATACCGGTAGGACAGTTAGTAGGTATGTATACAGGTAGGACAGTTAGTAGGTAGGTATACTGGTAGGATAGTTAGTAGGTAGGTATACCGGTAGGACAGTTAGTAGGTATGTATACAGGTAGGACAGTTAGTAGGTAGGTATAATGGTAGGATAGTTAGTAGGTAGATATACAGGTAGGACAGTTAGTAGGTAGGTATACAGGTAGGACAGTTAGTAGGTAGGTATACAGTTAGGATAGTTAGTAGGTAGGTATACAGGTAGGACAGTTAGTAGATAGGTATACAGGTAGGACAGTCAGTAGGTAGGTATACAGGTAGGACAGTTAGTAGGTAGGTATACAGGTAGGACAGTCAGTAGGTAGGTATACAGGTAGGACAGTTAGTAGGTAGGTATACAGTTAGGATAGTTAGTAGGTAGGTATACAGGTAGGACAGTTAGTAGATAGGTATACAGTTAGGACAGTTAGTAGATAGGTATACAGTTAGGACAGTTAGTAGGTAGGTATACAGGTAGGACAGTTAGTAGATAGGTATACAGTTAGGATAGTTAGTAGGTAGGTATACAGGTAGGACAGTTAGTAGGTAGGTATACAGTTAGGACAGTTAGTAGGTATGTATACCGGTAGGACAGTTAGTAGGTATGTATACCGGTAGGACAGTTAGTAGATAGGTATACCGGTAGGACAGTTAGTAGGTAGGTATACCGATAGGACAGTTAGTAGGTAGGTATACCGGTAGGACAGTTTGTAGGTAGGTATACCATTAGGACAGTTAGTAGGTAGGCATACCAGTAGGACAGTTAGTAGGTAGGTATACAGTTAGGACAGTTAGTAGATAGGTATACAGTTAGGACAGTTAGTAGGTAGGTATACAGTTAGGACAGTTAGTAGATAGGTATACAGTTAGGACAGTTAGTAGGTAGGTATACAGGTAGGACAGTTAGTAGATAGGTATACAGTTAGGATAGTTAGTAGGTAGGTATACAGGTAGGACAGTTAGTAGGTAGGTATACAGTTAGGACAGTTAGTAGGTATGTATACCGGTAGGACAGTTAGTAGATAGGTGTACCGGTAGGACATTTAGTAGGTAGGTATACCGGTAGGACAGTTAGTAGGTATGTATACAGGTAGGACAGTTAGTAGGTAGGTATACCGGTAGGGCAGTTAGTAGGTAGGTATACCGGTAATACAGTTAGTAGGTAGGTATACCGTAGGACAGTTAGTAGGTAGGTATACTGGTAGGACAGTTAGTAGGTATGTATACAGGTAGGACAGTTAGTAGATAGGTATACCGGTAGGACAGTTAGTAGGTAGGTATACCGATAGGACAGTTAGGATGTAGGTATACAGGTAGGACAGTTAGTAGGTAGGTATACCGGTAGGACAGTTAGTAGGTAGGTATACCGATAGGACAGTTAGGATGTAGGTATACAGGTAGGACAGTTAGTAGATAGGTATACAGTTAGGACAGTATCTATACTGTTGGACAGTTACCAGGACAGTTAGTAGGTAGGTATACAGTTAGGACAGTTAGTAGATAGGTAGGTATACAGGTAGGACAGTTAGTAGATAGGTATACCGGTAGGACAGTTATTAGGTAGGTATACCGGTAGGGCAGTTAGTAGGTAGGTATACCGGTAATACAGTTAGTAGGTAGGTATACCGTAGGACAGTTAGTAGGTAGGTATACTGGTAGGACAGTTAGTAGGTATGTATACAGGTAGGACAGTTAGTAGATATGTATACCGGTAGGACAGTTAGTAGGTAGGTATACAGTTAGGACAGTTAGTAGATAGGTAGGTATACAGGTAGGACAGTTAGTAGGTAGGTATACCGGTAGGGCAGTTAGTAGGTAGGTATACCGGTAGGACATTTAGTAGGTAGGTATACCGGTAGGACAGTTAGTAGGTATGTATACAGGTAGGACAGTTATTAGGTAGGTATACCGGTAGGGCAGTTAGTAGGTAGGTATACCGGTAATACAGTTAGTAGGTAGGTATACCGTAGGACAGTTAGTAGGTAGGTATACCGGTAGGACAGTTAGTAGGTAGGTATACAGGTAGGACAGTTAGTAGGTAGGTATACCGTAGGACAGTTAGTAGGTAGGTATACTGGTAGGACAGTTAGTAGGTATGTATACAGGTAGGACAGTTAGTAGATAGGTATACCGGTAGGACAGTTAGTAGGTAGGTATACAGTTAGGACAGTTAGTAGATAGGTAGGTATACAGGTAGGACAGTTAGTAGGTAGGTATACCGGTAGGACAGTTAGTAGGTAGGTATACCGGTAGGACAGTTAGTAGATAGGTATGCAGGTAGGACAGTTAGTAGGTAGGTATACCGGTAGGACATTTCGTAGGTAGATATACCGGTAGGACAGTTAGTAGGTAGGTATACCGGTAGGACAGTTAGTAGGTAGGTATACCGGTAGGACATTTCGTAAGTAGGTATACCGGTAGGACAGTTAGTAGGTAGGTATACAGTTAGGACAGTTAGTAGATAGGTAGGTATACAGTTAGGACAGTAAGTAGGTAGGTATACCGGTAGGACAGTTAGTAGGTAGGTATACCGGTAGGACAGTTAGTAGATAGGTATACCGGTAGGACATTTAGTAGGTAGGTATACCGGTAGGACAGTTAGTAGGTATGTATACAGGTAGGACAGTTAGTAGGTAGGTATACCGGTAGGGCAGTTAGTAGGTAAGTATACCGATAGGACAGTTAGTAGGTAGGTATACCGGTAATACAGTTAGTAGGTAGGTATACCGTAGGACAGTTAGTAGGTAGGTATACCGGTAGGACAGTTAGTAGGTAGGTATACAGGTAGGACAGTTAGTAGGTAAGTATACCGATAGGACAGTTAGGATGTAGGTATACAGGTAGGACAGTTAGTAGATAGGTATACAGTTAGGACAGTATGTATACTGTTGGACAGTTACCAGGACAGTTAGTAGGTAGGTATACAGTTAGGACAGTTAGTAGATAGGTAGGTATACAGGTAGGACAGTTAGTAGGTAGGTATACCGGTAGGACAGTTAGTAGATAGGTATACCGGTAGGACATTTAGTAGGTAGGTATACCGGTAGGACAGTTAGTAGGTATGTATACAGGTAGGACAGTTAGTAGGTAGGTATACCGGTAGGGCAGTTAGTAGGTATGTATACAGGTAGGACATTTAGTAGGTAGGTATACCCGTAGGACAGTTAGTAGGTAGGTATACTGGTAGGACAGTTAGTAGGTATGTATACAGGTAGGACAGTTAGTAGATAGGTATACAGTTAGGACAGTTAGTAGATAGGTAGGTATACAGGTAGGACAGTTAGTAGGTAGGTATACCGGTAGGACAGTTAGTAGGTAGGTATACCGGTAGGACAGTTAGTAGATAGGTATACCGGTAGGACATTTAGTAGGTAGGTATACCGGTAGGACAGTTAGTAGGTAGGTATACAGTTAGGACAGTTAGTAGGTAGGTATACCGGTAGGACAGTTAGTAGGTAGGTATACCGGTAGGACAGTTAGTAGGTAGGTATACCGGTAGGACAGTTAGTAGGTATGTATACAGGTAGGACAGTTAGTAGGTAGGTATACCGGTAGGGCAGTTAGTAGGTAGGTATACCGGTAGGACAGTTAGTAGGTATGTATACAGGTAGGACAGTTAGTAGGTATGTATACAGGTAGGACAGTTAGTAGGTAGGTATACCGGTAGGACAGTTAGTAGGTATGTATACAGGTAGGACAGTTAGTAGGTAGGTATACCGGTAGGGCAGTTAGTAGGTAGGTATACCGGTAATACAGTTAGTAGGTAGGTATACCGTAGGGCAGTTAGTAGGTAGGTATACCGGTAGGACAGTTAGTAGGTATGTATACAGGTAGGACAGTTAGTAGATAGGTATACCGGTAGGACTGTTAGTAGGTAGGTATACAGTTAGGACAGTTAGTAGATAGGTAGGTATACAGGTAGGACAGTTAGTAGGTAGGTATACCGGTAGGACATTTAGTAAGTAGGCATACCGGTATGAAAGTTAATAGGTAGGTATACCGGTAGGACAGTTAGTAGGTAGGTATACCGGTAGGACAGTTAGTAGGTAGGTATACCGGTAGGACAGTTAGTAGGTAGGTATACCGATAGGACAGTTAGGATGTAGGTATACAGGTAGGACAGTTAGTAGGTAGGTATACCGGTAGGACAGTTAGTAGGTAGGTATACCGATAGGACAGTTAGGATGTAGGTATACAGGTAGGACAGTTAGTAGATAGGTATACAGTTAGGACAGTATGTATACTGTTGGACAGTTACCAGGGAGGTAGGTTGGTATGTTGCTAGGTAAAATTAGGTAGGATATTATATCGATAGTACGGTTACGTATAGAATGCAGTTAGTATAACTAGGTACAATGAAGCAGTTGGCGTGTACATTGGTTTGTAGGTATAAGTAGAAGTAAGTAGACGGTTAGGTAAGAAGACATATAAGTGAGTGATTTATGTATCAGTTAAGTAAAGTAGTAGGTAAAATAGTGTATGGCCGTACTAGGTAGATATGTCGAACGTAGAAAAAGTAGAGGTAACCATTAAGTAAGGTTAATAGGTAGATATAGGAAAGTTAATTATACAATAGTTGCCTATAGAGGACATTGTCGTGATATCTTGACTGCATAAGGGAGAGTAGTATTGCCTGAAACATTGATAATGCCCGAGCCGAAGGCAAGGCCATTATTAATGCTGAAGGCAATGCCACTGTCCCGTGTGTCAAGTATGTAACAATGCCCTGTATATATTCATCCTGCGACGGCAACCGCTTGAAAGAGATATTCCTTTTATTCCATATTTCGTCAACATGGATCATATTGGGAAGGTTCCCAGTGCTCGGCCTACAGAGCAGCCCAGCGCGTCCCCGGGTGGCGGATATGGGACACACCGTCTTTAGGGGTTGTCAGATCATAATACAGAAAACCTGGCCGAGGACTGTAGGGAGTGACGTGTTTGGAGAATGCCACGTTCCTTGCACGATAATGACCCCTTTTCTAGATTACGAAAAAAGAGTAGGCTCATTGTAGCCGCTATAAAAGCTTAAATTCTTCGCTCTTACCCAATACTTCATACTTTGCCAGTGGTATTCAAACTTATGTTCCCTATTTTCCATCCCACCTCTTCTTCCATTGATTTATTGTTTGTTAACTTGTTCTCGTCCTGAATATAGATGAAATACTGCTCGCTGGACGTAAAGCTAACATCAAATCAATCAATTAATCAATTTTGACGTTTACAGTTGTCAGAGGTAAACAAATTTGCAGCTTTAGAGATACCTCAAAGTAAACAACCATGCGTTGAAAGTGATACACAATTTCAATGATAGTTAAAAAATCATATCCATCTCATGTCTGGGTCGATTTTTGTCATTACGCTATATCATTTCAGTCAATCTAGATCTCATCAAATTGTTCTGATTTAGTCAATAGTGTTTACATGTGTACATTTTTTTTTAAGCTCCTGCGTAAATTAAGTTTTAAGAAGTGGTAAAATTTTTCTCTGATTTTGCGAGATAAAATGTTGGAATTTTTTTTAAAACAATTTAGTATTTTTACATTCGCTGCATTAGAAATTTCATGTAAAAGTGGAGCGTCTCAAAATATTCTAACTAGTAAAAAATGGAATTGGTCCAAGGATAAATATGGCATATATATTTTTAATGATGAATGAAAGCTGATTAATTATCCCAGGTAAATGATGAGGAATGTTTGAAAGGTATGCAAATCACAGAAATGTTAGTATTTTCGACTATAACATTTACTATTTTTCAACCTGTATGTCTAAATATAACAGCACGAATTATCCTTCTAATTGTTAAAATTCAACATAAGTTACGTTTGATTGATTAAGTCGTGAAAAGCACAACAAACACATTAAAAAATAATTACATTAGTGTATAATGACGCTATGTTGTGAGAATTCATACATGAATTATCAACAAGAAAACTTTTGATGCAAAGCATCAGTTCACCGCTGATTTATTCTACATTGTGGACGCGTTTGTCAAAGTGATTTCTAAAAACAAGACACTTGAACTTATTTCCCATAAGTTTCTATGTAAAGTTAAGCCCTGCTGTTGTGGCTAGTTTCAATTGCCAATTTCTAAATTTGTGCACATTTAATCTTTTGTCATATATTAAATCATAAATATAATTGAATTAAAACTAATATTCACGTGGTTCAATTAAATATTGACACAATATTTATTTATTGAATCTTACAGATATCGGCATACTCCGGAATTGTCTACGCAAAATAGCCCTTTTTCTGGTTTCCGATTTTTCAAAGCTACGCTTGTCGATAGAGCTATGAACGAAAGATTTAGTACCAGGATAAAAATGGTCTCCCTCTATTATTAACTTCCGTAAATAGAATACTAAAAAAAGTTATTATTACATGAAACTTTGATATCACAAAAGCAATTTTGAAGTCGAACCTCATACACTATCTTTATTTTTCACTGAAGTTAAATGATAAACATTCTTGTAGCAAAATTCTGTTCATTTATGGTTACTAAGTGTACTTAAAAATATGTTCTCCTTTATCCATCGTTAGCAACGAAAGTGAATACAAATTTAATAATTTACGCCAAGGTGAAGCGAGGCGAAAAAACTATCGTAAAGTTCTGGTTTAATGGTGCAAAATCCTGCATTCTAAGCATTTCTAGTGAGCCTGATACCACAGTATAAAGCCGTTTAGAGTTATGGTTTTGGACGCAATTCCCATCGTTATTAGTCAACACATGAACTATTACATATTATTTTAACAATTTATTGTTTTAAAATTTAAATTGTTGTGATTCTGCAGTTAGAACAAACATCAACTAGTCATTTTTATTTAAATTGTAGTTTGTCATTTTTTTTGTGGCCTGTTTTATTGAATCTTTG
This sequence comes from Limnoperna fortunei, assembly GCA_944474755.1. Taxonomy (NCBI): domain Eukaryota; kingdom Metazoa; phylum Mollusca; class Bivalvia; order Mytilida; family Modiolidae; genus Limnoperna; species Limnoperna fortunei. Next base: position 22,320,974 of record OX104112.1, on the reverse strand, counting down.
TAGAATATACCTATCGGTTTACATTTACCAAAGTCTTTCGCATCTTTCGGTGAGAGATAGGCATTTATACTACGCGAAAGAGTAAAGCAAATTTGATGAAAAAAGGAAATTTTAAATTATACTTATTGTAAATTACAAAAAGGATAAGAGACAAACAATAATCGACTTCATACTTTGATTTCATTCTCTTGGAAAATAGAATTTTAAAATTAAGCAACTGTTAACTGTTTTTCAGCCATAATCTGTTATCCGTTTTCTTCAAAATTGACATTGTTGTTAACTGTTAAAAGAAAATAAAAACCCTGTTTGCTGTTAGTAGTATCGCTCTTCGATGAGATTCTGATGTTATCTGGTTTTTTGTCTATTTTTGAACTTGCTGTTTATGTTTTCTCATGTAAATTGCTGTTATCTGATATTATTTAAAATTTATTGTTATCTGTTTTTTTATCTGTTTTGGGATTTTTTTTTTAAAAATGTTAAAATGTTAATGAACCACATCTAGCCCCTCTTCAGTGGCGTAGCTAGTGTCTAAATAACTTAAAAGCTTTTTTCTCGGTGGGGCCGCTAAGACCCCCAGTGCGTACCTGATAGGGCAAGGAAGGGACCGGTATATTCCTTTTAAGCGCCAGAGATTGCTGAAAAAATTGAAGTGTAACAAACGTAAAAAGACAATTTGCTTACCAAACATTCTATGCAATAAACACACCATATATGCATCAAAATGATAATCTGCTGTTTTATGCTGATACAATTGAAACACGATATCTGTAAAGCTTCCTTCTGAGCATACCTCACTGTCTTAAGAAATAGAATTTGTTTACAAACTTGGCTTCCGCGCATGTCTTCGTATACTAAAAAAGCACGTTACTACTAATTAATATAAAGGTGCACCAAGTCAATACGACCTATAAGGGGCCTCGGTGGCCGAGTGGTTAAGGTAGTTCGTCTACTATTGACCAACTATTGGTCTGCCAACTCTGAGGTTGCGGGTTCGAATCTCACTGCAGGCAGTGTGTACTTGACTCTAATCTTAATTGACCAAGAATGCCAGTTTTCCTATCGAAGGTCGGTGGTACTCCGGCTTCCTCCCCAATAAAAACTGGACGCCACGATATAGCTGAAAAATTGCTGAAAGTGATGTTAAACATCAAATATAAAAACAAACTAACTTATATACAGGTGCCCCAAGGCAATATGATCGGTTTGCCATGTTATAACATTGGTGCACTCGAATGGCGTGAATAACTAAAAGAAAGACAAAGTACTTAATGTGCTTAATTGTAACAACATAGGTCAAAAGCTAACTTACATCTCCATTAAAGACACGCATGTTTAAAAGTTGTTGAAAAGACTTATTACATATTTTATGTGGCGGTCGAGGTCGCTATTTCATACAAACAATTGATTAGTTACTACAAACGCATTTAATTCATACAAGTAATAACTATTTGCTTGCACAAGGCCTTGCCTCTGTGAAATGTCTCATGTTTACAGTTTCTATATTTACAAAGTAGGTGGTGATCGTGACTAACTATGACCATGAACCATTTTTGCTGATCGAGTTACTCCCCTTTTACTACAAAATTATGTGTTTAATGATTACTTGCAATTAAAGAACAAAATAAAGCCGTTGTATTGCAATTAGTTTGTGTATTAGTGAGTCGATTAGATCTCTTGTATCTAGTCTTAAGTTCACATACTAATAAAATATCGTCAGGCAATTGCTGAAAGTAAAATTTAAACTTTAATTACATATAGAATCTATATAAAATTAAAGAAACTTATGGGAAATATTAGGGTTCTAAAGGGGAAGGGTGCTAGAATATGGACCGCGACATGGTGACACCACCTACTACAGAATGGGACTCCAAAATGATACAATGGCAATTTATAAAAACAGAAAGAGCTCAGGTTTTATAATGAATCCTAGTTAAATACAGAAGTCACTTAACAGCCATTACTATAGGCGATTCTGTGGATAGAATTCTTACGAATAGATATCTATTGTGTTTACCAGTAAAACTGAAACATTGATCGCTAAACGTTAAACATCAATCAGCCTGTAAAACAACTGCAATGCGACCTCTACTTAGTCCATTAATCAAATTAATAAAATATATCAACTATATTTATTACTCATTTTTTTTCTGGATCCGCACTCGCATCAACTGATGCTGTGCCATAAGGTAATGAAGATTAATTAAAGGTTCCTCAGTCATGGCCGCTTCACATCCTATAAGAGGTTTTGTTGACCGATATTTTGCAGCAGAATTTGTATTTGTCTCAACTATTGGGAGGAATTCTATGCCTAAATATACGTGTGATTATGTCGGGTCATCATCCCTTTATTTACAATATTGCATTATTTATACCGTTGTTGTGTTTTTCTGAACTGAATTTACATTTGTCTCAACTATTGGGAGGAATTCTATGCCTAAATATACGTGTGATTATGTCGAGTCATCATCCAACTATTTACTATATTGCACTATTTTTACCGTTGTTGTGTTTTTCTGAACTGAATTTACATTTGTCTCAACCATTGGGAGGAATTCTCTATGCCTAAATAATCATCTACTATGTCAACATTGAGGTTGCGACTTTGAGCAAGGTGTAAAATATCACACCATCTCCCCCCCCCCCCCCAAAAAAAAAAAAAACCAAAAACAAAAACAAAACAAAAAAATCTCCCGCAATCCCTGTACATCTGTACATAATAATGGTTATATGAATACCTTTATTCTGTATTCGGTTTGTCATGTTTGTATCCTAGTAATAAACTAACGTGGTACCCTTGTCTTCGCTTAAAACAATAAGTATTCTGTTCTAGTTACCGACATGTTTGTGTTTAAAGTGCCTATTTTGTATTTATTCCTTATATTTTGCATATCAAAAAATGAAATATTGATATACATTTTTCGTGTGATTATGTCGAGTTATCATCCAACTATTGGGAGGAATTCTATGCCTAAATATACGTGTGATTATGTCGAGTTATCATCTAACTATTGGGAGGCATTCTATGCCTAAATGTACGTGTGATTATGTCGAGTCATCATCCAACTATTGGGAGGAATTATATGTCTAAATATACGTGTGATTATGTCGAGTCATCATCCAACTATTGGGAGGAATTCTATGCCTAAATATACGTGTGATTATGTCGAGTTATCATCTAACTATTGGGAGGAATTCTATGCCTAAATGTACGTGTGATTATGTCGAGTCATCATCCAACTATTGGGAGGAATTCTATGTCTAAATATACGTGTGATTATGTCGAGTTATCATCCAACTATTGGAAGGAATTCTATGCCGAAATATACGTGTGATTATGTCGAGTTATCATCCAACTATTGAAAGGAATTCTATGCCTAAATATACGTGTGATTATGTCGAGTCATCATCCAACTATTGGAAGGAATTCTATGCCTAAATATACGTGTGATTATGTCGAGTCATCATCCAACTATTGGGAGGAATTCTATGCCTAAATATACGTGTGATTATGTCGAGTCATCATCCAACTATTGGAAGGAATTCTATGCCGAAATATACGTGTGATTATGTCGAGTCATCATCCAACTATTGGGAGGCATTCTATGCCTAAATATACGTGTGATTATGTCGAGTCATCATCCAACTATTGGGAGGAATTCTATGTCTAAATATACGTGTGATTATGTCGAGTTATCATCCAACTATTGGGAGGAATTCTATGCCTAAATATACGTGTGATTATGTCGAGTCATCATCCAACTATTGGGAGGAATTCTATGCCTAAATGTACGTGTGATTATGTCGAGTCATCATCCAACTATTGGGAGGAATTCTATGCCTAAATGTACGTGTGATTATGTCGAGTTATCATCCAACTATTGGGAGGAATTCTATGTCTAAATGTACGTGTGATTATGTCGAGTTATCATCCAACTATTGGGAGGAATTCTATGTCTAAATATACGTGTGATTATGTCGAGTTATCATCCAACTATTGGGAGGAATTCTATGCCTAAATGTACGTGTGATTATGTCGAGTTATCATCCAACTATTGGGAGGAATTCTATGTCTAAATGTACGTGTGATTATGTCGAGTTATCATCCAACTATTGGGAGGAATTCTATGTCTAAATATACGTGTGATTATGTCGAGTCATCATCCAACTATTGGGAGGAATTCTATGCCTAAATGTACGTGTGATTATGTCGAGTCATCATCCAACTATTGGGAGGAATTCTATGCCTAAATGTACGTGTGATTATGTCGAGTCATCATCCAACTACTGGGAGGAGTTCTATGCCTAAATGTACGTGTGATTATGTCGAGTTATCATCCAACTATTGGGAGGAATTCTATGCCTAAATATACGTGTGATTATGTCGAGTCATCATCCAACTATTGGGAGGAATTCTATGCCTAAATGTACGTGTGATTATGTCGAGTCATCATCCAACTATTGGGAGGAATTCTATGCCTAAATATACGTGTGATTATGTCGAGTCATCATCCAACTATTGGGAAGAATTCTATGTCTAAATATGCGTGTGATTATGTCGAGTCATCATCCAACTATTGGGAAGAATTCTATGCCTAAATATACGTGTGATTATGTCGGGTCATCATCCAACTATTGGGAGGAATTCTATGCCTAAATGTACGTGTGATTATGTCGAGTCATCATCCAAATATTGGGAGGAATTCTATGCCTAAATATACGTGTGATTATGTCGAGTTATCATCCAACTATTGGGAGGAATTCTATGCCTAAATATACGTGTGATTATGTCGAGTCATCATCCAAATATTGGGAGGAATTCTATGCCTAAATATACGTGTGATTATGTCGAGTTATCATCCAACTATTGGGAGGAATTCTATGCCTAAATATACGTGTGATTATGTCGAGTCATCATCCAAATATTGGGAGGAATTCTATGCCTAAATATACGTGTGATTATGTCGGGTCATCATCCCTTTATTTACAATATTGCATTATTTATACCGTTGTTGTGTTTTTCTGAACTGAATTTACATTTGTCTCAACTATTGGGAGGAATTCTATGCCTAAATATACGTGTGATTATGTCGAGTCATCATCCAACTATTGGGAGGAATTCTATGCCTAAATATACGTGTGATTATGTCGAGTTATCATCCAACTATTCGGAGGAATTCTATGCCTAAATATACGTGTGATTATGTCGAGTTATCATCCAACTATTGGGAGGAATATATGCCTAAATATACGTGTGATTATGTCGAGTCATCATCCAACTATTGGGAGGAATTCTATGCCTAAATGTACGTGTGATTATGTCGAGTCATCATCTAACTATTGGGAGGAATTCTATGCCTAAATATACGTGTGATTATGTCGAGTCATCATCCAACTATTGGGAGGAATTCTATGCCTAAATGTACGTGTGATTATGTCGAGTCATCATCCAACTATTGGGAGGAATTCTATGTCTAAATATACGTGTGATTATGTCGAGTCATCATCCAACTATTGGGAGGAATTCTATGCCTAAATATACGTGTGATTATGTCGAGTCATCATCTAACTATTGGGAGGAATTCTATGCCTAAATATACGTGTGATTATGTCGAGTTATCATCCAACTATTGGGAGGAATTCTATGCCTAAATATACGTGTGATTATGTCGAGTCATCATCCAACTATTGGGAGGAATTCTATGCCAACATGTACGTGTGATTATGTCGGGTCATCATCCCTTTATTTACAATATTGCATTATTTATACCGTTGTTGTGTTTTTCTGAACTGAATTTACATTTGTCTCAACTATTGGGAGGAATTCTATGCCTAAATATACGTGTGATTATGTCGAGTCATCATCCAACTATTGGGAGGAATTCTATGCCTAAATATACGTGTGATTATGTCGAGTCATCATCTAACTATTGGGAGGAATTCTATGCCTAAATATACGTGTGATTATGTCGAGTCATCATCCAACTATTGGGAGGAATTCTATGCCTAAATATACGTGTGATTATGTCGAGTCATCATCCAACTATTGGGAGGAATTCTATGCCTAAATATACGTGTGATTATGTCGAGTCATCATCCAACTATTGGGAGGAATTCTATGCCTAAATATACATCTGATTATGTCGAGTTATCATCCAACTATTGGGAGGAATTCTATGCCTAAATATACGTGTGATTATGTCGAGTCATCATCCAACTATTGGGAGGAATTCTATGCCTAATTATACGTGTGATTATGTCGAGTCATCATCCAACTATTGGGAGGAATTCTATGCCTAAATGTACGTGTGATTATGTCGAGTCATCATCCAAATATTGGGAGGAATTCTATGCCTAAATATACGTGTGATTATGTCGAGTTATCATCCAACTATTGGGAGGAATTCTATGCCTAAATATACGTGTGATTATGTCGAGTCATCATCCAAATATTGGGAGGAATTCTATGCCTAAATATACGTGTGATTATGTCGAGTTATCATCCAACTATTGGGAGGAATTCTATGCCTAAATATACGTGTGATTATGTCGAGTCATCATCCAAATATTGGGAGGAATTCTATGCCTAAATATACGTGTGATTATGTCGAGTCATCATCCAAATATTGGGAGGAATTCTATGCCTAAATATACGTGTGATTATGTCGAGTTATCATCCAACTATTGGGAGGAATTCTATGCCTAAATATACGTGTGATTATGTCGAGTCATCATCCAAATATTGGGAGGAATTCTATGCCTAAATATACGTGTGATTATGTCGAGTCATCATCCAACTATTGGGAGGAATTCTATGCCAACATGTACGTGTGATTATGTCGGGTCATCATCCCTTTATTTACAATATTGCATTATTTATACCGTTGTTGTGTTTTTCTGAACTGAATTTACATATGTCTCAACTATTGGGAGGAATTCTATGCCTAAATATACGTGTGATTATGTCGAGTCATCATCCAACTATTGGGAGGAATTCTATGCCTAAATATACGTGTGATTATGTCGAGTTATCATCCAACTATTGGGAGGAATTCTATGCCTAAATATACGTGTGATTATGTCGAGTTATCATCCAACTATTGGGAGGAATTCTATGCCTAAATATACGTGTGATTATGTCGAGTCATCATCCAACTATTGGGAGGAATTCTATGCCTAAATATACGTGTGATTATGTCGAGTCATCATCCAACTATTGGGAGGAATTCTATGCCTAAATATACGTGTGATTATGTCGAGTCATCATCCAACTATTGGGAGGAATTCTATGCCTAAATATACGTGTGATTATGTCGAGTTATCATCCAACTATTGGGAGGAATTCTATGCCTAAATATACGTGTGATTATGTCGAGTCATCATCCAACTATTGGGAGGAATTCTATGCCTAAATATACGTGTGATTATGTCGAGTCATCATCCAACTATTGGGAGGAATTCTATGCCTAAATATACGTGTGATTATGTCGAGTCATCATCCAACTACTGGGAGGAATTCTATGCCTAAATATACGTGTGATTATGTCGAGTCATCATCTAACTATTGGGAGGAATTCTATGCCTAAATATACGTGTGATTATGTCGAGTCATCATCCAACTATTGGGAGGAATTCTATGCCTAAATATACGTGTGATTATGTCGAGTCATCATCCAACTATTGGGAGGAATTCTATGCCTAAATATACGTGTGATTATGTCGAGTCATCATCCAACTATTGGGAGGAATTCTATGCCTAAATATACATCTGATTATGTCGAGTTATCATCCAACTATTGGGAGGAATTCTATGCCTAAATATACGTGTGATTATGTCGAGTCATCATCCAACTATTGGGAGGAATTCTATGCCTAATTATACGTGTGATTATGTCGAGTCATCATCCAACTATTGGGAGGAATTCTATGCCTAAATGTACGTGTGATTATGTCGAGTCATCATCCAAATATTGGGAGGAATTCTATGCCTAAATATACGTGTGATTATGTCGAGTTATCATCCAACTATTGGGAGGAATTCTATGCCTAAATATACGTGTGATTATGTCGAGTCATCATCTAACTATTGGGAGGAATTCTATGCCTAAATATACGTGTGATTATGTCGAGTCATCATCCAACTATTGGGAGGAATTCTATGCCTAAATATACGTGTGATTATGTCGAGTCATCATCTAACTATTGGGAGGAATTCTATGCCTAAATATACATCTGATTATGTCGAGTTATCATCCAACTATTGGGAGGAATTCTATGCCAAAATATACGTGTGATTATGTCGAGTCATCATCTAACTATTGGGAGGAATTCTATGCCTAAATGTACGTGTGATTATGTCGAGTCATCATCCAACTATTGGGAGGAATTCTATGTCTAAATATACGTGTGATTATGTCGAGTCATCATCTAACTATTGGGAGGAATTCTATGCCTAAATATACGTGTGATTATGTCGAGTTATCATCCAACTATTGGGAGGAATTCTATGCCTAAATGTACGTGTGATTATGTCGAGTTATCATCTAACTATTGGGAGGAATTCTATGCCTAAATATACGTGTGATTATGTCGAGTCATCATCTAACTATTGGGAGGAATTCTATGCCTAAATATACGTGTGATTATGTCGAGTCATCATCCAACTATTTGGAGGAATTCTATGCCTAAATATACGTGTGATTATGTCGAGTTATCATCCAACTATTGGGAGGAATTCTATGCCTAAATATACGTGTGATTATGTCGAGTCATCATCTAACTATTGGGAGGAATTCTATGCCTAAATATACGTGTGATTATGTCGAGTCATCATCCAACTATTTGGAGGAATTCAATGCCTAAATGTACGTGTGATTATGTCGAGTTATCATCCAACTATTGGGAGGAATTCTATGTCTAAATATACGTGTGATTATGTCGAGTCATCATCCAACTATTGGGAGGAATTCTATGCCTAAATGTACGTGTGATTATGTCGAGTCATCATCTAACTATTGGGAGGAATTCTATGCCTAAATGTACGTGTGATTTTGTCGAGTCATCATCCAACTATTGGGAGGAATTCTATGCCTAAATGTACGTGTGATTATGTCGAGTCATCATCTAACTATTGGGAGGAATTCTATGCCTAAATATACGTGTGATTATGTCGAGTCATCATCTAACTATTGGGAGGAATTCTATGTCTAAATATACGTGTGATTATGTCGAGTCATCATCCAACTATTGGGAGGAATTCTATGTCTAAATATACGTGTGATTATGTCGAGTTATCATTCAACTATTGGGAGGAATTCTATGCCTAAATGTACGTGTGATTATGTCGAGTTATCATCCAACTATTGGGAGGAATTCTATGCCTAAATATACGTGTGATTATGTCGAGTCATCATCTAACTATTGGGAGGAATTCTATGCCTAAATATACGTGTGATTATGTCGAGTCATCATCCAACTATTTGGAGGAATTCTATGCCTAAATGTACGTGTGATTATGTCGAGTTATCATCCAACTATTGGGAGGAATTCTATGTCTAAATATACGTGTGATTATGTCGAGTCATCATCCAACTATTGGGAGGAATTCTATGCCTTAATGTACGTGTGATTATGTCGAGTCATCATCTAACTATTGGGAGGAATTCTATGCCTAAATATACGTGTGATTATGTCGAGTCATCATCTAACTATTGGGAGGAATTCTATGTCTAAATATACGTGTGATTATGTCGAGTCATCATCCAACTATTGGGAGGAATTCTATGCCTAAATGTACGTGTGATTATGTCGAGTTATCATTCAACTATTGGGAGGAATTCTATGCCTAAATGTACGTGTGATTAAGTCGAGTTATCATCCAACTACTGGGAGGAATTCTATGCCTAAATATACGTGTGATTATGTCGAGTCATCATCCAACTATTGGGAGGAATTCTATGCCTAAATATACGTGTGATTATGTCGAGTCATCATCCAACTATTGGGAGGAATTCTATGCCTAAATATACGTGTGATTATGTCGAGTCATCATCCAACTATTGGGAGGAATTCTATGCCTAAATATACGTGTGATTATGTCGAGTTATCATCCAACTATTGGGAGGAATTCTATGCCTAAATATACGTGTGATTATGTCGAGTCATCATCCAACTATTGGGAGGAATTCTATGCCTAAATATACGTGTGATTATGTCGAGTCATCATCCAACTATTGGGAGGAATTCTATGCCTAAATATACGTGTGATTATGTCGAGTCATCATCTAACTATTGGGAGGAATTCTATGCCTAAATATACGTGTGATTATGTCGAGTCATCATCCAACTATTGGGAGGAATTCTATGCCTAAATATACGTGTGATTATGTCGAGTCATCATCTAACTATTGGGAGGAATTCTATGCCTAAATATACATCTGATTATGTCGAGTTATCATCCAACTATTGGGAGGAATTCTATGCCAAAATATACGTGTGATTATGTCGAGTCATCATCTAACTATTGGGAGGAATTCTATGCCTAAATGTACGTGTGATTATGTCGAGTCATCATCCAACTATTGGGAGGAATTCTATGTCTAAATATACGTGTGATTATGTCGAGTCATCATCTAACTATTGGGAGGAATTCTATGCCTAAATATACGTGTGATTATGTCGAGTTATCATCCAACTATTGGGAGGAATTCTATGCCTAAATGTACGTGTGATTATGTCGAGTTATCATCTAACTATTGGGAGGAATTCTATGCCTAAATATACGTGTGATTATGTCGAGTCATCATCTAACTATTGGGAGGAATTCTATGCCTAAATATACGTGTGATTATGTCGAGTCATCATCCAACTATTTGGAGGAATTCTATGCCTAAATATACGTGTGATTATGTCGAGTTATCATCCAACTATTGGGAGGAATTCTATGCCTAAATATACGTGTGATTATGTCGAGTCATCATCTAACTATTGGGAGGAATTCTATGCCTAAATATACGTGTGATTATGTCGAGTCATCATCCAACTATTTGGAGGAATTCAATGCCTAAATGTACGTGTGATTATGTCGAGTTATCATCCAACTATTGGGAGGAATTCTATGTCTAAATATACGTGTGATTATGTCGAGTCATCATCCAACTATTGGGAGGAATTCTATGCCTAAATGTACGTGTGATTATGTCGAGTCATCATCTAACTATTGGGAGGAATTCTATGCCTAAATGTACGTGTGATTATGTCGAGTCATCATCTAACTATTGGGAGGAATTCTATGCCTAAATATACGTGTGATTATGTCGAGTCATCATCTAACTATTGGGAGGAATTCTATGTGTAAATATACGTGTGATTATGTCGAGTGATCATCCAACTATTGGGAGGAATTCTATGTCTAAATATACGTGTGATTATGTCGAGTTATCATTCAACTATTGGGAGGAATTCTATGCCTAAATGTACGTGTGATTATGTCGAGTTATCATCCAACTATTGGGAGGAATTCTATGCCTAAATATACGTGTGATTATGTCGAGTCATCATCTAACTATTGGGAGGAATTCTATGCCTAAATATACGTGTGATTATGTCGAGTCATCATCCAACTATTGGGAGGAATTCTATGCCTAAATGTACGTGTGATTATGTCGAGTTATCATCCAACTATTGGGAGGAATTCTATGTCTAAATATACGTGTGATTATGTCGAGTCATCATCCAACTATTGGGAGGAATTCTATGCCTTAATGTACGTGTGATTATGTCGAGTCATCATCTAACTATTGGGAGGAATTCTATGCCTAAATATACGTGTGATTATGTCGAGTCATCATCTAACTATTGGGAGGAATTCTATGTCTAAATATACGTGTGATTATGTCGAGTCATCATCCAACTATTGGGAGGAATTCTATGCCTAAATGTACGTGTGATTATGTCGAGTTATCATTCAACTATTGGGAGGAATTCTATGCCTAAATGTACGTGTGATTATGTCGAGTTATCATCCAACTACTGGGAGGAATTCTATGTCTAAATGTACGTGTGATTATGTCGAGTTATCATCCAACTATTGGGAGGAATTCTATGCCTAAATGTACGTGTGATTATGTCGAGTCATCATCTAACTATTGGGAGGAATTCTATGTCTAAATATACGTGTGATTATGTCGAGTCATCATCCAACTATTGGGAGGAATTCTATGTCTAAATATCCGTGTGATTATGTCGAGTCATCATCTAACTATTGGGAGGAATTCTATGCCTAAATGTACGTGTGATTATGTCGAGTTATCATCCAACTATTGGGAGGAATTCTATGTCTAAATATACGTGTGATTATGTCGAGTCATCATCCAACTATTGGGAGGAATTCTATGTCTAAATATACGTGTGATTATGTCGAGTTATCATTCAACTATTGGGAGGAATTCTATGCCTAAATGTACGTGTGATTATGTCGAGTTATCATCCAACTATTGGGAGGAATTCTATGCCTAAATATACGTGTGATTATGTCGAGTCATCATCTAACTATTGGGAGGAATTCTATGCCTAAATATACGTGTGATTATGTCGAGTCATCATCCAACTATTTGGAGGAATTCTATGCCTAAATGTACGTGTGATTATGTCGAGTTATCATCCAACTATTGGGAGGAATTCTATGTCTAAATATACGTGTGATTATGTCGAGTCATCATCCAACTATTGGGAGGAATTCTATGCCTTAATGTACGTGTGATTATGTCGAGTCATCATCTAACTATTGGGAGGAATTCTATGCCTAAATATACGTGTGATTATGTCGAGTCATCATCTAACTATTGGGAGGAATTCTATGTCTAAATATACGTGTGATTATGTCGAGTCATCATCCAACTATTGGGAGGAATTCTATGCCTAAATGTACGTGCGATTATGTCGAGTTATCATTCAACTATTGGGAGGAATTCTATGCCTAAATGTACGTGTGATTATGTCGAGTTATCATCCAACTACTGGGAGGAATTCTATGTCTAAATGTACGTGTGATTATGTCGAGTTATCATCCAACTATTGGGAGGAATTCTATGCCTAAATGTACGTGTGATTATGTCGAGTCATCATCTAACTATTGGGAGGAATTCTATGTCTAAATATACGTGTGATTATGTCGAGTCATCATCCAACTATTGGGAGGAATTCTATGTCTAAATATCCGTGTGATTATGTCGAGTCATCATCTAACTATTGGGAGGAATTCTATGCCTAAATATACGTGTGATTATGTCGAGTCATCATCTAACTATTGGGAGGAATTTTATGCCTAAATGTACGTGTGATTATGTCGAGTCATCATCTAACTATTGGGAGGAATTCTATGCCTAAATGTACGCGTGATTGTGTCGAGTTATCATCCAACTATTGGGAGGAATTCTATGCCTAAATGTACGTGTGATTATGTCGAGTTATCATTCAACTATTGGGAGGAATTCTATGCCTAAATGTACGTGTGATTATGTCGAGTTATCATTCAACTATTGGGAGGAATTCTATGCCTAAATGTACGTGTGATTGTGTCGAGTTATCATCCAACTATTGGGAGGAATTCTATGCCTAAATATACGTGTGATTATGTCGAGTCATCATCCAACTATTGGGAGGAATTCTATGTCTAAATATACGTGTGATTATGTCGAGTCATCATCCAACTATTGGGAGGAATTCTATGCCTAAATATACGTGTGATTATGTCGAGTCATCATCCAACTATTGGAAAGAATTCTATGCCTAAATATACGTGTGATTATGTCGAGTCATCATCCAACTGTTGGGAGGAATTCTATGCCTAAATATACGTGTGATTATGTCGAGTCATCATCCAACTATTGGGAGGAATTCTATGTCTAAATATACGTGTGATTATGTCGAGTCATCATCCAACTATTGGGAGGAATTCTATGTCTAAATATACGTGTGATTATGTCGAGTCATCATCCAACTATTGGGAGGAATTCTATACCTAAATGTACGTGTGATTATGTCGAGTCATCATCTAACTATTGGGAGGAATTCTATGCCTAAATGTACGTGTGATTATGTCGAGTTATCACCCAACTATTGGGAGGAATTCTATGCCTAAATATACGTGTGATTATGTCGAGTTATCATCCAACTATTGGGAGGAATTCTATGCCTAAATATACGTGTGATTATGTCGAGTCATCATCCAACTATTGGGAGGAATTCTATGCCTAAATGTACGTGTGATTATGTCGAGTTATCATTCAACTATTGGGAGGAATTCTATGCCTAAATGTACGTGTGATTATGTCGAGTTATCATCCAACTACTGGGAGGAATTCTATGTCTAAATGTACGTGTGATTATGTCGAGTTATCATCCAACTATTGGGAGGAATTCTATGCCTAAATGTACGTGTGATTATGTCGAGTCATCATCTAACTATTGGGAGGAATTCTATGTCTAAATATACGTGTGATTATGTCGAGTCATCATCCAACTATTGGGAGGAATTCTATGTCTAAATATACGTGTGATTATGTCGAGTCATCATCTAACTATTGGGAGGAATTCTATGCCTAAATATACGTGTGATTATGTCGAGTCATCATCTAACTATTGGGAGGAATTTTATGCCTAAATGTACGTGTGATTATGTCGAGTTATCATTCAACTATTGGGAGGAATTCTATGCCTAAATGTACGTGTGATTGTGTCGAGTTATCATCCAACTATTGGGAGGAATTCTATGCCTAAATGTACGTGTGATTATGTCGAGTTATCATTCAACTATTGGGAGGAATTCTATGCCTAAATGTACGTGTGATTATGTCGAGTTATCATTCAACTATTGGGAGGAATTCTATGCCTAAATGTACGTGTGATTGTGTCGAGTTATCATCCAACTATTGGGAGGAATTCTATGCCTAAATATACGTGTGATTATGTCGAGTCATCATCCAACTATTGGGAGGAATTCTATGTCTAAATATACGTGTGATTATGTCGAGTCATCATCCAACTATTGGGAGGAATTCTATGCCTAAATATACGTGTGATTATGTCGAGTCATCATCCAACTATTGGAAAGAATTCTATGCCTAAATATACGTGTGATTATGTCGAGTCATCATCCAACTGTTGGGAGGAATTCTATGCCTAAATATACGTGTGATTATGTCGAGTCATCATCCAACTATTGGGAGGAATTCTATGTCTAAATATACGTGTGATTATGTCGAGTCATCATCCAACTGTTGGGAGGAATTCTATGTCTAAATATACGTGTGATTATGTCGAGTCATCATCCAACTATTGGGAGGAATTCTATACCTAAATGTACGTGTGATTATGTCGAGTCATCATCTAACTATTGGGAGGAATTCTATGCCTAAATGTACGTGTGATTATGTCGAGTTATCATCCAACTATTGGGAGGAATTCTATGCCTAAATATACGTGTGATTATGTCGAGTTATCATCCAACTATTGGGAGGAATTCTATGCCTAAATATACGTGTGATTATGTAGAGTCATCATCCAACTATTGGGAGGAATTCTATGCCTAAATATACGTGTGATTATGTCGAGTCATTACTCAACTATTGGGAGGAATTCTATGCCTAAATATACGTGTGATTATGTCGAGTCATCATCCAACTATTCTGAGGAATTCTATGCCTAAATGTACGTGTGATTATGTCGAGTCATCATCCAACTATTTACTATATTGCACTATTTATACCGTTGTTTGAAATGTAATAGATTTCTTATTAATGTTCGTAGTCTTTAGTTATAACAGAAGACAGCAATTTTAAGGTTTATTATTTGTTTATACCTTTCATATCATGGCGTCCCAGGTTGAATAGTGGGAAGACGGATTATCTGGTAAATACCTATAGCGGGAAAACAAGCATGCCTTATCAATTAAGAAATAATTCATGGATACCATACTTTATTGTTGTTTTAACATGGGTGGGCATTATATTCTTGAATATTCTGCCCCCAGCGATAGCGAGGGGTATGATATCATGAATATAATGCCAACCCATGTTTAAACGACAATAAAGTATGGTATCCACGAATTATTTCGATTCTGATTATGACAAATACGATAATCTGTACAGTGAAGCGACATATAAATGTGCGCTAGTGAATGGCTGTTTCACGTACCTCCCGTGTGTCATAATGTAGAGCGATGGAAATATAATTGAATGACAGAATGTTGAATCATGACAATCGCAGAATTCAGACTTAAAATAACAACTTTATCAACAGTAACGATGATTATGGTTTAAAAAATTGAGTTTTTTAAATGAAATTTAAACGACTGCAACGAAAATTAACTTGCGCATGTGCGAACTAAATTTATTGGAATTTTAACACGGCTTTGTTTACATGTCATGTCATTTCTAGCACACTCCGCGATACATTTATCTAACATCTATAACATGCTGTATACATCTAGCTCACATTTCAGACATGCTCCGGTGTACATCTAACTTACATGACTAACGCATTCAGTTGGGAGGGCGATGCGGGACAATTCCAGACAGCAAAGGGAAAATATTTCTGGTCTACGTGTTGGAGACCAAAATATATCCTTGACGCGGGTGTCTTAGATTTTCCCGCGTAGCCCTCCCAGCGGTGTTTTTTTTCTCTCCCTAGTTTATGTTGTGAACAGAGTTCTCCGGTGTAAGTGTTTGTGTAAACGTGTTTGTTTTGCCGTGTACCACTATTGTTACATAAATTGAGAGGCACAGATAATTTCGTTTTCTTGTTAATATTGAAGTTGTCAAACTAAACGAAACAAAGATTTATTGTTCAACCTACTGGTAACGTCTATGTTTATGAGTTGCAAAATGTCATCGGTCGATTGATTGATTGATTGATTGATTGATTGTTCAACCCACTGGTTAACGTTTATAAGAATACTATTTTATGTTTGTTTGTTTGTTTGATGGAGTTTAACGCCAATTTCAGCAATTTTTCAGCTATATCATGGCGTCCAGTTTTTATTGGGGGAGGAAGCCGGAGTACCCGGAGAAAACCCCCGACCTGTACTATTTTATGAAAGGGGTGCGTTAAATCTCACCAACTGTGAGACCAATATGCTTCACAATGAGTGAGAATATTGCTTTATATTATCAACAAGATAAGATATCATTCGATATGCAATTCTTACTGTTTGCGAAATCTTTTTCTCTTATGATTTAACAAATGTGATTTGCGTGGTCAAATTTTGTAACGCGGAAACAGAGCATAGTCCAGACTATAACAGTATAAATAGCGTAGCATTAACAAAGAGAACAAATAAAAAAGGAAAAATTATCTAAATTCAAAATAAAATAACACACTAAATGTCATTGGTAATGCATAGAAATTTGTTTATAAGCGGATATACATAAAAAAATATTCTTTGAATGCCTGCAAATGACGTCACAATGTATTTTTCGTATCCCTGTTTCGTATCACATCGTTACCTCCAAGTAGCGCGAAAAAAAGATAAATATTAGCATTTATATGAGAAAAGATATCTGTAATGTCCAATTTTTCTAGTGGACAACAATATTTTTCAACGATTACATTGTGTGTATGCATAGTTTTTTGTTAGGCATTCAGAGTGTTCCGAACGGACAGTAAATGTGTTGATTATGTGGAGATATTTCATAATTGGTGAGTTTTTTAATACAGATGTGTAATTGCTACTATAAAGCAGTTTTTAATATTATTCATAAGGTTTAAATCACAATTGGACGTATTTTCATGCATGAAATGTAATTTCTAGTCGTTTAATTTCGGTAGCACAGGCGCGGTGTGTTCGATTTGTCACCGTGATAACTGTATGCGGAATGTTAATCTAAATTTTAGGTTTTGTTGGATAATAATGCATACATAAAAAATCGTTATTAGATTAGCAAAGTGTATACATTTGTGTTTGCCTTTCATTAATTTTATGTAATGAAGGTTGGTTGTATATGCATATTACGTGTTCTTTCTAGTTATTGTCTGTTCTTATACTGAAGACGGTTTTGTTTTTGTTTTCAGTAAATCGTACATATTAGTGAAGCATGAAGTTGTATTACTGATGTTGTATGCTGTATCAAAATGGTTCTCTGGAATACAAATAAAACTTCATTACTATCATACGCATTTCCACACAAATTTCCTAGCCAACACAATATCCTAATCAGGTAAAATCAGATTTATTTCCAGTTGTTGAAAAAATATGAATTGCCAGTTGTTTTAAAAACAACTGGCAATAAATATTTTTTTCAGCTACAGTTGTGAAATGTGCCCAATTAAAAGTTGTTTTGTTAATGAAATAATTATTTTAAACTAATCAACAAATGAGAAAAAAAAATTCAATTGTGATTTATATTTGAAATATTTTTTTCACACTTAGAGAAACAGTTCACAAAACTAAAATCGGATTAATACTACAGTAAAATTTATAGACAAGAGGCATATGTTACAATATGGCCGATCAAAAAACTTATTCTGTTGACTATCGAATCCTAGATTGATTAAGTTGTCTGCAAATGAAGCAGTTGGCCCTGGTATTAGAACCGTGCATTTTTTTATCAATTACATTTTACATTTTAGATACAAAGCAAAAACTAATAATACAGTGCAACCCAAAATGTATAAAGTAATGTTAAAACAATAACCTGCAACTACAAGACCATGACAATAGCAAGTTCGCATTGACCTATATAATCGATTTTTTGTCAATAAATGAAGGTAAAAACAAAATACCGAACACTGATGACACTGTGAAACAAGTAAATCCACAAATCAAAGTCCGAGAAACTAGCAACTCCAGAACCAACAATCAAACATATAGTAACTACAGCAATGGTCCTGCCATAATACAGGCATTTCTAAAGAAATGGTGGGTTAAACCAGGTTTTATGGCATGCCAAACCTCCCGCTTAAATACACAAATATTTGATCTTTGATCAAACTTTATCGGTCGTACTTCTTACAATGTTTGTCAACACGGTATATTTTATAGTAGTCGAGTTATCCTTCTTATGTTACAGAAAATACCTATATTTTTGTATTACTTGCAAAATAAAGTACCTAGAAATTCATGAAGGGTAATCCGGTTTTCGACCGTTCCCCAGTGCAGATCCCTCCCCCTCTTAAAAAAATATATACCATGATATTAGCAGAAAAATTTCTTAAGATTTCGTTATTCCGATTCATGGGAGCAAGCAAAAATAAAAATAAAATAAGTATGAATCTGCAGTTAACCAGTCGTTGTTATTTTTGTTAAAGAAAGCAATAGCTATCATAATAGCAGGGGAGCGGTTTTGCCATGTTGTTAACTTATGAATTATGATTGACAGCGAATATTTGGATTCAACTCGATTTCTACGGCGCTAATATCAATAAAATCAGCTCTTGTATGTATACATATTACGTAAAATTAAATTTAGGAAAGGGAATACTGCATTACATTTTTGAACTAGTACTGTGTCTGGTACTGGTGTATAGGTACTGTGTCTGGTACTGGTGTATAGTTACTGTGCTTGGAACCTGTATATATGTATTGTGTCTGGTACCAGTATACCAACACTGTGTCTGGTAACGATATTCCAGTAATGAGCCTGTATCTAGTAGACCAGTCTGTGACTGATAATTTTATAACAGTGTGACTGGTACTGTAATACTATTAAATGTTACTGGTAACTGGATACCTGTATTTTATCTTGTACTGGTATGGCTAATGTGCCTGCTGTGGCAGTATATATCATAGTACTGGTTTACCAGCATTATAGGTATTTATGCCTGGTACTAGTATACCAGTAAACGGACCTAATTGGAGATTAATGCCACTTAATTTATCAGATATATCGTGGTGTTCATTGTTGGTAGAAAAAGCCAGAAAATAAAGTGAAAACCATCAATTTACGGCTGGCAATCCCTATCAATTAAGATTGGTATCGATCACATCCTGTCCATAGTGAGGCTCGAACCGTTGATAGGCACGGGATGAATAGCAGATGACTAACTACCTTCACCATTCTGCCACCGAGAGACCAACAATGACATGATGTTTGAAGACCTCTTCGTTTCGTTTCATTGTTGCTTTAACTGTTTGTCTGTTTTGTGTTGTTTTTGTTTTGTTTTGTTTTTAATATTTGTATGAGGATTTTAAATATATAACAACATTGTGCACCCATAATTCAATTTAGTTAACAGAGATAAATACAAATTTGATATTTGAATTACAAAAATGTTTTTTTTCATTTATCAAGTGCAACCTTGAAATTGTACAACAGTTTAAGATATCCATACGGGCTTTTTTATATTTATAATAAAGTTTAATCTGGCGAGAAGAAAAATAAAATCACCACTTGTATTTTTCTCCCAGTCGAACCAATTGTTAAATGCGAACACAATAAAGTTAACCGCTGTAGAAACAACGAACCGAATGTTAAATGTAAACACAATGACGTTAATCGCTGTAGAAACAACGAACCAAATGTTAAATGTAAACACAATGACGTTAACCGCTGTAGAAACAACGAACCAAATGTTAAATGTAAACACAATGACGTTAATCGCTGTAGAAACAACGAACCAAATGTTAAATGTAAACACAATGACGTTAATCGCTGTAGAAACAACGAACCAAATGTTTAATGTAAACACAATGACGTTAATTGCTGTAGAAACAACGAACCAAATGTTAAATGTAAACACAATAACGTTAACCGCTGTAGAAACAACGAACCAAATGTTAAATGTAAACACAATGACGTTAATCGCTGTAGAAACAACGAACCAAATGTTAAATGTAAACACAATAACGTTAACCGCTGTAGAAACAGCGAACCAAACTGATTCTACCAGTAATAGTGTTGTATCCACATTAGCTAAACAATATTAAGAAAAAACATTTATGAATATCTTTCAGTTCGAGTCAAGCTACTAAAATCTTGAAATTTACCACCATGACGGGAATTGTCAACGAGACGTCCGCGTCGAAAAAAAAGTGTAAACATTTTAATAGCCGAATAATTGTTGAGATCGGCGTAAAACAAATCATCTATTAATAGTGTTGTCTAAATAAAATGTAGACCGCTTCCTGCTTCAATTAAATATAACCTATATGTACAGCTGAAAGATTGATGAGTGTTATAAAATTTCCCGAATAGCTATTGAGTTGTTATGCTATGGTGACAAGTAGCTATCGCGGCAATAGCCGGGGCGGCTAACTAAGAGCTATCTAGTGCGACTTATTTCACTTGTTTTCGACAGCTCCTAGACCACTAGCCATACGCGCCCGTTCAGGCACTAGGAAATTTGTTTTCTATCGATAGATATATATATTTTTAAATAAACTGCAACATATTTAGTTCAATTTATCGGGGTTGGTGTTCCAATTGTGTTAACTCCGGCTTTGTTGAATTACGCATCACAGAAGAAAATCAGAAAATCTAAAAAGCACAGTAAATGCATTTTTCTTCACTTTAATTATAAAGTTCATAGCAATTTAATTCGACTACATGCAATAACTACATAAAATAAATTTGTAAACAAAAGTACATGGATAAATGTTTTATTTTTATTGCAATTTCTTTTTTGATAATCCCAACAAAAATGGTTGTCTGGTCTGTATATATCGTTTTCTGTAATGTAGATATATCGTCGTGTCGTCACGTTCGTAAACGTATAATCTATTACCTAAATTATATCCGAAATTAAAAATTGTCATAGGAAATAAACATGCAAATACATACCAACTAATCACTATGCTAGTCACGTATTATGAACAAGAAAAGACGAAAACCGACTCTCCATTATCGTTTGTCACAAACAAATTGCGATAATTTCTACTAAATGACAGACCCAACGGATTACTAATTTTCTTGTCATGATCCAATATGACGTCAATGACGTTTCCGTCTGCCGAACGTCGATGTATGTTATTTGAGTCCCTACAAGCAATGTACAGGTTACCTCCCCTGTCAGTAGTCACAGCTCTAGGTCTATTGAAGTTTTCAGGTTTACATGTAAAACGTACTTCTCCACTGAGTTTGACACAGCCTACTGTGTTATTGTCATAGTCAGTATAGCAGACACTATCCTGTGGACCCGGATGTAGGTATTCAATCACACCACCACCAGGTACAGTTATTGTAGTTATTGTCTTCCCTTGTTTACTGAGGATGTAAATCTTCCCACCACGACCACCAACACAGATCTTATCACCGACAACAGCTATACCCCAACACACACCAGGTACAGAATGTGTACCAACGGACTTCATTGATTTTATGTCAACAAACTGTATTGATCTCTGGCCAGGTAGAGATACTACAGCTTTATCTTCACCTGGTATAATAGCAATACCCCATGGTTGATCAGATAACGTACAATCCTGTAGGTACTCACCACGGTCACTGTATACCAGTAACTTGGGACTGTAATAGTTACAGAGTAGTAGACGGTTGTCGTGTGTCACAGCAATACTGGTTATCCCGACATCATCGGTAGACTTAATATCTAATTTCATGTCAAAGTCGAACTTTGTTGGCATCTGAATTGTTGTCGGTAAAACCTGAGCTTGATTTGATTTGGATGGTTTATACTTGATCGGACATGGTGTAGACTCAATTTGTACTGACCCCAAGGATTCGATCTGGAGTTGTTGCTGTTGAGATTTTTTTAACGAAATTTTACAGGTCAACATCGATGCTATTATTTTTTGTAATTTAATATCGTAGTCGGAAATTTTCCATTTATACGAGTTTAATAAAATAAATAGCTGGTTCTCTGATCCGTGTTTTGAACAAGCTCTAATTTACTGGTAACCTCGTCCAGAGATTCCATCAGTGTAGATAATGTTTCTTTGTCAGATTGTATTTGCTTCTCGCATTTCGTCTTAGCTGATTTGATTTCAGATATCACTTTCTTTTCGAGTTCATCTAGGCGTTCCAAAAGTTTGGATTTAATTAGCGAAACATTTCTCAGCACATCTGATTCTTCATCATTTAGACTCTTTAAATTATCTTTGCGGTTGCTTATAAGCGTTTTCAAAGTTCCACGAAGCTAGATACTGTGCTAGATACATCTTCTAACATAAGTGATCTTCGAACTCCTTTGGAAGCAACGTCTACAGGAACACATTTTTGACATGTCCGGTGCGTTTCTGCCATACAGGAACGGCAGCATAAAGAATCATGTTCCACGCAGAAAAAGTCAAGTGCCATTTCGTCGTGTTTTTTACAACCACTTTGTACAGATAATTTTTCCTTGGGTAACGATCCAGGATCTATTAAATGATGAGAGGCGCATGCTTTGAATGAACTATGAGCATTCAGACAGACCGTACATAGGTTTTCCTCAAAATCAGTACAGTACTTTATGGCCACTACGGGTGACAGTTCCTTACGTGAGCATGGATCGCAAATGGGTTTGGACGTTGCCATTCTTTTCTAAAAAAAATTAATAAATAAATTATAATCTAATAATGTAAAATGGAAATATGTACTTACAATAATGTCGTTTGTTGTTAATGTTTAACGCCAATGTCAGGTATTTTTTCTGCTATATCGTGGTGTCCAGTTTTGTATTATATTATTTTGTATTGTTTTGTAATATCCTGGGAAATACTTCGCGAGAAAAACTGGTAATCCTTGTTAGTTAGGATTGGAGTCGAGTACACCCAAGCCGTAGTGAGACTTCATGGAACCTATAAGCAGACTACCTTGACCCCTCGGTCACCGAGGCGTCGCTAAAATAGTATCTTGATCTTTAGGGACAGTATTCCAAAATATTATATGTAACGGGTGCATTTAATTTATGACTTTTAATTTTAAATAATTATTACTTGTAACTGTGTTTTCGTCATAACTACTCGCACCATAAAAATATATAACGTTCGCGTCATGTCAGCAGAGTAGCATAGGTAGAAGATAGTACTATACATTATATAAATCAGTAAAATCAATTTAATGCGTGTTTCTTAGGCAGCGCCATCTCTAGGATTGAGGAGCATCCATCCATCTTTAGGATTTAGGAGTAGGCAGCCATCTCTAGGATTTATGAGTAGCCAGCCATCTCTAGGATTTAGGAGTAGGCAGCCATCTCTAGGATTAAGGAGTGACACACACACACACACACACACACCCTCACACACACACACACACACACACACAATTAAATTGAATTAAAGCAGTTGTACAATGCTATAATTATTTTTGAACAGCGTTTTTTGTTCACAAAAGATTAATTAAACACATTAGCAGCCATGTTGAATGTACCTAAAGTAGCTCGATACATTAAAAAAATAACTATCAACCCAGGACATTTTTAAGTTGAGAAAAAACTACCTTTAAGTATGATTGCAGCGGTATTACTTTTAATCGAAAAGCTTGATAATTAATGGTCCGACGATGCTTGACGTAAAGGCACGATAAATATTAATTTTTAGTATTTTTTTCGCGAGACAATGATTATCAGGTCTATATCAGATAATCCTTGTCGAGCGAAAAAAAATTCTATTAATTTTTTATCGGTTATTTCTCAATTTAAATACATCTTTTTTTATTTGTTTTCGTTTTTTGTGACATATTTAAGGTAATTTTGCTTTGTAATAGTGCCGTTTTTACGGTAAGAATCTGTGCACTACTTCTTTTGTACAATTTTTATGCGTAAAGCGGTCTGACATGACGTCACTCCTACCTCATTCATTCAAAAACTGTTTAAGCAATTGTACGTACGGAGCTGGAGGGAATTTCAAATGAACGGAGATGAAATGTCAATCTGAAACCAATTTCAGCGTTACGAAAAAGTTTAAGGAAGTAGGTTATCATATTTGAAAACTACATTAATGTTTCTTCAAAGAAGAAAATTATTCTGATTACGATTTCTTTCACTGACCGGCTTGGTGTGCATGTCAGTTATTCCGTTTATGGGGCTACCGATATTGATAATTCAAATCAATCAATATTGATTCTGTACCCCCTAAATATGTAATGAAAATTTCAGCCCGTGTAACACCAAGTAATTAGTTGCCTATAGTATAAAGGGCTATAGCCTATCAACTACGTCTACGGTCACATACTCGATGTTTCGGCAATCTTCCTTCATTCAGCAATCAAAACGAAGTGTACTGTTAAAATATCCTGCATTTTATTCTCTATTAATGATAAACATGTGTTTCAACCCGATTAAACGACGTTAAATGGAGAGACTTTCAAGACCTGTTTATCGCCGAAATTCGAGCGTACTGCCATACATGGGAGGTGTTGGGGGTATTGTATGAACATTGTTCGTTATTCTTATTTCAGCAGACTAATAAGATACTCTCTAGATACTGATTGTGTGTTGCGTTTTATATTTTGTAACACTTCTTAGTGTCTGGACAGGTCTGATTAATTGCAGCAAAGATGTATTGTTTCTTTCGTGATGTTTGTTTTCGTTATGTTATTTATGAGCTTTGGTAAGTAAATTTCGCATTAGTGACCACAATCTAGAAATAGAAGTAGGTCGTTATAAAAAAAAGTTCCAAGAGAACAAAGAGTTTGTAAAATTTGTAAAACACTAGATGATGAAAATCAATTCTTCTTTGCCTGTAAAAATGGTAATGAGATACGAGTTTTTTTTTAAAAATAAAATAGATAGGTATTATCCCAATTTTAACCAGCTTAGTTCAATAGAGAGACTTAAAATTGGTCTATACCAGATATCTTGCACAGCGTTGTCGACTACATAAAGCAATCTATTGACTTGCGAAAATAAGGTCCACACTGGTCACTAGTATCTGTTATAACTATATATAATTCATTTACATGTTCAATCATTTTGTTCTCTATATGTGTTTCTGTTTGTAAGTTCTTTTGTATTTGCTGAATCCGTCAGGGTTTATGTTTTGCAAATAAATAAATATAGGTTAGTGATGTGCCATTGGTCAAAAAGTAAGGCAGATTCTTCCGCAATGTGTTCGCGCATGACAAATGACCAACAGCTGATAATTTCTAATATTCTGTTGAAGTAATGTATCTAGTGAATCCTTACAATTTGAATGGTTAATCAAGACGCGGATATCATACCGTATTCCCTGTGAAACTCCGGGGATATTGAAACCAGTTTCAAAATGGCGTCTTTTCATCGAACAATTTATTTGTTTTACATAATATAAATAGTTAAACATAATATTAAGATTTCAAATATCGATTTTAAATATATGCATTAGATTACGGAATCTATCATCTCCGTTAGTCTAGATTACCCAGACGCATAATATAATAGCGTCTGGGATCACCTTGTTATAATTTCGCTACCAATAGGTGGAGACAAAACAATTATTCTATTTTTAGGACCCTATATTTAGGCCAGGAAAACCATGCAAACATGTCTATACTTTTAAAATGACGTCACAGTAAGATTCTCTCTTGATTGTGCATAACAATAATATTTGTTTTATTAATTGATAAAGTAATATTTCATAAAAATATTTAAATGTAAACTTTGCTACAATTTTCTATACACTTCTGATATGAACGGAAGTAATTTTTTAGACAATAAATATATCATCCAATCAAAAATTACGCCCAGTTTTGGGCGCAATAGTAACGAGTTCAATATAGAGATGAATCCAGACGCACAAATGTAATGAAATATAAGTGTCTGGATGATCGAGACTATCATCTCCGTCTGCGATTTGTTTTGAAATTAGCAAGGGAGATAACCGATAACTAAACGTATTCTAAAATGACAAACAAAACCATTTGCATCAACTTAGAAAGTAAAATTTATCATTTAAAGTTTGGTGGGAATAAAAAGTCGTCAAAAATATCAATTTAAAATGCCATAAAAAGTTTCGTAGGAAGGAATGTGTTGAATGGGAGGTTCTCCAATAGTGGCCGGTGGTCCAAACTAAGTTTTTTCTTCAAGCAAGAGACTTGTCTATTCTAATTTATATGGAGTAGGCATTGCCAAAATGCGAGCACAGACAATATTTTTTATCAATATTATCAATATTTAATGTGCATTTCATAATTGACGTAACTTCCGAACACCCTTAAATTTCCTCTAAATTCCAGTGGTCGCGTGACGTCTTTCTTTGTAACGGTGACGTCACATGAAATGTAATTTGATTGTTAGTTTTTAAAGATTGATTTAGCGATTGCAAAAAATAGTATGAAAGTTTTGTTGTTCATTTTAAATATAACATTATTTTTTTTCGATGTAAACTTTATTTTCAAGTCTTTCTTAAAATTATTTTTAGTCCTTTTTTCATTCACTTTGTTACAGTTTTTTGACGATATCAACTTCCGAAAGAAAAAAACTCAATATCAGCATTAAGCAGATTTTGATCACGTGATTTCATTTTGATCACATGAGACATATTTGCCGTAGAGCTAACCGCTGCGAGCTGTGCTCGCTTTAATACGCTAGAATATTAGTACAAGAAGACTTCAACAGAATATAATTGTTATTCGGGCTTCACAAGGGGTATGGGTTCATATTCCGTGTCTGTATTCTATATTCCCTTCGCCTCCGGCTCAGGGAATATAAAGCACAGAGAGGGAATATGAACTGTGATGACATTTGTTTACACGATCATACCTGAAATATTTATGCACAGTAAAATCCATTTAATACACAATTAACACGGCTTTATTACTTATTAATGCACGCACCTTTATTACTTATTAATGCACGCACGTAACTACTTTCGTTGTTGGCATATTTACATTCCAATAGGTTATATTTAGTAACCGGAACCTATTCGAATAGATTGCGGTGCAAACACGCAATAGTTCAGACTATATGGTAACAGTCATTTAGACGCTTTATTATTTAAGTTATTGTTGTAAAACATTTCAGTGACTCTTTTTATTTGGTATCTCCCTAGTATAATGGTATAGTCCAAAGTTGGGTATATAAACCGCTGCAGCACTAGTATTCCCCGTCCGACCAAGGGCATTAAGTTGTCGGTGTAGGACGTGAAAAACTCCCCAAGTCAAGTATTAAGGTCTTTTGTGGTCTTGTCGTTTGAGATTAGTTGTTCATAAGTACTACCTGTGTTATACAAGACGGTGATAGAGTGCAAAGACAGAAAAGAGAACATTAGGTCACCATGAGTTAGATTCTTCAATAGTTATCTGCTTACCTGAATAAGGTTGGCAGGGTTATAGTGCACTAGTTAATTGTGCACGGGTATATAGTGCACTTGTTAATTGTGCACGGGTAGATAGTGCACAGGATAAATAGTGCTCCAGACAATTGTGCACGGATACATAGTGCACGGACCACTAGCCAACAAGAAAGCGTTCAGTTAAGTGCAACTGTCACTGTTAAGGCTAAACACTCGGAAATCGCAACGTTACCACTGAATTGAATCTGGCAAATTGCCGAAGCGGGCATATTCCAATATCCATATTCCAATATACTCTGGTACGAACTCAGAGATCACGACACATTGTACGTGACAGAACCCGTATCCCCTGTAAAGATCCCGAATACGTAGTCAGAGATCACGACACAGAGTACGTGACAGAACCCGTATCCCCTGTAAAGATCCCGAATACGAAGTCAGAGATCACAACACAGAGTACGTGACAGAACCCGTATCCCCTGTAAAGATCCCGAATACGAAGTCAGAGATCACGACACAGAGTACGTGACAGAACCCGTATCCCCTGTAAAGATCCCGAATACGAAGTCAGAGATCACGACACAGAGTACGTGACAGAACCCGTATCCCCTGTAAAGATCCCGAATACGAAGTCAGAGATCACGACAAAGAGTACGTGACAGAACCCGTATCTCCTGTAAAGATCCCGAATACGAAGTCAGAGATCACGACACAGAGTACGTGACAGAACCCGTATCCCCTGTAAAGATCCCGAATACGAAGTCAGAGATCACGACACAGAGTACGTGACAGAACCCGTATCCCCTGTAAAGATCCCGAATACGACGTCAGAGATCACGACACAGAGTACGTGACAGAACCCGTATCCCCTGTAAAGATCACGACACAGAGTACGTGACAGAACCCGTATCCCCTGTAAAGATCCCGACAGAACCCGTATCACCTGTAAAGATCACGACAGAACCCGTATCCCCTGTAAAGATCCCGAATAACATATAGTATCACTGGTCGTTGTTCTACTGAGCGTTGATACTAATTTTATTGGTAGTTGAGATCAAAGGAAATTGTAACAAATTACCGATAAATGCCGATCTTAACTCTCCTAAGTAAACTTAAACACAGAACCTGACTATATGATTTAATAGACATTAAATTAAATGTGCTGAAATTTCACCCCCGGTCTATAATAACGGCACGTGGATAACTGTACTTGAGTGCCCTTGAGCCGTATGGACGTTACCACCGCGATGGGTCATTAGACTTTCTTGCGATTTATCAATTACTATAAAATAATGCCATACTTCATACTAACGGGCACTTCTAGATTATATATCGATCACGAGTCTTTCTTTCTTGATAACTAAAAATGCATCCATTATTACTATAAATAACTTAATTTTATTTTGAGAAATATCTATATATATATAGAAATGGCAACCCCCTTTGTTTTGCTTTACAAAACGAAAGTAGTTTTTGTGTATACACAAAAATTGCAGTTGGTAAAGGTATATGTTGTGAAAATATTTGTTTTAAGTTCAATTAGCAATCAACAATGTGAATAACAATAGATTAATGATTTTCAAGACAAGACAACAGTTTATTAAGCCTCAGACACAAAGGTGTACAAGAGGACACAAAGAATAACAAATGCATACAGTAGAAGGTTTAGGCAATAATACATACAGACACTAAATACAGCTACGTTATTTAAAACATACATAGTAAATTCAATATTAAAGTATATCTTACGGCCAATACACAATGCAAATAATACATAATATGTTAAGTAAAGACTGAATCATTTTATAGGTAACGACATAAAATTTTTAAAAACTTTGCCAAGTTTTTGTAGAGTTCAACGTGACAGAACAATAGAAGCCCTTGTAGTTTATATTCTGTTGGATTAACAGTATAATATTTGGGAATGTACTTGCCTCTGATATTCATTATCTCTTCCTTTTGACAAACGAAAAGATAATGAAATTCATCACCAACTCCATTCCCACAAAGATGACATAATCTTTGCAATTTTAGTGTCCCGTTCCATCTACCCGTTTCTACAGGAAATTTTATATTGGAACACCTAAATTTTGATATATAAACTCTATCGCATAAATTTAATTTTAATAAATAGGTTTCCAAGCAAAATTGATTTTTATATTCTGCATAGAATTTACCTCGTGATGAGTTATTCATTTGTGAGAACCAAGTTTGAATAAACTGATCGTTCAGCTGCCGTAAAATCATGTTTTTCAGTACTTTTCTATCCATTGAAATTTGGTTCTCCAAAATAAAAACTCAAACCACAGCTGTCGAGTATTGATTTAACTTTTGAGATCCATTTAAATTTGGTAGGATTTAGTGAATGTAAATTTAGCATTACTTTGTACATAATTGAAGATAACTTATTATTATTATCTAAAATTATACTATTCCAGTATAATACTATTAACCGTTTAATTATAGTTTCCATTGGAAATCTTCCTAATTCCCCATAGACCATGTAATTTGGGGTACTACTTCGTATTTTCAAAATGTTCTTACAGAACTGAAGATGTACTTTTTCTACGTCATCAAGTTTTTCAAACCCCCAAATTTCTGACGCATACAATAATACAGGACTAACTAGTGAATCAAACAACTTAAGTTGCAAGTCTACAGGGATATTGATATTTTTTATTTTTCGATACAATGCGTATAGAGATTTTTGCGCTTGATCAACAAGTTTTTTACGTGTTGTACAAAAACTACCATTAAAGTTGAAAACTACTCCAAGGTAAGAATACGAGTCTACTGTTTCAATATTTTCCCCGTTTATTTTGAAGTTCTGTTTACACTTTGTTCTCTTCTTACTAAAGATTACAACTTTTGTTTTACTTGTATTTACAATAAGTTTCCATTCATTACAGTATTTTTCAAAACACCTCAAACTAGCTTGCATACCCTCTGCAGTTTCTGAAAGAAGAACAGTGTCATCCGCATATAATATAATGAACAGTTTTAAAAATATTTGTAACGATTCTCGGCATAAGTTTGAGATATGACTTACACACTCTACATTATGTGATAAAAATACCTTTCTAAATCATTGAGAAACAATGAAAATAAGAAAGGTGACAGATTTTCACCTTGCTTCACCCCTACGTGGGATACAAAAAATTCCGAAAATTCGGCTCCCCTTTTTACAGACGTTTTAATATTTTGATACATGCTGTAGATCACAGTAAATATTTTACCTTTTATATTTGACTTTAACATTTTTTGCCACAGCCCTGATCTCCATATGGTGTCAAAGGCGCTCTTGAAGTCTACAAAGGTACAAAATAGTTTTTTCCCAAAGGATTGGTAAATGGTAATTAAAGAATGAAGAACAAAAATATTATCTACAGTTGAAAATCCTTCACGGAAACCTGCTTGCGACTTTGATATAAGGTGAACATAATCATTTAACCTGTTATTCAGTATTGTTGAAAATGTTTTGCTCAGACAGGAGTTTAATGTAATTCCTCTGTACATTTCAGGGTCTGATCTTGAACCTTTATTTTTAAAAATTGTTATTAGTATTCCGGTTGACCAACTATCCGGAACTACTCCAGAATCAAAGATCAGATTAAAAAGCTTTAGGTAAACAGGCAACAGGTCGTCAATAGTACATTTGATATATTCATTTAAAACTTCATCAATACCAAAAGCTTTGCCATTCTTCAAAGTCGATACCGCTTTTTTAATTTCTGCTTCCGTTATGGGACCGTTTAAATATACCTCCACATCTTTTGAGATATTGCCAAAGTCAAAATCGGGTTCTATATCGAATTCGCAATTACCATTTTCATTTAATCTTTTAAAATGGTTATATAGCGCATCTAACGAAATATCCTCATTGTTATCACGCTTTTGATTTTTATTCAGATTATTGAGAATTTTCCACAAGGCTTTTGAGTCTTTTTTAGATAAACCGCGTAGTTCGTTAGCAGCTCTTTGTTGATACTCCGAAAAAGCCTTATTTAATGTTTTTTTATGTTCATTGCTTGCTAATCTCATTTTACGTCTGTTTTCAGCATTTTTAAAAAAACTGTATCCCTTGCGAGCCTTATGAAATTTTTTCCGACTTATTGAGCATTTTCTATTAAACCACGGTTTGGAGTCTTGGTGTTTATAATATTTTTTACGTTTTTCAATTTTACCAAATGTTGCAGCCGCTGCGTTAGAAAAATTAGCAGTTATGTCAGAGACTACATCGTTTATTACATTTTGTGTTACATAATTATTTACCATTAATTCATCCAGCTTGTTAACGACACGCGCTAGAATACCGTCGGGATCGTCATGAACACGATCAACATAATCCGACCTCTTTTCATTTTTCCATCTATTCAACGATTGTGTATACATTTCGTCTGCACAATTTTCTGACACTTTTCTGATATTTGCCCGAAGGCTGAACTGTAACATACAATGACAATCAGAATATAAAGGAATAAAATTGTCTATTTTGAACTCAGAAATCAAAGGGAACAACTTTGAAGAAAGTATCAGATAGTCGACCACACTTGAATCGTTGCATGTTAAGTCGCCTATACCTTTATCCGATCCTACTCTGGAGTTCGCTATGTATAAATTATTATTTTTGCACAAGTTAAGAAGCTTCCTACCATAGTTATTAGGTCTACATGTACACTTTGACACTCTTTGTACTGATATATTGTTTAGTATAAGGTTCTCAAAATCATACAAATATTCTAAAATATCACTATCACAATCTAGATCAAACATGTTAACAATTGTGTCGTCAGGAACTACGTAGTCAGGAAGTACCCCTGTTTTTGCATTAAAATCGCCTATTAGTGTAACATACCTTTTTTCTTCCTTAAACAGCATTATTAATTCATCTTCTATTTCATCAAATGATTCCATAGTAGAATACTTAGAAATTTTCCGGAGGTATGTAGATACAACCAAAAAGAATATCAGAATCGAGTGACAAAAACGATTTTGAGATATGAAACCACAGTACAAATTGACTTTTAGTTTCGTGAACTTTCAGATTTTTACCTAATGAATTTTTATAGATGACTGCTATTCCCCCGGAAGCTTTCTTAAATTTCTGTCTATTTTTTGTAACATAGGTGTAACCATTTGGGAGATTTAAAAGATCTAAATCAGCTAATTTGGTTTCAACAAAAA
This sequence comes from Limnoperna fortunei, assembly GCA_944474755.1. NCBI lineage: Eukaryota > Metazoa > Mollusca > Bivalvia > Mytilida > Modiolidae > Limnoperna > Limnoperna fortunei. The sequence continues at coordinate 22,287,649 of OX104112.1, read as the reverse complement.
TGCATATGTCATACTCTCCCAAAATGTTAATAAAATCTGGGGACAATAATCTTCTTTTAAAACCACAAACATTTAAAAATATAACCTTTAAATTATCAGTACTAGATTCGAACACATTAAATCACCCTTTAAATTAATTCTTAATTTGTTTACCTGGCTTGTGTCAGAGTAAACTCAACTGTGTCCCAAATGTACGACAACGGGAAAACCTACTTTGAGGAGTGTGAAACCCGGATGTCGTTATGTCTCCGATAAAATAAAGTTGTGACAATTTTGCAGAGCAGTTAATCAATTTTATTAAAATTTGATTGGAATCTCAGCGAATTATGTCTTAGTTTAATGCTAACATTAACATAATTTTTTAAAAATGGTGACCGGAAGTACTTTTTTGTTGAATCAAATGGTGATAAAACAAACAAACAAATAAAAACAAAACAAAACTAGAAAAACTTGAAGCAAATTGATTCCCCAACCCCACGCTTCACTTATGTGAATTACAAAGTCTTTCCATATTTTTCTATTGGAAACCCAAAAATATCGTCTGACCAAAATGTAAAATATTGGATTGTTTTGTACTAGATCAACCAGCGGTTAAAAATATTAAGTGGTAAAAAATACAGTAAATAACTCTATAATTTTCCATGTTATCATACTCAGAATAAATTGTAATTCAAAATCCAAGCCGACTTGTGTTAATAGCTGTTTTTAATTCGAAGTGACAAGCAACAGGTAGCAGTTTGAATGTCTTAGGTCGACCGGACAAGTGATGGTATCCCACAATCCCCCGCACGGTTCAATTAAACATGTATCATGCCATATAAATAAATACTCAAAACATATGTTTTAATGTATGAATAATAGTGTGAACGTGTTGGTTGTTACGAATTGTTTATAGTTTATTTAAGAAGACAACAATTAGTTAGTAATAATAACAGAAAACTCATGACACATAAAGTCCATGAAAAATTAAAGGGAGCTCGTTATATTAACAAAATGTATGTATGTATTTATTTATTTATTTAATATGTTGTCTACTTCTCCTGTTTTCTTATTGTAACCGTGTAAATGCGTAGACGGCTGGACATATGATGCTGCGCCGAATTATATTCATCAAATATTTGTTTTACTAAAATATTTACCTGTATAATGGCATTTACACAAACTGTGTATTAATCGTTGTTATATTTTTATGCTGCTCCGTTATTTCGAACGATTGATTGGATGTTTTTTTTACGTCCAGCGAGCAATATTTCAGCTATATTCAGGACGGGAACAAGTTTACAAACAATATATCAATTGAAAAATGGGTGGGATGGGACACAGGGAACAAAATTTGGACTGCCACGGGAAAAATACGGAGTATTTGGTAGGGTCGGAGAATTTAGCCATTTGTAGCGGCTACAATGAGCCTACTATTTTTCGAAATCTACAAAATGGATCTTTATCGTGCAAGGAGCGTGGCACTCTTCAGACTCGTTACCTTACCCAGTATGGTTCGCGGCCATGCTTACCATATTATGACCTGAACCCCCCTCCCCCAAAATCAGAGGTTCTCCCCTATCCGCCACCCGGGAACACGCTGGGCTGCTCTGTGGGTCCAGCACTGGGAACCGTCACAGTATGGTCCCAGCTGTTATTTCGAACAATTTCCGAAAGCAGAAAACAACGCAATGTCTTCAATATCGAGCTCTTCCGATGCCTTGCTACACCATAGTGTAGAGAGACCCCCCTTCTAGACCCAGGCTACCTCTAGAAAGGCAATCACAGGTAACAAAATTTGATTAGGAAATTATGATTTAAGGTTGGATGATATACATAAGAAAAAAATATCTGTTGTTTATATGATGTTATTTAAAGTTTCATGATGTCGTTTGGTACAATCCATAGTATATCCAACTGTCTTTTACAAACTCCCATGGTTTTATGGACAACACAAAACTGGATACGTATCGACCGGTCATTATCCAGATATACACAATCCGTAATATTCGCGAACATTACTAACAGCAATACTTATAGATTATTTACGTTTTTTGAAACGAGATGCATTTTCTCGTCGTATCTCATCGAAGGGCGACAGCCCTGAGATGAGATGACGAGGAAGTGCATCGAGTTTCAAAAAACGTAAATAATCTGTTTATCGCTGTTTTGTAACATTGTGACGTCACAGTGTTTACATAACGACGTCTTGACAGCGAGCTGAGATGGGCCCATCCCACGCTAGTAGAGTGAGATGGAATAATATCGCACACAACGATCAAAGGAAAATACTGCAAAATAGCGATAAATGTACTTACATACCTGTCTGGATCCAACATTTGTTTACAATATATAGTACTCGGATCGTTTGGACCGAAGCAATCTTGGATCCAACCTAGCCTTCATGAAATACCCATTATGCCTGTGCCAACCGATAAGCATGTTCCGATCCACCTTCCTCTACAATTAGACTTCGAACAGACAGACATGTTAAATATTGACCAGTCTTGATCAATTTACCTGTTGTGATCTATTTATTTACAATCTCCCATGTTTTATAGACTACATCCGCCTTGATCTATCTACTTGCCTAGATCTATACATCAGCCTTGATCTATATGCCTGCCGTGATCTATATACATGTGTAGATCTATACATCAGCCTTTATCTATCTACCTGCCTAGATCTATCTACCTGCCTAGATATATATACCTGCCTAGATTTATAGATCAGCCTTCATCTATATGCCTGCCTTGATCTATATACCTGCCTAGATCTATACATCAGCCTTGATCTATCTACCTGCCTAGATCTATATACCTGCCTAGATTTATACATCAGCTTTGATCTACATGGCTGCCTTGATCTATATACTTGCCTAGATCTATACATCAGCCTTGATCTATATACCCGCCTTGATTTATCTACCTGCCTTGATCTGTCTACCTGCCTAGATCTATACATCAGCCTTGATCTATATGCCTGCATTGATCTATATACCCGCCTTAATCTATATATCTTTGGTATCTATATCCCAGCCTATATCCATGTCTATATCCATGCAGCTGTTTTTGTCCATACACCTCCCTTGATCTATATACTTGCCTTGATCTACACTATACCTTTATCAAACCTTCCAATGTGGTCACTTTAGCGGAATATTAACGCTATATACCTGCCTAGATCTATATAGCTGTCTTCATCCAAACTTTCTGTGCAGTTTCTGATGATATTACAGGCCTTAATTAGCCGAACAGTTATATTTTTGCCGAGATCCAATCTTTTAAAAAAGTGTCCGATTCTTGTTTGGCCATACTTAGCAGAATAATTATATACCTGCTTAGATTCAACGTTTCAATGCTGACTCTGATGCTCGCACGGACCACACTAAGCAGAATACTTGTACCTTTCTTGATCCAACTTTTCAATGCAGTCTTCAATGATCCTACAGGCCACACTTGAAGGAATCTTATTGTCTTGATCCAACCATTATATTAGTCTTTTATGCTCATACGGCCAAACACGGAGGAACACTTATATACCTGTCTTGATCAAAACTTGTCATGGAGTCTCCGATGCACATACGTGTCGCACTTATCGTATCACTTACATATCTACTTAGATCCAAACTTTCTATAAAGTCTTCTATGCTCGTACAGACCTCACTGTCCTTTTTTTGAGAAACACTTATATACCTTTCACTAATTCCAAACTTTTTATGCAGTCTCAGTTGCTCGTACGCCCCACGTCCTGTCTCAATCCAACTTTTTATGTTACATTTGAAATGTACAGACAAGCTAGCAAAACATGTAGAGTTGTCAATCCATTTTGAAATTCGCAAAAGACCACAAGCATTCGAGAGTAGAAAAGTTGGCAAATATCGACATTAATTTGATAAAGAAGTCATTTTCCAGATTATAATTTTGCCTGTCGAGATTGACCACTGACAAATTAGGACGTATGTAAACTGACGAGCCTAAAATTGTTTATGTGGCGGTGAAGTCATCGTTCGTCGTATTAGCGGATAAAATATTGCGACATTTTCAGGAAGTTCAAGTGCCGCAAAAAACTGGTTGTGTTATGACAATAATGCCACGACATGATCGTGCTTCGGAAATATTTCTACATTGATTTATTGAGTCAAACAAAGAACTTGAATGACAATTGACACCTAACTGTGACAAAAGTAGTTATCATACTTAAGACGGTAAGTTGGTGGGTCTTTGGGTAGATAAGAATGGAGAGATATCTAATTTAGGAAAGTCAAGAATAAGGTTATCTGATATAAGCATGTACGTAAGTAGGTTGTTTGGTGCGTAGGGAGGGATGTTGATATGTAGGTACGTTAGGTAAGTTAGGTATGTAGGTATATAGGTATGCAAAAGTTAGTTCGGTAGGTAGGTAGGATTGTTTGTTTTTTGATGGTGTTTAACGCCACTTTCAGAAATTTTTCAGCTATATCACGGCGTCCAGTTTTTATTGGGGGAGGAAGCCGGAGTACCAGGAGAAACCCCGACCTGCGGTAGGGAAACTGGCAATCATTGTCAATTAAGATTGGAGTCGAGTACACCCTACCTGCAGTGATAATCGAACCCGCAATCTCAGTGTTGACAGACCACGTGATAAATAGTAGACGAACTATCTTAACAACTCTGCCACCGAGGCCCTGTTGGGTAGGTAGGTAGGCAAGTTTTTTACGTAGGTAGGTGTGTAGATAGTTAAGTTAGATGGGTTGGTAGGTATGGTACCTGGGGAGTTTAGTAAGGTTGGTAGCCAGGTGTGTTAGGTTGATAGGTTCAATATGTAGGTCGTGTAGAAGGTATTTTAGTAAGGTAGTAGGTGTGTAGTAAAGTAGTAGGTATGTAGTAAGCATTTATATAGGTTAGGTCAGTAGGTATGTTAGGTAGGTTGGTATATGTTTTAAGTAGGTATTAACATAGGTAGGCATGTTTGTAGGCAGGTTAGGTGGTTAAGTAGGATAGTTAGTAAGGTAGGTAGGAAGGTTAGGTGACGTAGTTGTAACTTCGGGAGGTAGGTAGATTAGTGGCTTGATTGTCGGATTGACATGTATGACGAAGACACAAACAGCTATACCTATAAGCCGGTTTGACATTTACTGAGCCGTAAAGAACAGAGTCGTCGTGCTTACAAACAGAGTGTGTGACCTGACATATACAAAGCCTTGTACGAACAGAGTGTGCGGCTTGACATATACACAGCCCTGCACGAACAGAGTGTGCGACTTGACATATACAAACTCTTGTACAAACAGAGTGTACGGCTTGACATATACACAGCCCTGCACGAACAGAGTTTGCGGCTTGACATATACACAGCCTTGTACAAACAGAGTGTACGGCTTGACATATACACAGCCCTGCACGAACAGAGTGTGCGGCTTGACATATACAAACTCTTGTACAAATAGAGTGTGCGGCTTGACATATACACAGCCCTGCACGAACAGAGTGTGCGGCTTGACATATACACAGCCTTGTACAAACAGAGTGTACGGCTTGACATATACACAGCCCTGCACGAACAGAGTGTGCGGCTTGACATATACAAACTCTTGTACAAACAGAGTGTACGGCTTGACATATGCACAGCCCTGTACAAATAGAGTGTGCTGCTTGACATACCGGTATACACAGTCCTTAAAAAACAGTGTACGGCTTGACATATACACAGCCTTGTACAGAGTGTGCTGCTGACATACCGGTATACACAGCCCTTTAAAAACAGAGTGTGCGGCTTGACATATACAATGCCTTGTTCGAATAGAGTGTGCGGCTTGACATATACACAGCCTTGTACAGAGTGTGCTGCTGACATACCGGTATACACAGCCCTTTAAAAACAGAGTTTGAGGCTTGACATATACACAGCCTTGTACAAACAGAGTTTGCGGCTTGACATATACAAAGCCCTGTACAAACAGTGTGTGCGGCTTGACATATACACAGCCCTGTACAAACAGAGTGTGCTGCTTGACATATACACAGCCGTGTACAAAAAGAGTGTGCGGCTTGACATATACACAACATTGTACAACAGAGTGTGCGGCTTGACATATACACAACATTGTAAAACAGAGTGTGCGGCTTGACATATAAAAAGCCTTGTACAAACAGAGTTTGCGGCTTTACATATACATAGCCCTGTACAAACATAGTGTGGAGCTTGACATATACAAAGCCTTGTACAAACAGAGTGTGCGGCTTGACATATACACAGTCCTGTACAAACAGAGTGTGCGGCTTGACATATACAAAGCCTTGTACAAACAGGGTGTGCGGCTTGACATACACACAGCCTTGTACAAACAGAGTGTGTGGCTTGACATACACACAGCCTTGTACAAACAGAGAGTGTGGCTTGACATATACACAGCCCTGTACAAACAGAGTGTGGAGCTTGACATATACACAGCCCTGTACAAACAAGGTGTGCGGCTTGATATACACACAGCCCTGTACAAACAGAGTGTGTGGCTTGACATATACACAGCCCTGTACAAACAGGGTGTGCGGCTTGACATATACACAACATTGTAAAACAGAGTGTGCGGCTTGACATATACAAAACCTTGTACAAACAGAGACAGCGGCTTGACATATACACAGCCCTGTACAAACAGTGTGCGGCTTGACATATACACAGCCCTGTACAAACAGAGTGTGCGGCTTGACATATACACAGCCCTGTACAAACAGAGTGTGTGGCTTGACATATACACAGCCCTGTACAAACAGTGTGCGGCTTCACATATACACAGCCCTGTACAAACATAGTGTGTGGCTTGACATATACACATCCCTGTACAAACAGTGTGCGGCTTGACATATACACAGCCATGTACAAACAGAGTGTGCGGCTTGACATATACAAAGCCTTGTACAAACAGAGTGTGTGGCATGACATATACACAGCCATGTACAAACAGAGTGTGCGGCTTGACATACACACTGCCCTGTACAAACAGAGTGTGCGGCTTGACATATACAGAGCCTTGTACAAACAGAGTGTGCGGCTTGACATATACACAGCCCTGTACAAACAGAGTGTGTGGCTTGACATATATACAGCCCTGTACAAACAGAGTGTGTGGCTTGACATATACACAGCCCTGTACAAACAGAGTGTGTGGCTTGACATATATACAGCCCTGTACAAACACAGTGTGCGGCTTGACATATACACATCCCTGTACACACAGAGTGTGCGGCTTGACATATACACAGCCGTGTACACACAGAGTGTGTGGCTTGACATATACACAGCCATGTACAAACAGAGTGTGTGGCTTGACATATACACAGCCTTGTACAAACAGGGTGTGCGGCTTGACATACACACAGCCTTGTACAAACAGAGTGTGCGGCTTGACATATACACAGCCTTGTACAAACAGGGTGTGCGGCTTGACATATACAAAGCCTTGTACAAACAGGGTGTGTGGCTTGACATATACAAAGCCATGTACAAACAGAGTGTGTGGCTTGACATATACACAGCCATGTACAAACAGAGTGTGCGGCTTGACATATACACAGCCCTGTACAAACAGAGTGTGCTGCTTGACATATACACAGCCGTGTACAAAAAGAGTGTGCGGCTTGACATATACACAACATTGTACAACAGAGTGTGCGGCTTGACATATACACAACATTGTAAAACAGAGTGTGCGGCTTGACATATAAAAAGCCTTGTACAAACAGAGTTTGCGGCTTTACATATACATAGCCCTGTACAAACATAGTGTAGAGCTTGACATATACAAAGCCTTGTACAAACAGAGTGTGCGGCTTGACATATACACAGTCCTGTACAAACAGAGTGTGCGGCTTGACATATACAAAGCCTTGTACAAACAGGGTGTGCGGCTTGACATATACACAACATTGTAAAACAGAGTGTGCGGCTTGACATATACAAAGCCTTGTACAAACAGAGACAGCGGCTTGACATATACACAGCCCTGTACAAACAGTGTGCGGCTTGACATATACACAGCCCTGTACAAACAGAGTGTGCGGCTTGACATATACACAGCCCTGTACAAACAGAGTGTGTGGCTTGACATATACACAGCCCTGTACAAACAGTGTGCGGCTTGACATATACACAGCCCTGTACAAACATAGTGTGTGGCTTGACATATACACATCCCTGTACAAACAGTATGCGGCTTGACATATACACAGCCATGTACAAACAGAGTGTGCGGCTTGACATATACAAAGCCTTGTACAAACAGAGTGTGTGGCATGACATATACACAGCCATGTACAAACAGAGTGTGCGGCTTGACATACACACTGCCTTGTACAAACAGAGTGTGCGGCTTGACATATACAGAGCCTTGTACAAACAGAGTGTGCGGCTTGACATATACACAGCCCTGTACAAACAGAGTGTGTGGCTTGACATATATACAGCCCTGTACAAACAGAGTGTGCGGCTTGACATATACAAAGCCTTGTACAAACAGAGTGTGTGGCTTGACATATACACAGCCATGCACAAACAGAGTGTGCGGCTTGACATATACAAAGCCTTGTACAAACAGGGTGTGCGGCTTGACATACACACAGCCTTGTACAAACAGAGTGTGTGGCTTGACATATACACAGCCATGTACAAACAGAGTGTGCGGCTTGACATATACACAGCCCTGTACAAACAGAGTGTGCGGCTTTACATATACATAGCCTTGCACAAACAGAGTGTGCGGCTTGACATATATACAGCCCTGTACAAACAGAGTGTGCGGCTTGACATATACACAGCCCTGTACAAACAGAGTGTGTGGCTTGACATATACAAAGCCTTGTACAAACAAAGTGTGTGGCTTGAGATATACAAAGCCTTGTACATACAGAGTGTGCGGCTTGACATATACAAACCCTTGTACAAACAGAGTGTGTGGCTTGACATATACACAGCCCTGTACAAACAGAGTGTGTGGCTTGACATATACAAAGCCTTGTACAAACAGAGTGTGCGGCTTGACATATACACAGCCCTGTACAAACAGAGTGTGTGGCTTGACATATACAAAGCCTTGTACAAACAGAGTGTGCGGCTTGACATTTACACAGCCCTGTACAAACAGAGTGTGCGGCTTGACATATATACAGCCTTGTACAAACAGAGTGTGCGGCTTGACATATACAAAGCCTTGTAAACACAGAGTGCGCGGCTTGACATATATACAGCCCTGTACAAACAGAGTGTGTGGCTTGACATATACTAAGCCTTGTACAAACAGGGTGTGCGGCTTGACATATACAAAGCCTTGTACACACAGAGTGTGCGGCTTGACATATATACAGCCCTGTACAAACAGAGTGTGCGGCTTGACATTTACACAGCCCTGTACAAACAGAGTGTGCGGCTTGACATATACACAGCCCTGTACAAACAGAGTGTGCGGCTTGACATATACACAGCCCTGTACAAACAGATTGTGTGGCTTGACATATACAAAGCCTGTACAAACAGAGTGTGCGGCTTGACATTTACAAAGCCTTGTTCGAACTGATTGTGCTGCTTGACATATACACTGCCCTGTAAAAAAGAGTGTGTGGCTTGACATATACACAGCCTTGTACAAACAGTGCGAGCGGCTTGACATATACACAGCCCTGCACAAACAGAGTGTGCGGCTTGAGGGTTTGACTGCCTTCAACACTTGGTCACTTAGTCCGCCATCCCGCGGTATGGTATGACTTCCTTTTACCCGATATCTTAACACTTAAGAGAAACTGCGGTTTTTTGACAACCAAGTCTATAAATGTTTCTTAATACCATCCATCATTCTTTGGTCAGCCTAAAGGACCAAGTGTAAGTTTTCTGAAAAATAATTTCTCTAGCTTTCAAATTACAATTTTGACTTTTTGGGTTTTTGCACGGTTTTGTCGATTATATATATCTACATGTTGAAGACTGTCAGTTGGTATTTACTTTTTTTTCTTTTGTCATGGCTGATCTCAAGGTAATTAAAATTGTCTAACCAGGTATAATAGCCAGTAAAATAACAACCAATGAAAAGCGTCCAATTGTGTCAGTAGTTCGTTAACTGGTGACCGTTGCAATATTCTAGCAGAATGTCAAAAAAACCAGTCAAAATAGCATCGCCTTAATATTTACTTGCTACAATAAAATGATGTATACCAAAGACCCTTTTAATAAATAAAAATATAAATAAATAAATAAATAAATAAATAAATAAATAAATAAATAAATAAATAAATAAATAAATAAATAAATAAATAAATAAATAAATAAATAAATAAATAAATAAATATATAAATAAATAAATAAATAAATAAATAAATAAATAAATAAATAAATAAATAAATAAATAAATAAATAAATAAATAAATAAATAAATAAATAAATAAATAAATAAATAAATAAATAAATAAATAAATAAATAAATATAGGGCGTGTTCACAGGTAATTAAAAAGCACACTTCCATCCTATCTACAATATACAAATGTACGGCCCGAAAAGATGAAAGTGACGTTGACGAAGTGCTTTCTATTTTAAATATTAACACAGCCTCTTGACCTGATTCAATAAATCCACGATTTCTAAAGGAGGCTTCGTCTATTTTTAAATATTCTTTGTATAAACTTTACAATATGTCTTATTTCACGAACGAATGGAAGAAGGCAAATGTAACACCGGTGTTCGAAAATGGTTCCCTGAGTGAAGTAAAAAATTATAGACCTATCTCCTTACTTATTGTTATATCCAAATGTATGGAGAGATGTGTCTATAAACATTTGGTTTTTTACAAAAAGTATAATCACAGCCTGTCAGTCAGGGGCTGACTAGAGGCGATTCTGCCGTAAACCAACTCTTAAGCATGTCCAACTATATTGGGACAGCCTTAGATAAAGGGAAAAAAATATTGGGCGAATTTTGTGACATAAGCAAGGCATTTGACCGTGCAGGGCACAAAGGACTCTTATTCAAACTTCAGAATTACGGTATTGATGGTAATTTGTTACTCTGATTTAAAAATTATCTTTCAGGGAGGGAACAAAGAGTGATTTTTAGCGGTGGGAATTCTGACTGCACATTAATGTATGAGTTCCTCAGGGTTCTATTTCAGACCCTTTATTGTTCCAATTATTATTAACGATATTGTATATTGTAGAAGATATCAATGCTTATGTTAACCTTTTTGCAGACGACACAAGCATTTATTGACAGTAGACAGTCTGCTGACATATTAAGGCATTTATTTTGCAAAACAGTAATAAAACACAAAAATATGTACAAAAACAGTTCAATATTATACGTTTTGGAAGAAAAAAATATTTATCACAGATGTGTCTTTCCGTAAAAACTCCTTGTATTTTTAGTTTGGTATTTTCATTTTTCATGCTATCAACAAATATAGAAGTTTTTCTGCAATGACAGCAACAAACCATCCGTCATTACGTTGGTTGAAGTTCTTCTGCTATGTTGACATATGAGCGGAAGTGAAAAATAAAAGCGGAAGCTAAAAGCCGATATCAGCCACCAGACCAATATGGATATCAGATATCAATCCATCACTTCCGGTCATTATCAAATATGAGAAAATGCTCACAGACATATTGAAAATCCTTGACAATCAAAGTGTTGACGCACCGGTTATCAATAGCAAATGACGAACCATTTAGTCCTTAAACATAAATTGCATATACATGTATTCAGGATGAGAACAAGTTAACTAATAATAGTTCAATTTGGCAAATGGGATGGATCAAATGACAAAAAAAGACTATGAAAAGTTGTCATGGACGGATAATGCTACCCGTTATATTTTATGGTTAAAATAGTATAAAATCGCATTTAAAAGGAAACGAGAAAAAAAAAAAAATACAACAAAATAGGAGAGTTCTTTAAATGAATTTTAAAATGACTACAATTACCCTTTCCCAGGTAATGAAGCGTTTTTTCTGGCTACAACGTGAAATGTAACCAGAATAAAATTGACGTTTTTAATGAATTAAAAACACATTAAGCTGTTATAGTGTTTCATTTTATTTTGTGATGTTAAACTCGAGTTTTTTATTGATGATTTGCGTATCACTGGGAACATGCATTACCGTCGCCTGATTGACTACAGCATTCCCCAGTGGCCAATCAAGTAATTCCTGCGTATATGTATGGACCGTCTCATGATTGACTACATCGTTTCCCAGTGACCAATCAAGTAATTCCTGCGTATAAGTATGGATCGTCTCATGATTGACTACATCTTCTCCCAGTGACCAATCAAGTAATTCCTGCGTACATGTATTGCTCGTCACATGATTGACTACATCTTGGACCGTCACATGATTGACGACATCTTTTCCCAGTAATTCCAAGTAATTCCTGCGTACATGTATGGTTCGTCACATTATTGACTACATCTTTTTCCAGTGACCAATCAAGTAATTCCTGCGTATATGTATGGACCGTCTCGTGATTGACTACATCGTTTCCCAGTGACCAATCAAGTAATTCCTGCGTATAAGTATGGACCGTCTCGTGATTGACTACATCTTTTCCCAGTGACCAATCAAGTAATTCCTGCGTATATGTATGGACCGTCACATGATTGACTACAGCATTCCCCCAGTGGTCAAGCAAGAAATTCCTGCGTACATGTATGGAGCGTCTCGTGATATACTCACGGGTTTTCCCAGTGACCAAGCAAGTAATTCCTGCGTACATGTATGGACCGTCGCATAATTTTCTACGGCATTTCTTGGAACAATTAATTTCTGATCCTAGTTGTATGTTTCTTAAAACTAAATAAACAAAGAAACAAACAAGATATTAAATTAATATTTATTAACAATAGTAGCAGGTACTGCAGATATAATTTGCGCAAAGAGTTGTAGGTGATTTAACCCGGGATAATGTGGTATTTACCAAACATGTGGGGGGATCGGTGGCCGAATGGTTAAGGTAGTTCGTCTACTATTGATCGAGTATGTGGTCTGTCAACACTGAGATTGCGGGTTCGATTCTCACTGCTAGCAGGGTGTACTCGACTCCAATCTTAATTGACAAGGATTGCCAGTTTTCCTATCGCAGATCGGGGGTTTTCGCCGGGTACTTCGGCTTCCTCCCCCAATAAAAACTGGACTCCATGATATAGCTGAAAAATTGCTGAAAATGGCGTTAAACATAAAGAAACAAACAAACAAAACCAAACATGTGCTGACTGCTATACACATATATACATAACTAGTATGTGTAATTACAGTACAGAAATGAGCAGACAATGCTGTTATAATTGTCGAGTTTATAACTAAACTCAAATTCAAAGTGGTGCGACTCTCTAGTTACTGAAAAGTGTGTGTGTGTGGGGGGGGGGGGTAATGTGGCTTAACGCCACTTTCAGCAATTTTTCATTTTTTATCCTAAGACGTATAGCTTTTATTGGGGAGAAAGCCGGTGAAAAGCCCTCGCTTTTGGTTGGAAAACTGGTATTCCTTGTCAATTAAGATAACAGTCGAGCACACGTAGTGGAGGGTTTGAGTATTTATGATTTTATATTTTTTACATAAATGCAGTCCTCTGATCGGCAGATTTACATTAAAGTCAATTTGACCTGAAGTTCGATTTTCAGATTTTATTTTTACAATTGAACCACCTTTGTTTTTAGATTGTCCAATAACAATAGATGATTTTGGGTTCTTTAAAAAATATTGTAGACAGCAAAAGCACGGAAGCTTATTCGTGCCATTTTGTTGGAAACTTTTTTTATTGCGACTAAACGCAATTATTATTGCGATTAGACGTAAAACTTATTGAACGCAATACATAGTGATTAAACGCGAAATACTCAGTTTTTTTTCGCGAAACATTGCGGTTAAAACGCAAAACGTATAGCGATTCAAAGCAATACTTCGTGTTGTAACTCAAAACGTATTTCCTTTAAACGCAATTGGTTGCAAAAAACTCAATCATTGTGAATAATCAATCTTTTGCGTTTAAAAGAGAAAAATTACGAATAAACGCAATATTTCTTGCGACTAAACGTAAAATTGTATTGCGTTAAAACACAATAATTATTGCGATTAAACACAATCATATTGCGATTAAATACATTAATTATTGCGATTAACTGCGGAAACTGATACCGCAATAGGGGTGTGGTATGATAAAAGGAGGAGTGATAAAGGGGTGCAGGATATGGAAAGTACCATTTGTATTTTGTATTTAGTTCTTCAGGTCGCCTATTATTTTTGTCACCTTTCACATATAAAAAGACAAAAAAACAACAACAACAAAAAAACGAAAAAAAAAATAGAAAACAAACAAACAAACAAACAAACAAAACAGAAAACTAAGTTTTTCAGATACCAACGACTCCAATACGGTAGCTTAAGGTCTAGAAGATACCAAAGTAGACAGTCAGTTGAAATCATAGGCGTAAGACTTTTTAATAATTTTAATTCGGCTACAAATTTAATGAACTGCATACGACCCTATGGTTCCAGTGTTGATTCGTGTCCTGAATAAACGATGGGCGGGCAAGAAGGACACATTATATTTCAATTAAATAAACATTTATATACATTTAACAAAATATTTATTAAAAATGGGAAAAACATAAAAGTGATTCCTATTTTGCAAGATCATCTACCTCTACGCCCCCTTTTTTGAAGCATCGGGGATTTTATGATATTTTAAACCAATTTTTGCAATAAAACATATCATTTAACGATTGCCATTCAAATTCGTTTTACAATTTTTGGTCAAAGTTTGGCGTCGCCTAGTGCGGCGCGTATTTTTGATCCGCTACTAAATGCCATGTATTTTTGTTGCCTCCCTTTTATCGATTTTGAAACATATTTTGAACTACGACAATGGACTACATTTTATGTGATACCTTTTACGCCGTTTAATTAATTAATTAATTTATTTATTTATTTATTTATTTATTTTTTTGTGTGTCGCTGTGAAAAATGTATATGATCAACAATCTGCACACTGTCATGGTTTATCGATCGTCATTTGAACTGAATTGTGTCACGTGATTTTGTATCACGGACAAATATTGAAAAGCGGGTAGACGTGTCTGGGATTGTTGATCACATCAGAAACAAAAATCAGGTAAATACTCATGTATATCATTTTTTTCCATCCAGACGTTTTCGAATATATTCGTATAAACATTCTAATGCAACTGTCTATTAAATATTCAAGTCTTACATATATCTGTAAAATAAAGAAAAACGAAAGTAGAACTCAGATTTTCTGAATATCAATGAATTTTATCATGTAAAGCAGCAATAATTTCCACAAACCGTTCTTGAGTTGTGTTTCAACAAATCTCTCAACCGAGATCCCTTTTTGAAAATGTGGTGACAAAATTTCGTTACATGGATATATTTAAAAGTAGGAAAAATAAGTACAACTAATTTATTAAGGGTGTGTGTGTGTATATATATATTGTGTCCATATAGTTTGACCACACATTCTTATATTACGAGTAGAGTAGATAGATTTATATGTTGTGTATTCCATAAAAGTGGTCCCCCAAATTTGTGTGTCGGTCCAGGTCGCGCTTGTTATCGTCTGTTTGCAGAGTTTCCGGACTCGTATATTACATATAACGTTTCTTTTACAAATTCGGTCTTTGTTTTAAAATAAAGGTTGGGATTGATAATTGGTGTAAAACCGTCCGACCAAGGGCAATTAGTTGTCCACCAATCAATCATATAATGGATATCCTGGCCCCATCAGATTTAGAGTATATTAGAGTGTTCATTTCATTTAGTTGAAGGTTTTCTGGATGTTATAACGGACATACAATGCCTTCATAAGTATAGCTCCTTATTTTTTTTTCCTTTCTCCACCGTTCAGCTGACATTTCTACAATGTCTAATTAAATAATTTTAACACTTTATTGAGTGTTCGTTTACCAGTTGTTAGGCAGTGTTTTTGGGAGCATGCTTAACGCACAAAGAGCGTAGCACTATCCAAACACGTAATCAATCATGTGCATTTGGGCTTTTAAGATGAAACATAACGAAATTAACAATGCAATACATGTATTTTTGATACAAGCAAGAAAATAAAGCCGAAATAATAAATAAGCGTTATCTAGCAAGGCACTGAACCTGCTTAGGTTATTCAAAATAGATCGGCTTTTAAGAAACTGATTTTTTTTCTATTACTATCTTTTTTCAAAGATTAATGTTTTAATATTTAACGTACTAATTACATATTTCATCGTCTAGTTTCACTATCAACGTTCGGTATAGCATTCATGCGCTAAAAGTATTTACAGTAACATTAAACTGTTTCTGATTGGACAAATTGTTCGTTTGGACAAAAGGAGCGTCTAATAGGCCTTCATATCGTTCGCATAAAACACTCTTTTATGTCTGTATATCTTTTTGGTCGTTCAAATGTTCGTATAGGAACGTGTTGATGGCAACAGTGAAGTTCGAAATGCCCCCCTAACACAAATGTAGAACAAGTAAAAAAGATACTTAAAGTTTTTTATTGCAGACAAAAAAATAGTCGAGTGAAATAAAAATTTAAAATATGGTGACCTGTCAAAACGCGAAATTGTTTCCCTTAAAGGGAAAATAGGCTACCTTTGGTTGTATGTGGTCAGTCAATCAATTAAATCAATCAATCAACCAATCAATCAATCAGTCAATCAATCAATCAATCAATCAATCAATCAATCAATCAATCAATCAATCAATCAATCAATCAATCAATCAATCAATCAATCAATCAATCAATCAATCAATCAATTTAGTTTAATTGTCGTGATTTTGAGCTTTCTTTACCATTTAAAACTAAATTACCATAACAAAGCTGAACATTCCTGAAAGTTGCGTGTGTGATTTGACAAATATACTCCATAATTGTATTTATATGTATCATTTAACTGTCATTGAAGTTTCTTTACAGAACAACAATAATGGCTGAATCTGTCGAATTGCAATGCGAGCCTTGTATGCAGGAACATATGAGTAAATCTGCCAGCAGCTGGTGTACGGACTGTGAAGAAAGTTTGTGTAACGAATGCTGTCGGAGGCATACAACTAACAAAATGTTAAAAAACCACCACATCATACCATCTGAGAAATACTAAAAGTCCGAAAAATTAAATGTAAACTTAGAATGTCCTGATCACATTAAAAAGTTGGATTTTTACTGTCTTATCCACGATTGTGTTGTCTGTGTTCTATGTGTTCAGTTAAAACATGGCGGATGTGAAGATCTTAGAACTTTAGATGAAGCAGCGAAGGGAGCCAAAACATCTGCTGCATTTTCCGATCTGGAGCAAACTATCAATGGAGTACTTGATAATATAGAAAACGGAGTGCGACATCTACAACAAAATGAAACAAACTGAAGCAACAGGAAGATGTCATAAAGAAATCCATCGGAACAAAGCGATTGGAAATAAATAAGTACTTAGATCTCCTAGAGGAGAAATTAATAAAAGAACTAAAATACAAGTCAGAAAAGGCGGCGAAAGAAATTTCCGTAATGACGACCAAACTTGAAACAGAACACAAAAAAATCTCCGAATTAAATGACACTGCGCAACACATGAAACAATTTTCATCAAATCTGCACGTGTTTGTTGGAATTCGGAGTATGCTGACGACTGTTGTCAACGAAATAAATGGAATCAAACTCCTGGTTAACAGTATACCACAGCTAAGTATAACAGTTCAGTTCAACCCTAAATTTGACACATTCACTGAAGCTCTCAACTCTTTAGGAGAAATAAAATTAACATCTAACCAAGCAGTAGTTCCATATGTTGAGCGACGGCTAATACAGGCACAGCACCAGCGTCCAGCTGAACCAACAGTCCATAAATTAGACAATCTACAGTTGAAGCTGAGGACAAACATTAAAATGGGTGAAAAGAATTCCGATGTAACAAGCTGCTTAATATGGGAGACCCTAATCTGCGGAAGGGTTGAAAAACCGGAAGGGTTTTTTTGTATATTTTTGCCTATAACTTTCGAACGGATAAACATATCGATGTAATTTAAACGGATTCTGAAAGATATTAACAATTTCTACATAATAAATATAATATTATTTAAATTATCTTGATTTAAATTATTTAAAACTTGACCGGAAGGGTTTTTTCTCTACTGAAATTGATTACGATTTTTCTACTTTGGACTAAATTTGTAAAAACATGCAAAACTCCGGTCAAAATTGGTTAATATATTCCTCTAGTAAATTTTATAGCAAATCTATTGATATATAACTCACTTTTATTCATGAAAGGGAAAGTTGTCAAAAGTTGACCGGAAGGGTGGTCCATTGGAGTATTGCGTACAGTGAAATTTCAACTTTGGACTCAATTTGTAAAAACATGCAATACTCCGGTCAAAATTGGTTAATATATTCCTCTAGTAAATTTTATAGCAAATTCATTGATATATAACTCAATTTTATTCATGAAAGGGAAATTTGTCAAAAGTTGACCGGAAGGGTGGTCCGTTGGAGTATGGCGTACAGAGAAATTTCAACTTTGGACTTAATTTGTAAAAACATGCAATACTCCGGTGAAAATTGGTTAATATATTCCTCAAGTAAATTTTATAGCAAATTCATTGATATATAAGTCAGTTGTATTTATAAAAGAGAAATTTTCAAAAGTTGACCGGAAGTGTGGTCCGTTGGAGTATTGCGTACAGAGAAATTTCAACTTTGGACTTAATTTGTAAAAACATGCAATACTCCGGTCAAAATTGGTTAATATATTCCTCTGGTAAATTTTATAGTAAATTCATTGATATATAAGTCAGTTGTATTTATAAAAGAGAAATTTTCAAAAGTTGACCGGAAGGGTGGTCCGTTGGAGTATTGCGTAGAGTGAAATTTCAAATTTGGACTTAATTTGTAAAAACATGCAATACTCCGGTCAAAATTGGTTAATATATCCCTCTAGTAAATTCTATAGCAAACCAATAGGTATATAACATAATTTTATTCATAAAAAGGGAAAGTTGTAAAAAGTTGACCGGATTGGGTGCATGTTCTGTGAAAAAATCAGCCACAGGACACATTTGTTGGAATTTCTTTTCCATGATGTTTTGAATTCATATGTCAGCTATTAATTAATTAGCCATTAATTGTCTACAGCTTCAAAATATTGAATTACAAAGATATATAATTCAATATATTATATATGAAACGAAATTTTGCAAAATATGAAATGTTGAAATGTATTCTACTTTGAAATGTTTTAATGTCTAACATTACAACAATCATTTCGATCCCTCAAAAGATCTCATCAGGCGGTGGAATCATTGTGCAACAAATTATTATTTTCATTTCTTGCATAATGCTACAGATTTCCCCGCTTTGCTAGTTTTTTAATACAAATTCAAAAACTATTTATTTATTTATTTATTTATTTATTTATTTATTTATTTATTTATTTATTTATTTATTTATTTATTTATTTATTTATTTATTTATTTATTTTTTATTTATTCATTCATTCATTCATTCATTCATTCATTCATTCATTCATTCATTTATTTATTTATTTATTTATCAACTATAAACCCCGTTAAACAAGGCACTAGCAATTGCAAACAGACCGCGTCAACGTTTCCGTTCTGCCTCTTCGTTTCAGGCATTTTTGCAAGTTGATTCTGCTCTTTGCCGTAAATTTGAGCTAACTGATATTCCAAACATGCGGTAATTTTTAATGATAAACTGTCCAAAATATAAATTTCATTTTTAGAATTTTGCAATGACAAAACCCAATGATCTCCACTCGACTGTTATGGTGAATTTGACATGATGGTGATTTTTGAAATTTAAAACAGTTACTTACCCACCTGTCCTAAATTTTAACTGGTGCTAATGTGGAATTTTGAAACGCGTTTATTTCTGGGTAATGGGATTTTAGCATATTTTGAGAAGTTATGATTATGTCTGATCATAAAGGTTCGTTAGTTAATATATTGATTGTTTATATGATGTTGTTTACAAATTCCTACGCAAGTTAATGTTGTAGAATCTGACAAATCCGAAATAGGTTCATTAATAAAGTTAGTTTTCTCTACAAAATATCTTCTTTTTTGCGTTTTTTACGGGCAGGTTTTTATTTTGTTCAACGGCATCTTTGTTTCTTGAAACATATTTTGGAGCTCTACATTATTACATGCTGTTTCTTCTTGTATTAAACTTAAATTTATTTGTCTGTTCGATTTACGGGGGAAAACGAGTTTTGCTTTTTGAGGAGTTTTTAAAGATTTCGAGCTTTCTACTGTTGAGGGTGTTTTGATTTTAATCTCACTTTTGAGGGGAGTGTTTAACGAAAAGGCCGAATCTGGAGCTGGTTTGAATTCAATTTCGTTATCATTGAATCTTGGATGTTTCCTACCGGATTTGTTATCAATTTTCTTTTTACCTTAGACAATGTATGGTGGCACAATGCCCTTAAATTAATAACTCTGTTTTTTTCTACTGGTTCTAATCCTCTGCTCATCTTTGCCGCCAAAATGTGGTAACATATGTAGTAGTGGATTCGCACCGACATGTTACTTTCAGAAATAGTGTAACACAATATTTTCCCTTTCTACCGTGGACAATAAATGCCCCTTGTTGAGGAACTAAAGTTATTTAATTATTGTCAATAATAAAACGAACTACTTCAATTCACATCAAAGGAAGGAAATTGAATTACAGGTTGATTAGAGTGTTGATTAGCCTCGTCAAATACCGTGTCATCAGGCAGTTTGTTAATTACCTGTTGGCTTACTGTTATTTCGTTAATTTCGTTATAATTAATTAATAGTTCTCCTTTTGATGGCACAGGCTTCTCACTTTTGATATATTCAATGATTTCGTCCGAAACTATTCTTTTAGGGAAAATACAATCAGATAGTTCGATAAAAGCCCTGTTGATAGTTACCACCTCCAGACCGGCCTCTTAATATTTCAAAATTTTAAAGGTTATGTAATAAAGTCCTAAGGCTAAAAGATCTACAGGAGTTCTTTCCAATCGTTTTCTCTTTTTAAAACAGCATTCATACTTTCTGAAAGATTATTAGTTATTCCCGAATAAGGATCATACATGCCCGGATATTTTTCAATTATATATAAGCCATCTACCTGAGTGATTAATTATAGCCTGGGATATTTGTTTTTCATAATGTTCTAAAACTTCGGGGGGGGGGGCACTTGGAAGTATTATATTTAATCTTTAAATAAGAAAACTCATCTTCGCTCTCGGAGTGCAGCATTTTATCTAAATGGTCAATGAACACTTTTATGTTGTCGGACACCACTCGCCCTTTTTCAGTCAAAATTTGAAGTCTTCTTTTAAATGATTCCGACAAAACATAATTGGACAATTTGGGAAACAAGAACGAAAGGAATTTTCTTTTTGTCAAGCCTAAGTATTTTTAATTTAAGAAAATTAAACAAACTCTCGTGCAATTTAGCATGTTTTCTCTCATGATATAAAAAAGGTATTAAAAGAGATTGCTCAAATAAAACAACGGGAGAAACATAACAATCGCCTACGCGATACTCCAACGGACCACCGTTCCGGTCAACTTTTGACAACTTTCCCTTACATGAATAAAATTAAGTTATATATCAATGGATTTGTTATAAAATTTACTAGAGGAATATTTTACGCAATTTTGACCGGATTATTGCATGTTTTTACAAATTAAGTCCAAATTTGAAATTTCACTCTACGCAATACTCCAACGGACCACCCTTCCGGTCAACTTTTGAAAATTTCTCTTTTATAAATACAACTGACTTATATATCAATGGATTTGCTATAAAGTTTACTAGAGGAATATCTTAACCAATTTTGACCGGAGTATTGCATGTTTTTACAAATTAAGTCCAAATTTGAAATTTCACTCTACGCAATACTCCAACGGACCACCCTTCCGGTCAACTTTTGAAACTTTCTCTTTTATAAATACAACTGACTTATATATCAATGGATTTTTTATAAAATTTACTAGAGGAATATATTAACCATTTTTGACCGGAGTATTGCATGTTTTTACAAATTAAGTCCAAAGTTGAAATTTCACTGTACGCCATACTCCAACGGACCACCCTTCCGGTCAACTTTTGACAAATTTCCCTTTCATGAATGAAATTGAGTTATATATCAATGAATTTGCTATAAAATTTACTAGAGGAATATATTAATCAATTTTGACCGGAGTATTGCATGTTTTTACAAATTGAGTCCATAGTTGAAATTTCACTGTACGCAATACTCCAACGGACCACCCTTCCGGTCAACTTTTGACAACTTTTCCTTTGATGAATAAAAGTGAGTTATATATCAATAGATTTGCTATAAAATTTACTAGAGGAATATATTAACCAATTTTGACCGGAGTTTTGCATGTTTTTACAAATTGAGTCCAAAGTAGAAAAATCGTAATCAATTTCAGTAGAGAAAAAACCCTTCCGGTCAAGTTTTAAATAATTTAAATCAAGATAATTTAAATTATTTTATATTTATTATGTAGAAATTGTTAATATCTTTCAGAATCCGTTTAAATTACATCGCTATGTTTATCCGTTCGAAAGTTATAGGCAAAAATATACCTAAAAACCCTTCCGGTTTTTCCACCCTTCCGCAGATTAGGGTCTCCCGCTTAATATTACCAAACAAGTCTATTATGATTGTGAGTTGGAATAAAACATCTCTTACCATTCTGAAAGAAGACGGATCACATGACCGTGTCATCAGTGTTCCGTATCAACCTTATGACGTCACAATAATTGATGACCAGAGGGTGGCAGTTTCGTATTTAAACACATGTATAACCATAGTAAATATAAACAATCAACGTACAAATCAAACTCCGGAGAATTTATGTGAAGATGGGATCTATGGCATTACATACAACGATGGTAAATTATATGCAGTTGCGTGGGGAGAGGGAATCAAGGTAATAGATCTAGATGGGAACATTATCAAAACAATACGTATATACAACGATGCAAGGAATACGTGTAAGGTTACAACACAGAAAGACAAGATTTACTACTCAGATGGCAACGGGAGTGTACACTGTGTAGATATGGAAGGTACAGAAATCTGGACATGTCAGGATGATCGAATAATTCTTATCTAATATTCGCATACGTTTATATGCATTTTTGATTGGTCAAAAGGCCTTAAACAAAAATTCCCAGATCCGTTCATACTTTCATCAACGACTCGTCTCGGGAACTACTGTTTTTGTAACTAACGTAAACAAATATGGCGGCCATGTGTCGTGTACGCTTCGGACAATAAACTAAGCAAGGACAATAGAATTTAAATGATTAAAATGTCGTGTGCGGTGTATCGCTTGGCCGGAAAGTTTTTTTGGTGGACGACCATGAATAGAATTATTTAGGAATCATTTGTAGACATATAAATGCAAGATATTTCAACAGTATACTTCGCTAGTATGGGTTCATTGTTTACATTGCTGAATGAAGGAAAATCGCAGAAATTTGATCGTGGATTAAATTTGAGTGGGTTGACATTCATAAACAATTGTTAGAAATTTCTGTTTCTATTTATTTCAATGAAATAAATGATTTCAAACACACAAAAGCCCTTAAAACTCTTTTCTAAACACTATTTTGCCAACCTTTTCGTACTTGTTTTTAAAAATCGTCTGCTCCGGTAAAATCATGGATTCCACTTTGAATTCGCCGGAACCACACCCTGCATCTTTTGAATTGGAACTTCCTGAAGATTTCAGTGGTGATGCTGAAGAAATACTAACATTACTTGAAGTTTTGCAGTCTGATGTTGAGGGTTTTGATGACTTACTATTTGAGTCGGTCAGAAATATTGAAGTGGTGGAAACACAGCAGAACCAGACTGCTGAATCAGAATCCAACCCTGCAGAAGCCACTATTATTGTTTCCGAAATGCAGAGTTCAGCTATAGTAGTTGATGAGGATACAAAACTTGATGTACCGGTAATATTGCCTTCTACTTGCTCCACAAATCGCTTCAAGATACTTAATGATCTGGACCTCCTAGACATTGAAAAAAAACAATATTCCTCTGCTACGATGAAAAACACTAAATGTGGAGTTGGAGTCTTCAATGGTAATAAAATATAACATAATATGTCCACATCTTTCTGCAATCTATTGTTTTTTCCACATATTACCCAAAGAATGGTATGAATTGACATACATATAAAAATCAAAACATCACCATTCCTCAAACCAGTGTGGATCTACTAAAACAAATCATACTTAACTCCATGACAATATTATACATTTTTGAAAAAAATACTACCAATAACAAAACAGATTCAATCACATGCACCGTAACTGAAAAAAAACAAAAGACTAATTACCATGTCAAAAAACAAACTGAAACGAAAACATTCAAATTCAAGTATCCTTTTTTGCAATTTTAATTAGTGAATATAACTATAGAGCCAAATATTTTGAATAAAAGTAGAAATGAGTAACTAAATTCATGAATTTACTACTTTCGTTAAAAAAAATGTATCCAATAATAATTTTCAAAAAGCTTTACAACCATAATTCCGTTGTTTTTGTTATGTGCATGTAATAAGCGTGAATACCATTTGTTTTCAGCCTGGTGTAGTGAAAGGTTGCAGACAACTATAGATTTCACAACTGTATCCGAGCAGGAATTAAATGGTCACTTGAGAAAATTTGAAGCACAACCCAAAAACACTCAGCAACGTAAAAATCTGTCTGCAGAGCAAGCTCAGGAGTACCACAAAAATACTCTTAAAAATGTAAGAGGTGCTATTAACCGCCACCTAAAAGACATTGGTAGACAATTTGATATAGTATGCGACAGTCATTTTAAAGCAGCTAATGCAATGTTGAATGCAAAACTGAAATATAACCTGAAAAATGGTTTATCTAGGCCAACGCAACATTACAAAATCATCTCAGATGAAGAGCTAGCCAAAATAAATACATATTTCCTAAGAAAAGATCCTGTGTCGCTTCGCTTACATGTCTGGTATCTTTTGGCTATCCATTTTATTAGCCGTGGTGTTGAATTTCATCATCAGTTAACAAAGTCCTCTTTGCGTTTTGAAAATGACCATCGTGGTGTCGAATACTTGACCATTACACATGAAACACAACAAAAAAATCACCAAGGTGGATTAAGTCATAGTTCTGAGGAAGCGGAAGATAAACGAATGTATGCAGACTCCACTTCTGAAACTTGTCCTATCAAAACTGTTAAATATTTCTTGTCGCGCACTGATCCATCTGCCACCGCTTTATTTAATCAATGCAACAGGGAAGCTCTTACCAACCCACATCTAAATGAAATCTGGTACAGTACTACACCTGTAAAAATAAAACAATTCTCATCCTTTATGCCAGATATTTGTAAAAACAGTGGCATACAAAGATACACTGGGCATTCGCTTCGTGCCACTGCAATCACTGCTTTAAGTGATGCTGGATTCACCGACAGGAATATAATGTTCATGTCGGATCACAGACGTGAGGATTCACTGAAGACATATTGTCGTCGACCAAGCAATGATCAGAAAGAAAAAATAAGTGCAGTCCTTGGGCAAGTTGCCACAGGCTCAGCCTCAGGAAATGTTGCCACTGAATCAATTTACAATGGCAGTGCTTGCACTGATCAACACAACTCCTCCGTGTCTTTCCAAATACCAACATCAACATTATCCGTTGGAAAAGAAAATCATGTCGTCCCCGTTACCACTCTTCCGATGATGGTCTCTTCTCAGTCGCAGCAAATCAACGCCATGAACAAGATGCACGGCTTTGCCGCCAACTCGACGTTTCAACACTGCTCTTTCCACTTTCATTGAAATATCCATAGAACAATGACAATTTTGTTGTTTGTCGTGTTTATAATCTGTTTGTTTTTCTTTCTTCTTTTTTTTCAATAATAATGTTATCTTCAAACCGTCAAGTGCGTCTGTTTTCAATGCCAGTTGTACCGACCACGTTTTTGTCTTCATTTGGTTGTGTATATTCCTACGCGCTACACACACACACACACACACTGCGACGTAATACACTTCTAATGGAATTGTATGTGGAGGGTCTCGACGGGGAATCAAGTAAATATTAAAAACACAATTATTAAAGAATTATAAGGATTAAACGCTTATTTTCGGTAATTGATGGATGTATGAACGAGGTCGACTCACGACCTTCGGCCGTTTATTTGTTTGTGAGTGAGTCGACCTCGTTCATACATCCATCAATTACCGAAAATAAGCGTTTAATCCTATATTAAAATCCTTCTATTCAGCCATGGCTGTTGATAATTACGGTATAACGTTTGCAGCTGGTTATGACAACAATCTACTTCTGGCCATTTCTCCAGATGGTAAGCAACAGAAGGTTCTACTGACCAGTTTTGATGGACTCCAGAAATCAGATGCTGTGTACTACGACATTGACAGTAAACGACTTGTGGTCTGTAATCAGAAAACAATTATTTGCTAGTGGTTATGTTGTTTAATACTGAAACTTAAGTCAAATTTCAATAAAGTGTAATGAACTTTTAAGATTGATGACAGTTTTGATTTCACTTGACTGTTAGAAAGACATTTCTTTATATCTATATACATGTATACACACAAAAATAAAGCTACATTCTGTCGGTGCAGATTTAGGATATCAATGGACACAACACAAACAAACAGCTCAAGGATTATAAAAATATTTTCATTTTTTTCCGTTCTATGATCCAGAACAGTAATGGTGATAAGACAAACTTATGTTGAGGTTACTTTGTTCTTTAACGACATTAACTCAAATGCTTTCAGCGACACTTTTTTCAGCAATTTTTCAGCAATTTAGTGGCCAACACATTTTTTATGTTTTGACAGTGAATGTAAGATTAACGGATATACGCAAAGATAATCAGCGTGAAACTGATAACATATACAAATAGTGTGTACCCAATTTACAATAAAGCGGACTAGTGTTTGGGCCAAAGACGAGAAAGGAAATGACGTCAAACATGTAACATGTCAAAATACTTGAAATAAACTGAAATAACTATATATAAATAGAGTCACTGCTTAACGTCGCACATTTTAGGATTTATGACGTTACTTCTGATCTTTCCAAAAGTGCCTCTGTACACAAATGTCGGACGTTTTTGTTGTTATTTTTAAACAAAACACTTAATTTTTAGCTCACCTAAGCTATTGCCATCACTTGGCGTCCGTCGTCGTCGTCGTCCGTCGTCGTCGTCGTTAACTTTTCTTCAAAAATCTTCTCCTCCAAAACCACTGAAGGGAT
The DNA here is from genome assembly GCA_944474755.1 of Limnoperna fortunei. Taxonomy (NCBI): domain Eukaryota; kingdom Metazoa; phylum Mollusca; class Bivalvia; order Mytilida; family Modiolidae; genus Limnoperna; species Limnoperna fortunei. The sequence goes on along the minus strand of OX104112.1, from coordinate 22,260,360 downwards.
TGCTTTGAAACTTTGCATACATCATCAGTAAAATGTCCTCTACCAAGTTTGCACAAATCATGGCCTCAGACCAATCAACATGGCCGTCATGGCTAAAAATAGAACAAGGGGGTCAAAATAAAGTTTTTTGCTTATAGTTCAAAAAGTATAACAGATACTGGAAAACCGAACAGACCTTCCTTCTTCAGCATTTAAAGCTCTATAAAACACCCTATTGGGTCAAAGTTGTATGATGACTCCTTGTAGGAGTTATTGCCCTTTAGTTGTCGAAATTGATGATTTTTGCCATTTTTGCCTCAAAATCTTGAAAATCATTAGAACTAGAGAAAAAGTTAGCATTGCTTAATTAATCTGCCCTATGAGGGCTACAAAAATGACTTAAGGGTCAAGATTGTCTGATGAACCGTTTAGGAATTATTCTCCTTGAACATTTTTTTAATCAATTTTACTTGATTTTAAACAATCTTCTCCTCTTTAACCAATGAATGGACTGCTTTGAAACATTTTACACATCATCTTTACGACGTCCTTTACCTAAATTATGCAAATCATGACACCAGACTGCCTACATAGCTACGTTGACTTAAAATAGAAAAAAATGAAAAGGGGGGGGATTCGAGAGAGTTTTCGACTGATAGTTAAACAAGTATAACAAGTACAGCAAATTTGAAGTGAACCTCCCTTCTCCCTCTAAGCATCAAAAGCTCCTTCGTTTAGGAGTTGTTTCCCTTAAAAGGTCAAAATTAATGATTATTGCAGAAGAGCCTCTACTTTTAGATGTCAAATTTACTAAATTAAATTAATTTTAGTGCAAGAATTCAATATTTTCCTCGGATAGCTCAGCTACCATGTGAAATGAGTTGGTTCAAAAGGATTACGTGACTGTCTTGACACACGCGTGTTACCGTGTAGTTTAGTATTAAGTTTGTATTCCAAATAAGAGTGAGCTTGGTTGGTTCATTTTTAGCTATATCGTACCCGTAAAAACTCCGATGCTTCATAGGGAATAAGAATAAGGAGGTCAAAACTAAATTATAAGAAGTTGGAAACGGTTATAAAGCTAAGTACGTATATAACTTGTCTGTCTGGTCTGCTCTCTTGGAGGCAAAGTAGTTACTGCTTAAGCACCCCTGGATATTTCAATCTTAATGGGTCTGACGATAAAGTATCTAACATAGAAGTAATCACGAGGGAGGTGCCACGGTCAGACGTTTTCTATGTCCAGCCAAAAAGGACACAACGAACACACAATAATGGTCACTTATTTGGCAAAAACAACTAGTAGACTTGCACGCATTATTTATTGAATATATTTTTCAGTTCAATATCTATATGATTGTTTACATTGGGAAAATGATCGTTTTTGTTCTTTAGATAATAGGCTTTCAGTATAACAAATATTATTCCGTCATAACACCCTCGTTCAAGGGAAATATGATTATATTGGTACGTAAACATCAGGCCTAATATGCTAATATCGTAATGTCAATATCTGAAATAACTAAATTTATTTATTACATCAATAGAATTTTGCGTGTTTTTTATTGGTCAAAAACAACTTTCGGGTCATGATAAATCGCAACATTACTAAAATTAAATTAAAATATGAAAAAGCCTGCTTGAGCTAATAGTTACCATGGTCGATATTGGATTTCGCTTACCTATTATGCAGAGGAATTCAATATCGACCTAGAAACTAATAGTTAAAGCCGGGTTTTCTTGACTGTTCCAAAATAACTCAGGATTATCAGCAAATTAATATCAAAATGTAGTATTAACAACATTAAAGGATAACAAAATAACAACAATAACAAAATGTAACTATCCTTTGATTTACTGAATAAGGAAGATTATACAATAACAATTTACTGTCAATATCAGGTTTTATCAGCCAGAGAAAATGTAATATTCACCGAGCCGGTAGGCATTAATTTTTTTAATAAAAGGGCTACCCGGTTAATAACTTTTTTTCTTTCGGCTTGTAAAGCAACACAAAAAATGATATTTCGGTCTTCCGGTTAAGTAATCTACTTCTTGTCTGCTCCAGATCGGTGATGAGACTTGACATTTCAAGTAGTGAAATGGATAGTTTGACTAGTCATACGAATATTCATAAAGACCTACAATTTGGACTGATTTAATTATTTAATAAAATCGTTAAGATTGATTGACATTGGCCTTGTATCGATTCTAGGTCATCTCTGGACCTCAAATCAATAACAGGGTCAACACAGAATCATCAAGTTAGTAACACACTATTATATAGGGTATATTTCGATCGCGCCTTTTTTTAATCGTGTAACGCGAACTCGACAACATAACGAAGGGAAGAATGGAAAATAAAAGACGACGAGGTAAACAAACAGAGTACAAACTGAAAACATTCGTTTTTACGGAATAACGAAAAACAATATTAACGCGAGTTAACTGCATTAAACGATCAGATGAAATCATGTTTTATTCCAGCATAGTGAAGCTAACATAACGGTAATACGTTACATGAAATATATATGCGTTAGCGGTGCCCTCCGATCTATGTAAGCAATAGATAATTGAGATTATTGGATGTTTTATTTCCGAGATCAAAATTGTTCATCGAGTAGTATGCGTCGAGGTGTGTACATTGATAGATAAAGTAAAACAAAAATTTATCTGTTTATCGCTGTTTTGTAACATTTTGACGAATGTCATTAACGATAATTATTTATTATATAGATAGAGATGAAATATCGAATTTTCCGAGTGACAGAAATCACGGTAAATCATATGTGAAAATTATCGTTTATTTTCACTCTCGGGTTTTTCCCGCCAAAAAGTGTCTTTTCGACGATCAAAACACAAAAGCTAAAATAATTGTTCACTAATAGACTGGAACCTGCTTCAACAATATCCTATAACATGTCATTTCGCGTGACAATATCCTTATTTGTTATTCAAGAACGAAATATTAGTTAGCTGGCGTCCTGATCCACATGAGGGTGACCATGTTGCAGTTGGTTTTGTACTATACAGATATTCATCCGCCGTTCATAAAATTTAGGATTAAGCATTAAAATTAAACGAAAATAATTTTGATCTATATAATAAATAGGATAATCAATTGGGCATCGTGAATATCCAAAATAGTATCACTCGATCGTGCCGAATAAAGCATCAGATTAAACTCGTGCGCGGAAAAAGTTCCGCGCACTTGTTTAATCATATGCGTTATGCGCCACTTGTGATCATATTTTGGATATTCACTCCGGCCAATTAATTATCCTATAATTATATCACTCTGGATAAGCGAGATGGTTTTTTTTTACAGATGTCATGGTCAAAGGAAAATTGAACTAAATAGCGATAATCATAAATAATTTGAATGGCAAGACATAAAACCTTGTCTGTACTAATGACGAGTTTGTTTGTTTGTATTTATATTTTAAATTGTGTTGAACACCTCTTTAAGCAAATTTTCAGATATATTTTGGCGTCCAGGCTTATTTGGAGAAGAATCCGGAGTACGTCGATTAAATCTCCGCCCTTGTCGAGTATATCCTGCATGCAATAAAACTCTAACCCGCAGCCTCAGTGTTGATATACCACGGAATCAACATAACGCGGAAAAGGTGTTTTGTTTATGACGTCATTAGTTCTTATTATGAGGTTATTATTTTAAACCAATCAACTGCTGAGAACAGTATTTTCATTGGTGACGAGAACAATTTTTCCACACCGATCAAGCGGTTTAAACAAAACACAAAAAATAGAGAAATTTGGTTCCAACCGAACAACATGGAGAAAAAAGTAATTCCACCCTAAAATGTTGAAAGAAGATTGGACCCACCCATACAATGTTGATGGAAAACCGGTTTCAAACTTACAATAGTAAGAGATAGCTGGCCTCTCCCTTATCATGAAGAGAAAAATCTGGTTTCACCGTTCCACAGTAATATTGGTGATAGAATACTGGTTCCACTCATAGAATAGCGAGAGAAAACTGGTGCCAACTGACAATGCTGAGACGAAAAAATGATTCCACCCTTAAAACAGTGAGAGGAAACTGGTTCCCTCCTAATAACGGTGAGACAGTTTAGTTCCATCCTTACAATGTTAAGAACGAACTGGTTCCACACTTACAACTATGAGAGAAAACTACTCTCAAAGAGTTTGAGAGGCTTGATATGAAATAACAACCAGCATCAACACCAGAGATGTTTCCCAGTGGCATGATATGTAATTACTGCGGAAAATAACACCAATAATGTGTTCAAGTGGTTTGATATGTAATAACTGCAGACAACAACACCAATAATGTGTTCAAGTGGTTTGATATGTAATAACTGCAGACAACAACACCAATAATGTGTTCAAGTGGTTTGATATGAAATAACTGCAGACAACAACACCAATAATGTGTTCAAGTGGTTTGATATGAAATAACTGCAGACAACAACACCAATAATGTGTTCAAGTGGTTTGATATGTAATAACTGCAGACAACAACACCAATAATGTGTTCAAGTGGTTTGATATGTAATAACTGCGGAAAATAACACCAATAATGTGTCCGAGTGGTTTGATATGTAATAACTGCGGACAACAACACCACTAATGTGTCCGAGTGGTTTGATATGTTATAACTGCAGACAACAACACCACTAATGTGTCCGAGTGGTTTGATATGTAATAACTGCGGACAACAACACCACTAATGTGTCCGAGTGGTTTGATATGTAATAACTGCGGACAACAACACCACTAATGTGTCCGAGTGGTTTGATATGCAATAACTGCGGACAACAACACCACTAATGTGTCCGAGTGGTTTGATATGTAATAACTGCGGACAACAACACCACTAATGTGTCCGAGTGGTTTGATATGTAATAACTGCGGACAACAACACCACTAATGTGTCCGAGTGGTTTGATATGTAATAACTGGGGACAACAACACCAATAACGTGTCTGAGTGGTTAACTATGTAATTTATTTATTTATTTATGTTTTTATTTGATGATGTTAATGGTATACGTTCCTATTTAAAACAATCATTAGTATTGAGGATGGGGGATTCTTAATTAAATACTTTCAAAGCCAATACATACATTGTTCATGTAAAAACTATGTTTTATATGTTTAATTGCGTATTTCTACGGTTTAATTAATAAATTTTTGTCGCAAACTCTGTTTAGATGTTTATATGACAATAAAATTTGAATTGAATTGATATTTTATAAAACGTTGTTCTTTCAAACACCATACATCTGTACACAAAGTTGACATCCGGTCAACTATTCTGGTACCCTATTAATGATATTATCCTCTTTAACCTATTTGAAGTTAAGCCTGCGTCAATGAAAAATATTGCGCCAGGAGACCATGTTACAGTTATGACGCGACAACGTTATGATATAATAGTAATTATTGCCTATTATGATGGGCAGGTTATAGCAGGGTAAGTGGCACGGTTTTTTTTGGGGCTACTCAGAATTTGGAATTTTGGGAATACTGGATCCGGACATCCGTTGTGAACCTAAATTCACAATGAGTGCAAGATTTCCTATCGAAGATCGTGTGTTAGTTATTGATAGTATCAAACATGTTTAAGAATAATTAGAACAAAATATAACTATGGGATTCGGAAACAAGCAATTAGCTTATATTAATCCGTCTCCGATACCTCCGGTTTCCTGCACAATAAAAACTAGACGCCTTGATAAAGCTGTGGTTAATTTGCACAAGACATCATTCGCTACCACGAGTGACGTGGAAAGCATTTGTTTTATACAAAGACATGTTCATGTGGACACCACTTTTTCACGTGTTGGTTTTTATAATTTAATCGACAGGTTGTAAAAAAGTACAATATTTTACATACAGTGGACAGTATGTACGTATTGTTACAATTGTACACGTTATTGTCAACACTGAGGCTGCATTTTCGAGCCTTAATTATGGCGGGATGTGCTCGACCCTAACGTTATTTGATAACGGTTGTATGTTTTCCAGCCAACGGTCCGGCTTTTTCCCCAAGTATTACTGGTCCTCACTTATAAAACTGGATGCTATGATATAGCTAAAAATAATTGAAAATGGCCTAAAACTGCATATACACAAACAATCTTTTTTCAATGTTGTTAGCAAATTAGCAAGTAATTGTTAGAAAATAAATTCGAAACAGTCTGATGTTGACAAGGATTGCCAGTTTCCTATCGAAAGTCAGGAATTTTCTCCGGATACTCGGCATCATCACAATAAAACTGACCGTCACGATATATATCTGAAAATTGCTGAAAGAGATGGATCAATAATTTTCCATTACGGGGTCGTTTTCCTCATAAAATTGGTGCGCACTCTGGAAAAATTTCTTCAATCAATTTGTTTGGACCACTGTTACATACGCATTTTGTATTACCATTCAAACAAATAAAAACTGTCGTTTCGATCTTATGTACTTTTGTTTTGTTTTTTATGTTTTTTATGTTACGTGGTGTCCTACGGTTTCTTCTTTATGTTAAATGAAGTTATATATATTATGTTGTTTTGTCTTTATGTTATATTTGCGTTATGTATTTTTGTGTCTTTATGTTATGTGGTGTTATATTTACGTTATGTGGTTTCGTCTTTATGTTGCGCGGATTTATATTTATGTTATGAGTTTTCGTCTTACTGTAAAGTGTTGTTGTATTTACGTTATGTGGTTTCGTTTTTATATAATTTAGTGTTATGTTCTTTCGTCTTTGTGTTATTCGGTGCTTATTAACGTTATGTTGTTTCGTCTTTATGACACGTGGAGTTATATTTGCGTTATATGGTTTCGCTTTTATTTTACGTGGTGTTATATTTACATTTTTTGTTTCGTCTTATGACATGTCTGCTAATTTTCGTTATGCTGTTTCGTCTTTATATTACGTGGAGTAACATTTACGTTGTGTGGTTTCGTCGTTATGTTATTTGGTGTTATATTTACGTTATGTTGTTTCGTCTTTATGTTACGTGGAGTTATATTTGCGTTATGTGGTTTCGTTTTCAAGTTATGTGGTGTTATATTTACGTTATATTGTTTCATCGTTATGTTACGTGGAGATATATTTGCGTTATATGATTTCGCTTTTATTTTACGCGGTGTTATATTTACGTTATATAGTGTCGTCTTTAGTTATTGACATGTCGTTTCATGTTTGAATTGGTTAGTTAGGATATTAGTGTAAGAACCCGTCCGCTAACAGACATTGTCGAACCCGTACTTCAAAAATCTGCCGAATTCAATAACAGCTTACGTCAGCATCATGACAATTCTCATTAGACAAATAATTTATTGGTCCTATTCTTTCCTTTAGGCTATAAGAATTCACGTTTATAACTAAAAATAATATAAAGATACATATGTTAACCTACGGGATACTGAATTATTTAAGAATTGTTTCAATTGTTGGGTAGATTATTGGATATAAACGACTTTGGGTCGATTTGCAGCGTAAATCAATCCAAAGTCGTTTATATCCAATAATCTAACCAACAATTGAAAACAAACCTTATATTTTAAATTCTATAGTAACAATGAAGTAACAAGAACAATATTTTACAAGTAATTAAATAATAATTACAATTCACAATTTTAGTGTCGTCACTTGTTGTGTGCGGAAGAATTCATGTATAGTCAACGTCATCAATACATCTTATTATGACGTCACAATCAGTCACGTGCTGAAATACCAAGTTAGGTTATATGAAATAACCAACTTTGCTCATGTGGTGAGTATTTAAACGAAATTAAAATATTATGAATAAGTTACTTTATTGTTTACATTTCACTTTTTAAGATGGCGCCAGCCTTGACAAACTACGTGATAAATAGTAAATAACTAAATATCATAACCACATGGCTACCTCTGGCCCCAACATGTTGATTTCTAAGATTCGTTATATCATAATTAGGTTATGTTACTGTTACTATAGGATTAAACACCGTTTTCAATTGATTTATTGGTATATCAACAAGACCAACTCACTCACAAACAAATAAACCGATAAATCTATTGAAAACGGTGTTTAATCCTTATAATTCTTTAAAATTGCATTAAGAAATTAATTTATCTAACGTGTTTCTCAACTTCATATTTCTTGTGTATTTGGTAGCGGGATTGACTGAACGTATGAATATTTTGTTTATTTTTACGTACGATTATTCCATAAACCATTTTCTGATTTTAATAAACACAATTAAGTTTTACATCAATCTATAACCTTATTTTCTGTATCAAACACAAGGAAAGTTTTAAATTTTACAAATCATTAATGATAATTCATCAAACAAATAATTTGTAAGTTGAACGCTACTTTCGATATTGAAAGCCGCCATCTTTGTTTACGTTGATAACGGTAAAAATAGTTCGGTCAACGTCATTTATCCAAAAATAAATTAGGTCAACTTCATTTATCAAAAAATAAATTTGGTTGAAAACCTCAGCCGGAAGTAATCTCAACCAATGAAATAAACGTATTTCTAAATATGCAAATCATATTAGAATTATATGTACGTACATTCATGACATTGTTATTTGGTTCAGGGTTTCATGGCTGATGCTCAACAATTTATTTAAGTGACAAAGCAAAGCGTTGTTTATGTCTAATTACGTAAAAGTTGTTCAGTTATAATATCCGGGTCTAAGAACTTAATAAAAGGCTTCAGTATTTCGAAATAGGTTGCTAAATATATCAGCATGGTTTGTATGCTAAGAAAAACAAATTAAAAGTAATTAATATACCATAGTTATATCACTATGAACCAAAATAAGGACTGACAATACCATACACAGTTCAAATTAGATTGACATGTATTTGTATTATGGCACTAGGACTTAAATTATAAGAAAAAAGTCATTTTTTTTAATTACAGGTATATCAATAAATAAAAATAAATTAAATGTCGAAACTTTCTTTGATGTTTACAAACAGTCTAAAGGCTTTGGTCGCCAAGCCATGTCAGATTGAAAAAAAAAATGCGTTAAATAGTATAAAAGAACGAGAATGAATTGTTTAAATGGATTTGTGTTTAAGTGCCAGCGCATATATAAACTTCACTTTTTTTAATTTTAAGTAAATTATTGCCCAATATTTGGTCCTTGGTGTTGTGTTGATTTTACACAAAACTAAGCCATATATCGTCGTAATATCATGTATTATTGTTTACAATAGAACACTAATAAAGTGTAAAATTAAAATAAATCAATGCTGAAACAACCGCCACACGCCCAAATGCGCTTGACAAGGTTACTATCTGCATCAAAGGATTATGCGGCGCGTGCCAATTCAATCACAATACACGTACAGACTGACCCAGTAAATAAATACATATTGCATTTTTTAAACCAATTTAATAGCCTAAAAGTATATTAAAACATTTTGGTATTTAAAAAATGTCCCTTTTGTACTTTTATGAGGTATTCTTAGGTATTATTGGGTATTCTTGGGTGTTCTTGGGTATTCTTGGGTATTTCTATGGACCGCTGCAAACGCTTCTTAAATAAAATAATCTTTGTTTTCTTTTTGATTATATGCATCAGAAGGAAAAAAATGTGTGCATCGCCACCGGAATATGCCGATTGTAAACATTGACACGTTTTGTCAGTTAGGGAACAGGTAATTGTGCGCAATCATCCTGAACAAGGATTCAGATTTACTAATTTTATAATAACAATAATATAGATTTGCAGTTATGAAAGGTTCTGGTTACATTAGAACGTTCGATCATCTCCGTTTTTGTAAATATCCGACAATTGTATTTACAGACAACGACAGGAGAATCGCCGACCCTGGTTAAGTAGAGTACAAACTTAAATTAGAATCGAGTGCACCATTTCTTTTCATAATGCAAAGACAAGTACAAAGCAATGCCTCCGCATTTATAATAGAAAATTTAGTTAGAAAAACATTTCGGCAACTCATCCACTCTTGAAAAGTAACAATAATATATATGGATTCAAATGAGACGAAACTTGAAAAGATGTTAAGATTTCAGTAATTCTTCGAATAAAAAAAACGCAAGTCATCTTTCCAAACAACAAAAATTTAACGCGTTGTTAATACACGTAACACATTATTTACACTAAAGTTTACCATGAGTTAAGATATTTTAAGAAAAAACGTTTTCTTGTTTGAAGCTATACGCCACAATTAGCATTTTTTCGACCAATTTTTAATGGAAGAAGAACCTATAGAACTAGTGATAGCTCATACCCACAACTTTTCGGCTATTTAAGTCGTAATATAGCTATTAGGTCCAGTAACTTGTTTTAACATTAAAGAGAAAGTTTTTGCATGTATTTGTATAATTTCTTCACTGTCCTCTTGCTATTTTTTTGAAACAGACCTTCGGTGTGTTTTGTATTTCTATGATATATTTTTATAAATTTTAATATAAATTACAAAGAAATTAAATACGCAGGAGACCTTTGTATCTTTATGCACTAGAAAGTGGTTTTTATTACGTATAAAATTGGTTTCCGATTTTAAATATCTGACAGTTGTTTGAAAATGTGTCGTGTACATGTAGCTACCTGGGGTGCAAAGGTAAACTAGAGATGTTGATTTTTAATTTGTTTATTGCAATAACCACACAACGATGATAAGGTGTTACTTTGAAGTGATTTTATGTAAGTTGTATAAAAAATTTATATCTTGATAATTACTTTTAATTAAGAGTAACGTTGTAGAATCATATTAGATTGAAGAAAAGGTGCTGGAGATACATGTATTTCATGAGATTAATAGTAAAACTTCATTTGTTGGAGAAGACAATTTAAAAAAAACGTCCGATGTTCACAAAGAAAAATATCTTTCGTATATATTTCATCATTTTGATAAAATGACAGGGCATTCTAGTTAATATTCTGGATAAAAGGTATAATTTCAAATCAATTAGGATGCAAACGGTCATATTTAAAATACTAAAAAAATATACCAAGTTATGGTTAATTACCAATAAACATAGATTAACAAATAAAAATGTCTCCCTTTTTAGAAATATCCCATCGGCTAAAACTCGTACATTACATAGGTGTAAACTTATTTTGTAGCTGTTAATGTTTTTTGTATCTGTATCCTCTGCTATAAATATTTAATCCATAATTTTTATATAACAATTGGCGGATGTATATCTGTTTAGTGTTCAGGGGCGTGCGTGGCTGAATGGTTAGTAGTGCGTCTACTATTGATCACGTGGTCTGTCCATACTGAGGTTGCGGGTTTCATTCTGCGGACTGGGTGCGCTCGACTCCAATCTTAATTGACAATGATTGCCAGTTTTCCTACGGAAGTTCGGGATTTTTTTCCGGGTGCTTTGGCTTCTTCCACAAATATAAAAACTTGACACCATGATATAGCTGAAATATTACTGAAAGTGGGGTTATATCATTCAAACAAACAAAAACAAACTATTCAGTGTTCTATTTTATAATCTATTTCAATTCAGCCTATATATATATATACTGCCCATATATGAACATGTTCCCAATGACTAGGTCAGTAAAAAAGCTCGTGAAAGAGATTTACTTTGCTTATAACCGCACTAACATTGAAAAAATTTCTTTTTATTTTCCCGATGAACTCATATTGACTTGAAGGGGCCTCGCTGGCCAAGTGGTTAAGGTAGGTCCTCTACTATTGGTCACATGGTCTGTCAATACTGAGATTTCCGATTCGAATCTCACTGCGGGAATGTGCTCTTGACTCCAGTCTTAATTGACAGGGATTGCCAGTTTTCCTACCGAAGCTCCGGGGTTTCCTACGGCTTCCTCACCCCCCCCCCCTCAAATAAAAACTGGACGCAATGATATAGCTGAAAAATTGCCGAAAGTGGCGTTAAACACCATTTAAACAAACATATCGACTTGAAACAATGTTGTAACTTTAAAAAAAACCTTTAATGCAATATTATAGTGTTAATGTTTATATGAAAAGCTGAAATACTTGGATGGATTTTGCATCACCTTTTAAAAAACATATTTTGCAATGCTAAAATAAAAAAAAGCTCAAATATCAGTTATTCTAAATCAAGGTAAGAACTGATGATGACTGTCAAGGACTGCTTCAGTGAACATCAGTCGTACTAAATCAAGGTAAGAACTGATAATGACTGACAATGACTGCTACAGTGAACATTAGTCATTCTAAATCAAGGTAAGGACTGATAATGGCTGACAAAGACTGCTACAGTGATTATCAGTCATTCTAAATACAGGTAAATATTGATAATCACTGTCAAGGACTGGTACAGTGAATGTCAGTCATTCTAAATCCAGGCAAAAATTTAAAAGTACTGACACGATCTGATGCAGTGACTAACAGTTTTTTACAGTCCTACAAAAGTACTGTACTTAACTGTCATGAACTGTTTCAGTTCAGGACAGAAGCGATTAGTAAAAGATAAAAATTGTAAATGACTGACGTGAACTGTATGAATTGTATACAGTGATTTACAGATCGTGAACAGTACATTTACAGTAACTATCAGTTTCTATCAATCTAATTTGAACTGTGTATGGTATTGTCAGTCCTTATTTTGGTTCATAGTGGGACCGACTATATAGGCGTTGTAGGGGAGACACAGGGCCATCTTTATCAGAAGAGAAAAGTAGAGGTCATGTTCGAAAATCTAAAGTTCGGAACGAAAAACCAATTTCGAACCCATGTGGATAGGGTGGGTCTATATATGGCCGATTTTGGTCAAAATTTTGAGATCGTGACGGGGACCGACTATATAGGCGTTGTAGGGGAGACACAGGGCCATCTTTATCAGAAGAGAAAAGTAGAGGTCATGTTCGAAAATCTAAAGTTATGAACGAAAAACTAATTTCGAACCCATGTAGATAGGGTGGGTCTATATATGCCTGATTTTGGTCAAAGTTTTGAGATCGTGACGGGAACCGACTATATAGGCGTTGTAGGGGAGACACAGGGCCATCTTTATCAGAAGAGAAAAGTAGAGGTCATGCTCGAAAATCTAAAGTTCGGAACGAAAAACCAATTTCGAACCCATGTGGATAGGGTGGGTCTATATATGGCCGATTTTGGTCAAAGTTTTGAGATCGTGACGGGGACCGACTATATAGGCGTTGTAGGGGAGACACAGGGCCATCTTTATCAGAAGAGAAAAGTAGAGGTCATGTTCGAAAATCTAAAGTTCGGAACGAAAAACCAATTTCGAACCCATGTAGATAGGGTGGGTCTATATATGCCTGATTTTGGTCAAAGTTTTGAGATCGTGACGGGGACCGACTATATAGGCGTTGTAGGGGAGACACAGGGCCATCTTTATCAGAAGAGAAAAGTAGAGGTCATGTTCGAAAATCTAAAGTTCGGAACGAAAAACCAATTTCGCTGCAATTGTTCGCTGGCTTGAGTCTGGTATGCAAGAATGACTTCCCTCTTCTTTTATCCAGGCTTGGGACTGGCAGGTTATCGAAACCTGGCAGAATTAAAGTAATTTATGACAATGTGTTAAATTTTTTAAATTGTTACAAATATTTCAAATAATAAGAGGATTTCTTTTCATTTTCATTATTGCAGTCTTAGGTTTTTTAAGTCTTTTTGCCTCGTACCATAGATGTACTTTTAAAATATAAATTAAATGAATTAAGCTAACATGTCTAATACAATTTTATAGAAATTGATTAAAATACTACAGAAGAAACAGACATTTTGTATATATATTTCTTTACCACGTTAAATGTTTACTGAAATGACTTCCCTCTTCTTTTATCCGGGTTTGGGACCGGCAGTCCTTTGGTTTAGACCTGGCAGAATAACAGTCATTTTTTATGGAAAACATTTTTTTTAATTTCAAATCACAAAGAAAAAACTGTTCATACCCCACGCAAGGAAGTTGCGAAGTGTATATTGTTTTTACGGGTCCATCCGTGATTACAATTTCCTTAACAGATTTCTCAGCAAGTATTAATCATAGGCTTTTGATATTTAATTTGTTGCTCATATAGTGGGATACGTTTTTAGCTCTGTAGATCATCTACATCCTGTTTAACATTTTCACTTAATATTCATGGTCGAAAATTTTCACACATTTCTCAGAAACTATTCATTGTTTGCTTTCGATATTTGATAAGGGTCCCTTATGATTTTGATTGCCAACTCAAAATAGATAATCTCTGTCCAAAATGTGGACGTGCAGGGTATTTGAGCACGTTCGTTCATTATTAATGCTGTAAAAGTAAAACACTTCACCTGCAATAAACTTAATATTTATCACAATACATTTCTATCATGTGTACATGTACCTTCATTGGGCCAGCAAATGAATTGATCATAATCAGCAATTACCGCTTCTGTGCACCTTCTTACAGCTCTATGGGCGGAAGACAATGTGACACCAAATCGGTCACTGATCATGCTGATAGATCTGTATGATTCAGATGTTGCTGTGTACCTTGTTTGTAACAAAGGAAATGAAATGTGAATTATATTGCATGATTGTCATTAAAATAGATATATTCAATTAAAGAACTGTATTATAATTTTTACCTTGTCCATCCATCGCACTTTTATATCGCAACTTCTCTCAGACAGCTCAATGAATTTTGCTAAAATTTTGTACCATTGTTCATCATCATCATCGTCTATATAGTTGATCATATGGAACACCATTTTGATTTGACAAATCTTTTTGGGTTATGAGACTTGATCAACTTAGTGCATTGTAGGCTATAGTAAAACTTTGTGGACGCAACTCCTCTGAAACCCTGAATGGATTTTACTGAAATGTTGTACATGCATTAATGTCCGTTTAACCGGCACACTTTCGTCGCCGAAATTCGGGTGCAACATTATGCATAAATAACTTGATATAAAATTACCAAATGTAAATTAGTAGTTGCTTATGAACATGAATTGGCTGTCTTCCATGTTCATGAATTTCAGGGATACTCGTGGTACCAACAGTCAATGCCAACTGTTCCATGGTACCACGGGACAGCCTGAAATGCGATTTGAATTCATGGATTGAATACAAAGGGACGGTTTCCTCAAAGTAACCGCCTATCCGGACTCGCGCAACTCTTCTGAGACCTTGTAATTGCTTATCTCCTTCTTCTCCATCGATGAATATATTATGAAAATCATTTATAAAATTCATGTCCATAATATGATCAAATAGTATGGGCAATACCGATTTCAGGGCAGCCATTTTGAAACAAATCGTCTGCCATTGGACGTTCTATTATCCCGAACCGATCTAGACGGTACGTACCGGATAATGGAAAGCAAGCCTGATAACCCAAAAAAGAAGGCCACTTATCTACCAGCTGTACACGCGTTGGGCAGCTAGGTGGGTCGAGCACTTGGAATCCTCAGAGCATATTCCCAAACTAATAATTTGGTGAACATTTGAAAATAATATGTAGATAGGCATTGTAAAGTTCGAAAGTAAAGAAAATCAAACTTATGTTTATTAATGCGAAAGATATTGTTAAAGACATATCGGCAAATTAACGGGACATGCAAATTTCACGTGACTATGGTGGTGGGGGGTGTGGAATTAGCCTTATGTATAGCACCCATGCATATATGTGTTCTTGTGTCCACTTAGACAGCTGTTGTTATTGTTTGGCCTTGTTTCGAATACGGTTTCGCATAAGATACAACAAAAAGAGTCAGGTTAGGGACAGTTCTTAGACGCTTTTAAGCCTTTGACAAAAATGCGCATGCGTTGAAAGTGGATATATCGGGGAATTTATTAGTTTACGTTAATTGGATGGGGTGAAGTAGATCATAAAGTTTGAGTTCGAATTAAAAGTTTAACTCGAAGTTTAACTATGATGATTAATTTGAACTTGAAATAAAACTAGAAATCTAACTGGACGTTTAACTCAAAATCAAAGTTAAACTCGAACTTTAACTAGTACTGTAATTGTGATACTATGAGTTGCATCATGTACTGATGGATTCGATTGTCTCTATTGTATTTTAATGCCGTTTCCAGCTATATTTAAACGATCTAGAAGTTATATTTCGGAAGACTCAAACTACCAAATAAAAAAAGCAGCAAACAAACAAACAAACAAACGAACCATAATAGGTCAAATCAAGTGCTCTGGGAAAAACTGTTCATGAAGGTACATTTGATAAGCCTAGTAATTATGATGCCTAATTTAATAAGCCGAGTAATTATGATGCCTAGTTTGATAGGCCGAGTAATTATGATGCCTAGTGTGATAGGCCTAGTAATTATGATGACTAGTTTTATAAGCTGAGTAATTATGATGCCTAGTTTGATAGGCCGAGTAATTATGATGCCTAGTTTGATAGGCCGAGTAATTATGATGCCTAGTTTGATAGGCCGAGAAATTATGATGCCTAGTTTGATAAGCCGAGTAATTATGATGCCTAGTCTGATAGGCCTAGTAATTATGATGCCTAGTTTAATAGGACGAGTAATTATGATGCCTATTTTGATAAGCCGAGTAATTATGATGCCTAGTTTGATATGCCTAGTAATTATGATGCCTAGTTTGATAAGCCGAGTAATTATGATGCCTAGTTTGATAAGCCTAGTAATTATGATGCCTAGTTTGATAGGCCTATTAATTATGATGCCTAGTTTGATAGGCCTAGTAATTGTGATGCCTAGTTTGATAGGCCTAGTAATTATGATGCCTAGTTTGATAGGCCTAGTAATTATGATGCCTAGTTTGGTAGGCCGAGTAATTATGATGCCTAGTGTGATAGGCCTAGTAATTATGATGCCTAGTTTGATAGGCCTAGTAATTATGATGCCTAGCTTGATAAGCCTGGTAATTATGATGCCTAGTTTTATAAGCCTAGTAATTATGATGCCTAGTTGGTAAGCCTAGTAATTATGATGCCTAATTTGATAAGCCTAGTAATTATGATGCCTAGTGTGATAGGCCGAGTAATTATGATGCCTAAATTGATAGGCCGAGTAATTATGATGCCTAGTTTGATAAGTTGAGTTATTATGATGCCTAGTTTGATAGGCCGAGTAATTATGATGCCTAGTTTGATAGGCCTAGTAATTATGATGCCTAGTTTGATAGGCCGAGCAATTATGATGCCTAGTTTTATAAGCCGAGTAATTATGATGCCTAGTGTGATAGGCCGAGTAATTATGATGCCTAGTGTGATAGGCCTAGTAATTATGATGACTAGTTTTATAAGCTGAGTAATTATGATGCCTAGTTTGATAGGCCGAGTAATTATGATGCCTAGTTTGATAGGCCGAGTAATTATGATGCCTAGTTTGATAGGCCGAGAAATTATGACGCCTAGTTTGATAAGCCGAGTAATTATGATGCCTAGTCTGATAGGCCTAGTAATTATGATGCCTAGTTTAATAGGACGAGTAATTATGATGCCTATTTTGATAAGCCGAGTAATTATGATGCCTAGTTTGATAGGCCTAGTAATTATGATGCCTAGTTTGATAGGCCTAGTAATTATGATGCCTAGTTTGATAAGTTGAGTAATTATGATGCCTAGTTTTATAAGCCGAGTAATTATGATGCCTAGTGTGATAGGCCGAGTAATTATGATGCCCAGTTTGATAAGCCGAGTAATTATGATGTCCAATTTGATAGGCCTAGTAATTATGATGCCTAGTTTGATAGGCCGAGTAATTATGATGCCTAGTTTGATAGGCCTAGTAGTTATGATGCCTAGTTTGATAAGCCTAGTAATTATGATGCCTAGTTTGATAAGCCTAGTAATTATGATGCCTAGTTTGATAAGCCTAGTAATTATGATGCCTAGTTTGATAAGCCTACTAATTATGATGCCTAGTGTGATAAGCCTAGTAATTATGATGCCTAGTTTGATAGGCCGCGTAATTATGATGCCTAGTTTGATAAGCCGAGTAATAATGATACATAGTTTGATAAGCCTAGTAATTAGGATGCCTAGTTTGATAAGCCTAGTAATTATGAAGCCTTGTTTGATAGGCCGAGGAATTATGATGCCTAGTTTGATAGGCCGAGTAATTATGATGCCTAGTTTGATAGGCCGAGTAATTATGATGCCTAGTTTGATAAGCTTAGTAATTATGATGCCTGGTTTGATAGGACGAGTAATTATGATGCCTAGCTTGATAAGCCTAATAATTATGATACCTAGTTTGATAAGCCTAGTAATTATGATGCCTAGTTTTATAAGCCGAGTAATTATGATGCCCAGTTTTATAAGCCGAGTAATTATGATGCCTAGTTTGATAGGCCTAGTAGTTATGATGCCAAGTTTGAGAAGCCTAGTAATTATGATGCCTAGTTTGATAAGCCTAGTAATTATGATGCCTAGTTTGATAAGCCTAGTAATTATGATGCCTAGTTTGATAGGCCGAGTAATTATGATGCCTAGTTTGATAGGCCTAGTAATTATGATGCCTTGTTTGATAAGCCTAGTAATTATGATGCCTAGTTTGATAAGCCTACTAATTATGATGCCTAGTTTGATAAGCCTAGTAATTATGATGCCTAGTGTGATAAGCCTAGTAATTATGATGCCTAGTTTGATAGGCCGCGTAATTATGATGCCTAGTTTGATAAGCCGAGTAATTATGATACATAGTTTGATAAGCCTAGTAATAAGGATGCCTAGTTTGATAAGCCTAGTAATTATGAAGCCTTGTTTGATAGGCCGAGGAATTATGATGCCTAGTTTGATAGGCCGAGTAATTATGATGCCTAGTTTGATAGGCCGAGTAATTATGATGCCTAGTTTGATAAGCCTAGTAATTATGATGCCTGGTTTGATAGGACGAGTAATTATGATGCCTAGTTTGATAAGCCTAATAATTATGATACCTAGTTTGATAAGCCTAGTAATTATGATGCCTAGTTTTATAAGCCGAGTAATTATGATGCCCAGTTTTATAAGCCGAGTAATTATGATGCCAAGTTTGATAGGCCTAGTAATTATGATGCCTAGTTTTATAAGCCGAGTAATTATGATGCCAAGTTTTATAAGCCGAGTAATTATGATGCCTAGTTTTATAGGCCGAGTAATTATGATGCCTAGTTTGATAAGCCGAGTAATTATGATGCCTAGTTTTATAAGCCGAGTAATTATGATGCCTAGTTTTATAAACCGAGTAATTATGATGCCTAGTTTGATAGGCCTGGTAATTATGATGCCTAGTTGGATAGGCCGAGTAATTTTGATGCCTAGTTTGACAAGCCTAGTAATTATGATGCCTAATTTGATAGGCCGAGTTATTATGATGCCTAGTTTTATAAGCCCAGTAATTATGAAGCCTATTTTGATAGGCCTAGTAATTATGATGCCTAGTTTGATAGGCCTAGTAATTATGATGCCTAGTTTGATAGGCCGAGTAATTATGATGCCTAGTTTGATAGGCCTAGTAATTATGATGCCTAGTTTGATAAGCCGAGTAATTATGATGCCTAGTTTGATAAGCCGAGTAATTATGATGCCTAGTTCGATAGGCCGAGTAATTATGATGCCTAGTTTGATAAACCGAGTAATTATGATGCCTAGTTTGATATGCCTAGTAATTATGATGCCTAGTTTGATAGGCCGAGTAATTATGATGCCTAGTTTGATAAGCCGAGTAATTATGATGCCTAGTTTGATAGGCCTAGTAATTATGATGCCTAGTTTGATAGGCCGAGTAATTATGATGCCTAGTTTGATAGGCCGAGTAATTATGATGCCTAGTTTGATATGGCCACATGCTTGTACAACGGGAAGTATAGCTGCGGTTAGCGAAACTTTTAGCGAGTCTCCAAGATAACACGTATCGTTAAAGTACCGATATGCCGAAAGTCTAAACAAGCTATGGAGCCGCCAATTATAGACTAATTGATTACTTAGCAAATGAAATGATGGCGAAGCTCGACGTCTTCTACTTTACGCAGCCATTTTCCTCGTCACGTTTTGGCAAACAAAGCATTTCCACAAAGAATAGTTGGAAATTGCAGAGTTAAATACGATGGAAAGAATAAACCGTTGCTATCGAGAAGGCCCTTATAGCAAAGATCCAGATAAGGAATAGATCACAACCAGAAATGGGATCAACACAAATTTAATACATAAATGTATCAATGGCGATAAATCGCAATGCATTTTTCATATAACGTGAAAGCCGACTGTTTAACAAAAAAAAATATATTGCATGTAGTACAAATAAACATTTGTCATATTTACTAAGACCGATAAATCTCTAAGAATATAATTAATTTTGTAACACAATAAGGTGGTCTCTCTGGCCGAATATCTAAGGTAGTTAGCCATGTAATAAAGTTCTCCGATGTGTTTAACACTGGGAATGTGAGTTCGAGCCCGTCCTGTTCATGGTTTAGGGGATATCAGCAAGTATTCCGTCTTCCTCTCTTTTTTTCAAAAAGGGAAGCCATAATATAGCTGAAAAAAGCTGAAAGCCACATTAAAAATATACACAAAACACATCAGAATGATTTGAAACGTTGCTCCTTTTACGACGACCTTCGTTTATAAAAGTTTTTCATCTTGACTCTGCTGATAATGTCAAACTGTTCCTAAAACCAAATTTAACAAACAAACAAAACACTAGAACGAACTAAGGCATAAGAAATTTAACTACAAAGCGCGTGTTGACAAGAGCAAGAAAGGGGGAGTTCGTTAATTGGAGCAAAACTGAATGACAGTGAAAGCTAACACAGTCTGTAATAAGTCTACAGACTAAAAAAGGTGGTTTGTTGCATTTTTATCTATATATAAGAGTGTACATGTCCTTTCATTAAGTGTCATAGTGTAACATTCATAATTTACTTAGTCTTACGTTATACAATATTCATTTCTTATATTTTACTAGGTCCAATATTGTCATATTTGCACTGGATCAATATGATTTATTGCTAATGTACGACCGATTTCATTTCATTTCACCGATTAATATAAATCGTTCACTTTCCTCCTATCAACGATACTGATGATTTCAGATTTTTCAGTTTCTTCAGGTTCGTCTAATTCCCTTGATTAAAGATAGGGCATGCACATGAAAATCATCGATCGGAACCCACCTGTATATGTTTCACTGAATTTATCAATAGATCCATAGAAGGAGTAAAGTATAAGAATAAATTGCTCAATTTTTCTAAATGGATTTCATAGGAATAAACTTATTATCATAAAATAATTATTAATATCGAATAATAATAAGTACTGGCACTAAATATCTCATTTAATCAGAAAAAATAACACAAAACGGATTTCTTTAATGCGAAACGCTTTGTAAAAGTCTGTAGAACAGTGTCCTCCTCATTTAAATCATATTTGTAACCAGCACTATACATGGTAGTCAAGCTGGTCTATGTTATTTGAGCCCAAACAAGCAATGAATAGGTTACCTCCCCTGTCAAGAATATATAACAATCTACGAAAAAATTACATTCACGTGACATATAATTTTCTTAACAGATGCCATTTAGAGTTATTTCGTATGCATTGAAATAGGTGTAAAAATCCTTGTCCATAGGACAAAACAGATTTGCTGGCATTCCACAGGCAAAATAGACTGGTTCTCGGCCTTTGTGATATTACGCATGTTCCATCCACAAAGTCAATATCGCGGAACGAGATTTGATGGATGGGAACCGGTCTACAGGCAAAACTGCCATTGACGTCATATTTCGTCAAATCTAATTACGTCACAATTAATTGCCAACAGAACTTCCACGTGGCAATTTCAATGTAGTTTGCGGCAAATATACAAGCTACACCACACATAGAAACTTCGTTTATGCCTCGTATTTGTTACCACAGAAAAATCGCGAAAACGGGTTAATAAATAATCAAACAAACTTTTTTTTTAAATATATTTCTTTAAAAAGTCAACAGAGGTCATAAAATTATTTATAGTTACATTGTAGACCCTAAAATATTTGTATTCGATACCTAGTTTCTAGTATTACGCTGTGAACATAGCCATAACACGTTATTTTGACAAGTACGAAAACCTAATAAAACGAAATAATAATATGACATAAAATATGGTTACAAATACATACATTTTGTTAACATTTTATATTATACAATTAATGACTTAAGATGAGGTTAATATTATGTTCTATCAACCCAAGAGATCAAATAATTTCCAAGCCCACCGGCCGAGGTGATTATAGATCTGCAGGGTTGATAAATCATGATATTAACTGGAATCTAAAGTTATCAATTATTTTATTATATGACACATACAACAAACACATTTTTTCAAAAGTATCATTTTATCAACAAAGAAAGATAACAATCGAAGCTTACATATATTTACAAAATATGTACGGATTTTCCCTGAAACTATATTTATGTACACGTTGAAGCTTACACAAGTAATGATCACCAATCAAAATCTAAGTTAATTACAGTCATATAATAATTCCATTTTAAAATATATTAAACAAGACATCAATGGAGTGCAAGTTGGTATAATATGTTCGATCTTTTTTTGGGATGATTTTGTTTTTAAATTGCGATATCTAATAAATATTCATTTTTCGGAGACACAACTTACATGACTACTATTACTATTATATTTAAATGCTTAATCACTTTAATTTTTATTTTTAAAGGTTTTTAATGTTTATTTGGAAAAAAATTCAAAAATTTAAAAAATCAAAGAAAGTCGCTGTATATGATGAGAACGCAATGAAACTATTTTAATACAATGAAATGGTCGTTTGAGGATAAATGAAGGATATATAAAATTGACCAGAGTATATTATACAATTAATGACTTTGATATAGGTCGCTATCAGGATTGATAAGCCAGAGAAAATGTAATATTCACCGAGCCGCTAGGCGGGGTGAATATACATTTTTTAGGGCTGGTAGATCCTGATACCGATCGTATATCAAAGTCATTAATTGTTTTATTACATGAATAAAACCCCCATCTCCCTTGATCAGAAAAACAGAGGATGTCTTTTCTATTGGAGCACGTACTTACATTTTGTAATTGTTGTTACCCTCAATATTTTTTATTTAATACTGCATTTTGATATCAATTAATTGCTGGTAATCCTGAAATTCCAGTTTCAAATATTGAGAAGAGTATAAATGAATCAACATATCGCAGAGACGACGTTTCTACCATTTGTTGTTGTCGCGCACGATGTACAATTAATACAATCGATTTGATTGGACGAATTAATTTGTTAAGACGTCTATTCCGATTGGCTAAAATAAAAAAACAGGTCGATATCGTATTCCGCTTGACTGCCATGCAGCGGAATCGTGCAGCGTACAAACATTTTATGTAATTTTAGTACTGTTGCGATTTATCGTGACCCAGAAGTTATTTTTAGACCAATCAAAAACACGCAAAATTCTATTCATGTAATAATATATGTTATTCCGGTCTTAGACAGGGCATATAATTCTAATTTACGGCTTTGGATTTATATTCCATGAGCCGAAGGCGAATGGAATATACGTCATAAGCCGTGAATGTGACATTACGTCCTAGGACGAGAATGTAACATTATATACCCTGTCTAAGACCGGAATATTAATTATATTAATGCTCACATCTTAAATAAGAAATATTTAACCGGAAAAACAAATATTTAAGAAAGAAATATGACGCATAATTTCTTTTGGAAACGTGTTCAAGTTGCCTATATTTCTTTGCAAAATATACGCTTAAATGAACGCATAATCTTCAACAAATACATTTTTATTAATAGTTTTCTTATAAAACTAAATTACACTCTGGACTTGGTCAAAGTACGTTATTATTAATAAAATCAATATATGTTCAATAAATAATATCCCTTGTGGCCCCATCAATACTTTTATGACGCTTCGACGATCGGAATTTATAACCAAAGTTTACATAAAACAAACTGTATTTGTTAAACATCAAATTAATAAAAATAAGAAAACATTTTTATCTATTAAATTTCAGCAAAAGTTTATCTTTTTTAAATGTAAATCGTCTTCTGTTCATTAAATAACCCAATTGTATCATTAAACTGGTACTGGGAGGGTTCCCAGTGCTCGACCCACAGAGCCTAGCGCGTCCCCGGGTGGCGGATAGGGGAGACCCTCTCGATAGGGGGTTGTCAGGTCATAATACGGAAAGCCTGACCGTGGACCGTAGTGGGTAACGTGTTTGGAGAGTGCCACGCTCCTTGCACGATAAAGACCCCATTGTAGATTTCGAAAAAGAGTAGGCTCATTGTAGCCGCTACAAAAGGCTAAATTTTCCGCCCCTACCCAAATCTCCATACTTTTCCAGTGGCAGTCAAAATGGTATTCCCTGTGACCCATCCCACCCCATTTTCCGTTGATTTATTGTTTGTTAACTTGTTCCAGTCCTGAATATAGCTGAAATACTGCTCGCTAGACGTATAGCAGACATCCAATCAATTAATCAATCATTAAACTGGAAAGTGTAAAGGTAAATGAGTTTGCGAAGCACCAAATTCAATATCTGTGAAACTTGTATTTGTTTTAATTAACGTGTAGATCTGGACGTTGACAAGTGAATTTAAATTAGAAACTAGTAATTGACTGTAATGTTACTTTGATGCCATTAAAATGAATATCATTGGATATTGGACGATGGAAATCCAAATGATTTTGACGATGTCTTGACTGGAAAATGCATGATGACGCAGTTAGTGCAGGTACATGCTTAATACATTTTAGAGCACTTGAGATCACGTTTCTCGTTTGTTGTTTTGTGCACTGACACACGTAAATAGAGGACACAACAAAATCATACAGGATTTGTTACCAGTGACGGACATTATTGAGCAAGAACACCCCTTTGTTCGTGCCTTCTTTTGTTTCTTAATTTACTTCCCTTCTGTTATGTAAACAAATATATTATAAATCATTTTTTTACATCGTTTAAAACATTAGACATTGTTGCACTTTGTTAGTTTTTCAATCGAAGCGGAACGAAGGCGGTCGTGATGATTTGTTTTCAAGGGGCCAATATGGGATAAAATATGCTTTATGTATACGTCTGTAGACGTAGCCTTATGCATACGGCTTGCTAACCAGTCATAATGCAAGGTTTTTATGGGAACTATTATATGAAATATTTATCAAATAAAAACAAACACTTGTTTCTAGGAACAGCTCGGCTACATGTGCAGCTCATTTTTATTTATTAAACATACAACAGTTGAACGGATGACGGCGTTGTACTTGACATTCTACAAAAGAAAAAAAACATTGAGAAATATCACTGTTAACAATCCATAAATTAATAACACAAAGAATTACTCGGGTGGAGGGGCGGAAAATCATATCAATCTAACCTGTACAAGTACGAGCTTCGAATATCATAAAGCTGATTTCCACTCAAACAAGACATCTTTCCCGCTAATTACAAAAATACAACTAATGATATATTTATAAAACATAAACAATAAACAAGTGTCTGATTACCTTTGATAAATACATTTAATATTATTTTGATAACTACCACTTAACTTCGCAATGTTACATCAAAAATATGGTGTTTTCTTCTATCAATGCAAACAAAGATTTTATCGGATGGAAGTCACTTGCAACATTTTAGGGGAGATAATTTCTCGTACTTGGAGGGTTCCGGATACGACTGCTTTACACGTAAAGTCGTAGTGAATACCGTGATTAATTTGGCGCGAAATTTAAAACAAACGAGAAAAAGGTTTTATGTATAAAACCAATATGACGTATGGAAAATCGATGCTAGAATGTAAGCAGTATTTTATATATGGAAACAAGAATATAATTGCATGGTAAGATGCTGAAAGATAAACAGTGAATGTAAATTTACATTGCAAATTTATCTGTCCCTTAAAGTTTGAAGTGAAATCCGTCCCGATAAGCATTGTTGTCCGCTTGGTAGAAGAAAACACAAAGTTCTAATGAAATATGACGTAACATTGTGAAGTTAAGTGGTAGTTATCAAAATAATATTAAGCAGACATTCCTTTCTGACTGGACACTCGGGACTGTATACTTTTAAAATAAAACGTGGGGATTCCAGTACATAAAACTTATTTTTAAAACTTGGATAATATTCATGCCTTGTTGTTATATAATAATAAGAATTTTTTTCTGGGGGCAATATTTCGCAATGTCCGAATAGCCAAACGAGTAAATAAACACTGTAAACTTATTTAATTGCATTTTATTCCATGAAAAAATATCCTGATCCAAAGTGTCTGTGGCTTCGCTACCCGCTGCGAGCTGTGCTTGCTATAATTCATCATTCAGATATTTCATTGTAGTGTTTCAACAATTGGCGAGTTATGTCATTTGGGCGGTTACGGTTTAGTGTCTGCAACCGTTAAAAGTAATTACCCTATTTAATCGTATAGATATGTTCTGACCATAGAAACATATTACGCCCTATAGTGAAGCAGTCTGTCCATCCGGCCGCCGCTCGGGCTATAACTTTTTTCATCGTTTTAGGTAGGCTTTTGAAATTTGGTATGAGGAGAGATAATATCACGAGGATGTGTCGCATACCATGCTTTTTGACCTTTGACCTCAAGGTCAGCGGGGCCGCCAGTGACGGAAACCACCTCACTGATATATAGCTATAAGCTGCTTTTTAAACCATTCTATATAAGTATTTATACTTGATTTAAATTGCGGTATGTTTTTCAATGTCGAGTAAAAGACAACTTTTTATTTTATGTTGATATCAAAATTGTCCAGAGTAAAAAAGACTGTTTCAAATCACAAAAAGTCTAAAGGAGAAAAGCTTCACTCAATAACAATGTACATTGTGTTCTTGTATCAATAACTCTTACCATGTCAACAGTAGCTCTCGAACTCGCAAACACAGTGTTTATATGCCAGTGATAAATATAAGATATATAGTCCAAAAAGGCTACTGTGACTGAAGAATAATGTATAAAAACAGTTTTGACCTCAGTTCAATTTTGACCATAAGTAATGCAAGGGTGTCGGTAGAGAAGCAGGATATGCTGATCCTTCCTCTTTGTTTATGTAGTTTTTTCTGCCTTTTTGTGTGTTGTATGATAAAATGCTTGTTGCATGTAATTCAATAGTTTTCTGTATTGCATCTATTGTCATTAGTAATGTAAAAAAAACCGAACGGCCACAAAGAATTAAAAATCATAATACAGTGTCAGAATCCGAATTGATACAATACACACACCAGACACACAACGTCAAGAAGAAACCAGAAAGAACATTCCAAATCTAAGTAACAGAACCGGACAATAAACATTGGTGCGGTCAGGTGCTGTTAATGAATAAGAAATGCTGATCTTCTTCACACGTCAAGTTATTCATAGTTATGAGATAGTTATGAGGTAATTCCGTAATTGGGTTGTGTATTTTTAAATATGTGTCGGTATCTTATGACAATAATAGAAACATCCACAATACCGATGAAAAATTTTTAAAAGCTTCGACGGTCGTCTACCTACACGTTATAACTTATTTAAAATGTATAAGCGCATCTCAATAAGCCCTACTGTGTGAACCCCATTTTTGAATAATCGTTATACACTATTTTTTTTATTTGAGGTTTGATGCCATTTTAAGCAATTTTCTGCTACGTCATGGCTTCCAGTTATATTGAGATAGAAAGACAGAGTGCACGTGGAAAACCACAATATCATAAAAACAACATTTTTTTTTGTATTCTTATTATTTCCATTACTCTATATTCTTGCATTTATGCATTTTCCAGCAGTCTTTAGTAAATATATAATCCCGCAAGCGGCGTGTTCCACTTATAAGTCTTTAATCGACACTTTAACTCATCTGTATTAAACGGAAGTCCGTTAGTTTAAACATATTTTATTAATTAATTATATATACAAGTACAATATTGATACATTACATTACATTATATTATATAATAATTAACAGGATTGGGAAACAAGTTACAAGAACTTATATTAATCCCTATCCAGTGGAACGGAAGTCCGTTCAATGTGCAGTGTAAACTGCCTAGCATATATATTATGGAATCCGAAATCTACTGCTTAAAACGTCAACATTTTATTGCTTAGTAGAATTTTTTGTTAAGTATCGCCCATTTGCCTTAGATCGGATAAAGAATTATCCACATATTGTTGCACTTAGTACGCGCTATCAAACAATTATTTTTACCAGTTCGATATTCAAATGTGTTACTTTACATGTAAGTTTATTCTGCTGACGCAAGTTCCAATAATTACTATTTATGTCACAAATTTATTGTGTCACCCCAACGTTCATAAAGAATATTAATGGCTGAAGATTCATTTCAAAATGCACACTTTCTTATTATGTGATTTCTTTTAACACATTGTTATACAAATTTATCCCTTTGTATCGCTATTGAATCAACCTCCTACGAAAGCCTATTGAGACCAATTTCGTTGTAAGAAATTTTTTTATTCCTCGTTATAACGAGAAGTGAAAGTCGTTTTAACGATAAACAAGTCGTAATAACGAGAAAATAGTCGTAATAACGAGAAATGAAAGTCGTAATAACGACAAATGAAAGTCGTAATAACGAGAAACAAGTCGTAATAACGAGAAATGAAAGGATTTCTTACAACGAAATTGGTCTCAATAGGCTTTCGTACAAAAGGTATTAAGGGATGCCATTACTTAACATTGATGTTAATAAAAAATACTAAGTAATATCATGTATTTTTGTCTTTTGAGGGACGAAAAACGCGAAATTAAATGCAGCCAATCTTTCACGTACGGTACAGCTTTTCAATAGTTTATAACACATTTAGCGTTTTCGTGTTTGAAATTGCCCGGATGAACTATGGCAAATAATCATGTCTCATCTCACTTCGGTGGGGAGACATATTAATTTTGTCCTGTCCTCCCTTCCGTAATTTGTCAGTTCAACTCCTCTAAAACTACCTATTTACCGGATTTCAACGAAACTTGGTATTTAGCTAGTACATCATATTTAGTTGTGCATATTACCATGGAATGTTGATTTTCATTTTGTTGTGGAAGTTATGGCCCTTTAAACTAACAAATTTGATGATAATACCTATTCATCACCTTGTTAGCGCAACTCCTCTGAAACTATGGTAGGGAATTTTACGAAGCTTGGTATATAGTGAGTACACTATATTTAGTTGTGCATATTATCAGGGTATTTTGTTCCTCAAATTCTAGAAGAGTTTAGGCCCTTTATATATAGTGCTTTATTTTTTGTTATTACGACTATCATTTCTCGTTATTACGACTATTTTCTCGTTATAACGACTTTCCTTTCTCGTTATTACGACTTGTTTCTCGTTATTACGACTTGTTTCTCGTTATTATTATCTTCATTTCTCGTTAATACGACTATTTTCTCGTTATTACGACTTGTTTCTCGTTATCACGACTTTTATTTCTCGTTATTACGACTTGTTTCTCGTTATTACGACTTTCATTTCTCGTTATTACGTCTTGTTTCTCGTTATTACGACTTTCATTTCTCGTTATTACGACTTGTTTCTCGTTATTACGACTTTCATTTCTCGTTATTACGACTTTCATTTCTCGTTATTACGACTTGTTTCTCGTTAAAACGACTTTCACTTCTCGTTATAACGACTTTCAGTTCTCGTTATTACGACTTTGATTTCTCGTTATTACGACTTTGATTTCTCGTTATTACGACTTTTATTTCTCGTTATTACGACTTTCATTTCTCGTCAAGACGACTATTTTCTCGTTATTACGACTTGTTTCTCGTTATTACGACTTTTAATTCTCGTTATTAAGAGGAATAAAAAAATTTCTTACAACGAAATTGGTCTCAATAGGCTTTCGTAACCAAGTTTATATAAGTATCACTTAAAAATGAAAATAAGAGAAGAAACGCGATAACATAAGAATTATTTATAGTTCATATTTTGAGATAAAATATAACCTTCTGTGGGCAAGAAAACTGGTAATCCTTGTCATTTAGGTTGTAGTAGAGCACGCCATGTACTGAAATCATGGACACGAAAACTGGTAATCCTTGTCATTTTGGTTGCAGTAGAGCACGCCGTGTACTGAAATTACTGGACACGAAAACTGGTTACCCTTGTCATTTAGGTTGCAGTAGAGCACGCCCTGTACTGAAATAAATGGGCACGAAAACTGGTAATCCTTGTCATTTAGGTTGTAATAGAGCACGCCCTGTACTGAAATAAATGGGCACGAAAACTGGTAATCCTTGTCATTTGGGTTGTAATAGAGCACGCCCTGTACTGAAATCAATGGGCACGAAAACTGGTCATCCTGATCATTTATGTTGTAGTACAGCACGCCCTGTACTGAAATCACTGGGTACAAAAACTGGTCATCCTTGTCATTTAGGTTGTAGTACAGCACGTCCTGTACTGAAATCACTGGACACGAAAATTGGTAATCCTTGTCATTTAGGTTGTAGTAGAGCACGCCCTGTTCTGAATTCACTTGGCACGAAAACTGGTCATCCTTGTCATTTGGGTTGTAATAGAGCACGCCCTGTACTGAAATCAATGGGCACGAAAACTGGTCATCCTGATCATTTATGTTGTAGTACAGCACGCCCTGTACTGAAATCACTGGGTACAAAAACTGGTCATCCTTGTCATTTAGGTTGTAGTAGAGCACGTCCTGTACTGAAATCACTGGACACGAAAATTGGTAATCCTTGTCATTTAGGTTGTAGTAGAGCACGCCCTGTACTGAAATAAATGGGCACGAAAACTGGTAATCCTTGTCATTTAGGTTGTAGTGGAGCACGCCCTGTACTGAAATTACTGGACACGAAAACTTGAAATCCTTGTCATTTTGGTTGTAGTAGAGCAGGCCCTGTACTGAAATCACTGGGCACGAAAACTGGTCATCCGTATCATTTGGTTGTAGTAGTGCACGCACTGTACTGAAATCACTCTGGTGATATATATTAGATGTCTAACTGTATACACTACTCTACTCTTCGATTATCTCATTTTTTTATTCTTAAACAAAATATACTTTTTTTCTGAAAATATTTATACTTTAATTATGTTATAAATATATACTTAATTGGAATGACTCGTAGGTAGAAATGTTGAAATTATCAACAGAACCAAAACATCTATTGTATTACAGAGGGCTCCGAGGTCAATCTTGGGTTTTACTGTCGCAAAATAAGTAAACGATTCATCAGACTTTAAATCACATTACACCAGACATCCAGGAAAGAAAAATGACATATGAACAGACTTAAACCTAACTTATTACCTACTGGTTTACTACATCGAAGTTGTACACAAAGACATCAACGATCGATCCAATGTTTGTGATTGCTCAGCTAGGCACTTACTTAGTGTTGCTAAGAATAAACATTTGGATCATGGGGTCGGGTCTGCTGAGCCAATTTCTAAATTAAGATGACAATTTTTTAAAGTCTCGTAATAGTTTTAATACCTCAACCATTATACTGTGCTATAATGAAGCTACGCCACTGGCCTTTCACTGAACCCAATTCAATAAAACCAATCGAAGAAATCGAGATACATATAGGTTTCATA
This sequence comes from Limnoperna fortunei, assembly GCA_944474755.1. NCBI lineage: Eukaryota > Metazoa > Mollusca > Bivalvia > Mytilida > Modiolidae > Limnoperna > Limnoperna fortunei. The sequence goes on along the minus strand of OX104112.1, from coordinate 22,228,880 downwards.
ATGAGTAATAGTTGATATAAAGTGATTTTCAACTCTCACGAGTTATGAAATCCTTTTTTATTATGATTCCTGTGACAATACTGGGACGGTTCCCAGTGCTTGACCCACAGAGCAGCCCAGCGCGTTCCCGGGTGGGGGTTGTCAGGCCATAATACGGAAAGCCTGGCCGCGGCCCATAGTGGATAACGTGTTTGGAGAATGCTACGATCCTTGCACGATAAAGATCCCTTTTGTAGATTTCGAAAAAGAATAGGCTCTTTGTAGCTGCTACAAAAGGTCAAATTCTCTGACCCTACCCAATACTCCGTACTGGTCCAGTGGCAGTCAAAATTGTGTTTCCTGTGTCCCATCCGACCCGGCCTTTTTTAATTGATGTATTGTTCCCGTCCTGAATATAGCTAAATACTGCTGGCTGGACGTAAAGCAAACATCCAATCAACCAATCAATCTTTTATGATTCCGTACAGAATTTTTCTCAAACAGTGCAAATACAGATAAATACAGGACTTACTTACAAACAATACTAAATGCAATTCTGTTTCGGAGGCAGCATTCCTCGCAACCACCATAGATACCAACCTATACAATTAGTCAATTAATATATGTAGCTATATCTTTGATCATTTTGCTTTATTGACAATATGTGGGGTTGGCGGCAGCGTCTGGAAGACCGGTATAACCTAGACATTTAGACTAAACAGATACATATCTAGTACTGACTAAAAATGACGCAAATAAATACCACAGCGGCAACCAATCTCTTACTTGAAAACTCTGTATTGAAATGAGCGAACAAGCTGCAGATCTTTTCAAATATAAAGCTAGTAGCTATCGCTATCGAAAAGATCCAGGCCCGGTTTCATAAAACATCTCAAATTTGAGGATTTTCCTCAATTCATCCTCAACTCAAATATTGACCAATCAGATTGCTGGAAAATTCAGATTTGAGGAAAAACTCAAGGATTCTAGGTCTACTTGTTGATATTCGAGTATCTTCGCTAGCCAAAGGGTTACGATCCGATACTCTTATCTTCAACCTTGGCAGATCTAGACGGTATTTCGGTTTCACACAGGAACGGTTTTGATTGGAAGCAGGGACCAACAACTACACCAATCAGATTGTGTTTAACAAAAAACACGTGTACGTGTAAAAATACAAATTTAAAAGACAGAAATATTCCTTTGTGGGATAACATACACCGATTACTCGAGAATATACATTAGCAACGCACAAACAATACGTTAGCAACGAAGCCTGGGGCATGGGATTTGTACCGACGGGTAACCAACCAATCAAAAGTACACATGGTATACAAGTAAAATAGTTACGTTGTCGATGTCGAGATGTGTATTGACATAGAAACCAAGGTCGTTTTCATTAAGGCAATGTTGTACTCAAGCCATACGCAGGGGCGGAACCAAGGAAAGGCCTATCTGGCGTACCCCCTCCCCTATAAAGAGAGAGAGAGAGAGGGAGAACGAGAGGGTAAAACGACAGAAAAGGAAATGATATTTCATTAAAGAAAATTCTTTATATATGGTCAAAGTTGAAAATAAAGCCAGCTAAAAGAAGGGGCAAAAGTAAAAAAAACGAGTGTAGAAAACTTTGGATGGTTACCAAATGCTTAGATTCATTGAGCTTCCGGGGCTTCGCCCCCTGGATCCGCCCGTGAGACGACATATTAGATTAAAATTAAACAACAAGAAAATATACACCCGTGGCCAAGAGCTTATTGATTTATGCATTGGCAATCAACTACGCATACTGAATGGTAGACTAGCTGGAGACTCTTTTGGAAGATTTACTTGCCACACATATAATGGGTCAAGTACTGTTGATTTTGTAATTTTATCCGAACCCCTACTATTTGATATACCTCTTTTTAATATTTCCAATATTTCCAACTTTAATCCATTGCTATCTGATGCGCACTGCAAACTATCCTGGGAGATAAAATCAAGTTATAAACTAAATGATACAATCAGTAACATGAATAACAGCACTTTTCCTAAACAATATATTTGGGACGATACATCTGAAATTAAATTTCAAAATACCCTTTTAAGTCCTGATTCTCAAAATAAATTAAATGAATTTCTAAATAATAACATCACCCTCTCACGTGAAGACATCAATAGTGCTAGTACTAAGTTTGAAAAACTAATAATTGACATTGCAGACTCTAGCTTAAGGAGACCCAAACCTAAAAAGAAAAAACAGTTAGGCCTCTCAAATAAGAAATGGCATGATTGTGATTTGAAAAAACAACGAATGGAGCTTGAAAGAAAGGGGATATTAATATCTATGAACCCTTATGACAAGCAGATTCGGAACAGTTTTTTCAAGTTACGTAGGATTTATACCAAAAACAGAAAATTTAAAATGAAAAATTTCAAAAAGAATATTTTATTGCAACTTGAAAGACTTAATAATGATAACCCAAAAGCATATTGGCAACTTATTGAAAGTTTAAAAGATATAGACAGTGATTCCCATCCTGTAGATAAGGATGCATTCTATAAGCATTTTAAATCCCTTAATAGTCCTCAAAGTGAATTTAAGGAAAAACTACTAGAATTAGAACATAAACTTAAATCTAAAGAAAAGGATATACATAATTTCAATGAGATGGATTTCAAAATAACTGAAGAAGAAGTTCTTGATGCTATAAAGAAACTTAAAAGTAATAAATCAGGTGGTTTACAACTGATAACAAATGATATGCTTAAAGCAGGACAATTTCAATTAGCTCCATGTATAACATATTTATTTAACAAGATTTTAATCTCAGGCATATATCCAAATAACTGGTCAAGGGGCTACATCTCCCCAATTTTTAAAAGTGGGGATAGATACAAGCCTGAAAACTATAGGGGGATAGCAATAACTGGTTGCCTAAGTAAATTACTTAACTCTATTCTTAATAATAGGTTAGATAAATTTTTGATAAAACATAATATAATTAATCCTTTCCAAATAGGATTTACAAAGGACTCAAGAACATCAGACCACATGTTTGTTCTTAAAACTCTGATAGACAAACATCTATTCAAAAAGGAAAACCTATTTGCTTGCTTTGTAGATTTTAGCAAAGCTTTTGATACTGTTTCGCACACAGCTATCTATCTTAAACTTTTAGACATGAGAATTGGTGGTCTCTTTTATAATTTAATAAATGATATGTACAGAATCTCTGCAGTTTGTGTGAAAGTTAACCAAGATCTATCTGACTCATTTGATTCTAATGTTGGGGTTAGACAAGGCGACGTGCTAAGCCCTAACCTATTTAAAATTTTTATTAATGACCTCCCCGATTATCTGTCACACACAGCTAACCCAGTGTATTTAAACAACAAGAGAATTGACAGTCTTATGTATGCAGATGATGTCATTCTATTATCTAACTCTCAGAATGGCTTACAAACCAAACTAGATGCCCTTCAACTTTTTTGTAAACATTGGTGTATGTCAGTCAATATATCTAAAACAAAGATTCTTATTTTTAACAAAGCCGGAAAATTTATGAAAAGAAATTTTCTTTTTAATGGCAAAGTTTTAGACTGTACAGACAGTTACAAATACCTGGGTATAATGTTTACATCATCTGGCTCCTTTACAGAGGCTAAAAATGAACTTTATAAAAAAGCTGTTAAAGCATTATATAAACTCAAAGCAAATGTTTTTTCCTTATACCCTCTACCTAAAACTAGTCTTCATATATTTGATCATACTATAAAGTCAATATTACTATATTGTTCAGAAATATGGGGTTGCTACATACCAAAGTCTGCTGATTCTGATTTTTTGTTTAACTACTCAAGAATGTCATGTGTCATGCCCTGTGACAAACTTCATATGCACATTTGTAAATATATACTTGGTGTTGGCAAAAAAAGTTCTAACTTTGCCACTTTTAGTGAATTAGGCAGAACACCATTTGCTTTAGATTGCTTTAATTCAGTCTTTAAATATTGGAACCGCTTAGATACAACTAACAATAATCTACTAAAAGATGCATACATTGAAAATAAACAACTTCACTCACGGGGATGTGTCACTTGGTACTCTTGTGTGCACAGACTTTTGCAGGTATTTGATAGTAATACTAGAATTCACAAAATGCTTAAATACAAAAATAATACATTCAATTGTAACATAAAAAAACTTGTCAAAACTTTTTATATAAATAAGTGGTATACCACTAGAAATAAATTATTAACAGATAACAGTAAATTGCGAACCTATTTGCAATTCAAATCCAATTTTGGATTAGAAAAATATCTTAACATTATATCTGATTATAATCAACGAAAATATCTTACTAAATTTAGAATCAGTAATCATAAACTGAAAATAGAAACTGGGAGGTCTACAAAACCCAAAACTCCCTTGGAAGACCGTATATGTGATAAATGTTTTTCTGATGAAATAGAATCAGAGGAACATTTTCTACTTAGATGTTCTTTCTATGACATTTCAAGAAATACTCTTTTAAATAAAATATATAAATCAATAAATTATTCTAATTACAATTACATGTCCCCAATTGATAAAATCATATGGTTACTTAATAATGAAAATAAAGAAATATTAAACAACATTTGTGAATTCCTATCGAACAGTCACTGCGTCAAATAATACTATTTATATTTGATACATTATCTCTTTTTTTTTCTTTTCCTTTTAAAAAAAAAAACAAAACTCAAACTTGTAACTATCTGTCATATATATTATATATCATATATCCCATATTTGAAATTTATGTATGTATTTAAAATGTTATAATAATGATATTTTATACAATCATCTTTATGTAATTTATGTTCTGTATGCCTCTTCCGGGGCCCTTGATTTGGTTTAAATAAACTTATTACTTATTATTACTTATTATTACTTATAGAAAATATAAAAAGTATGTTTTAATATAAAAAATTTAAGAAAAAAACAAATGCGTAAACAAATTCAAACTGTGTATTTAAAAACGATCGTTACTATTTACAGCAATTCAAAATTTTTTATTTTCACTCCAAGGAAATCAATACCTATTATTAACACTATATCTTAACGTTGTGGTTCTGTTGTTTTATTTAATTGCTTATTTGTAAAGCGGAAAACAAAAATAGTTTGACGCATTCTTTGTTTGTTTGTTCGTTTGAATGGTGTTTTTGCGCCACATTCAGCAATTTTTCACCTATATCATGGCGTCCAGTTGACACATTCTTGGAAATGTTAACAGTTGACATTCGATTGATGTATATATATTGTTTATTGCAGTATAATTATAACATATTATAACATAACATATCTTTTATTTCCAAATCAGGAGCCTACTGGGAGCAATGAGAGTTGTACAAAAAAGAGGAAAAGAATAATTGATAGATACACATAATTAGATGTAAGACAACCTGATGAGACAATTTACTGGATTATTAATGTATATATTAATATCATATTGAAAATCTAAACATCACTGTAAATTTTTAGTTTACAATATCTTTATCTAATATAAATCTGGCAGTGGCTGCTAGAATGTCAGTGTCCTCATTACTACGTACAAAAATCAATTTGGATTCATTCGACAAACTAGAAAACCTGGGATACTTTTGGCAACAAGATTAAATAAAATATTTCTTTTTGTACTGAATTTTGTACACACACATACAAAATGTGTTTCATCTTCAATTTCTTCAGAAAAACAGTTTTTACAGTTCTGTCAGACCTAGGTGTATTAGAGAAACGCCCTATTTCAATGTGTAATCTATGGGCTGATATGCGAAATCTGCAAAGAGCTTTTCTTTGATCCGAATTGTTTATTTTCGATAAAAAATTTTCGAAGCCAAAATGATCCTTGATTTTGAAATAGGTACATAGTTTACGTCAAGTTTAGAATGTCTGTAATTATACCAATTGTCTAAAAGCTTTTCCCTTAGTAATTGTTCAAGCATCTTTTTAAATTTATATCTGCTGTAATTACTTGAATCTCTATTTATACCCAAGTAATTTAATAGCTTTATCACAAAAGTTTACCAGGTAAATATATTAATATTGTCAAAATTTCTACTACAGAGATATGCATCTTTTAATAATGAAAAATCAGATGAGAGATTTTCTAGTCTATACCAATAATTAATGATTGATTTTATAATGTCATAATATAAAGGAAACCTTCAAGTTCAGATAAGACAGCAACATTTACACTTTTCTTATGAACTCCCAAAATACATTTACAAAATTTAAGATGTAATTTTTCACATGGTATGGTATTAAATATTTTATCTAAATAAAAGGATGTATTTATTTTATTTTATATATTTAATGGGTAATAACTAGTAAATTCTTTAGTAAATGCTACCAAGTCAACTAGAGTTATGTCCCTCCTGTTGACAAAATGTTTCATTGTTGACAAAAAACAAATTATTACGATTGTTGTTTTGTTTTTGGCAGGCAGTAGGAAATGTGAATGGTAGAATGTGTTTTGTGTGGAATTTGTTACTGTGACGTCATCTTTGTCTGGATTAACTGTAAAAATGGAAGCAGATATGGCTTTGTTTATCCGCCCAAAATATGCACCATCCCACCATTGGGAGTGTTCCCCCAAGTCCGTAACAACAGGTAGTTAATAATCTGCTATCGATCACGTGACTGTCACTTTAATTTCGGAGTCTCACTGCGGGCATGGTTTGGTGGACTTATATCCTACTTATGATAAATAACAAAGTCTATAGTCACTCTGTGTATCGTCAAACTAACAAGAGAGAGAGAGAGAGAGAGAGAGAGAGAGAGAGAGAGAGAGAGAGAGAGAGAGAGAGAGAGAGAGAGAGAGAGAGAGAAAGAGAGATAGAGAGAGAATACGAAAACTTTAGTTTAATTCGTGCATGTACACAACAAGTAACATACACGTTTTGAGTAGTAATCCCTATACACATATACAGCAGACATAACAAAAACGTGCACACCATATAAGGCAGATAACACAAATAGTAGCTAAATGATGCACGAACCTGCAATAACAAAAACATCACATATTACAATAAAACATGTAGATCAGGGCAAGATAAGAACGTATTAAGACAATACAACGAGTAGTAATCACGTATAAAACGTAATTAACTGACAAACAATCAGCAAGATTACTAGTGAGTACACTAATTGTAATAATGTCAGCACAAGCAGGAAAACTAGTGAGTAGACTAAGTGTAATAATGTCAGCACAAGCAGGATTACAAGTGAGTAGACTAATTGTAATAATGTCAGCACAAGCAGGATTACTAGTGAGTAGACGCTAAGTGTAATAATGTAAGCACAAGCAGGATTACTAGTGAGTATACACTAAGTGTAATAATGTCGGCACAAACAGGATTACTAGTGAGTAGACTATTGTAATAATGTTAGCACAAACAGGATTACTAGTGAGTAGACTAATTGTAATCATGTCAGGACGAGCAGGATTACAAGTGAGTAGACTAAGTGTAATTATGTCAGCACGAGCAGGGTTAATAGTGAGTAGACTAAGTGTAATCATATCAGCATTAGTAGGATTAGTAGTGAGTAGACTAAGTGTAATAATGTCAGTACGAGCAGGATTTCTAGTGAGTAGACACTAAGTGTAATTATGTCAGCATGAGCAGGGTTACTAGTGAGTAGACTAAGTGTAATCATGTCAGCACGAGCAGGGTTACTAGTGAGTAGACTAAGTGTAATCATGTCAGCACGAGCAGGATTACTAGTGAGTAGACTAAGTGTAATCATATCAGCATTAGTAGGATTAGTAGTGAGTAGACTAATTGTAATCATGTCAGCACAAGCAGGATTACTAGTGAGTAGACACTAAGTGTAATAATGTCAGCACAAGCAGGATTACAAGTGAGTAGACTAAGTGTAATAATGTCAGCACAAGCAGGATTACAAGTGAGTAGACTAATTGTAATAATGTCAGCACAAGCAGGATTACTAGTGAGTAGACACTAAGTGTAATAATGTCGGCACAAGCAGGATTACTAGTGAGTAGACACTAAGTGTAATAATGTCAGCACAAGCAGGATTACTAGTGCGTACACTAAGTGTAATAATGTCAGCACAAGCAGGATTACTAGTGAGTATACACTAAGTGTAATAATGTCGGCACAAGCAGGATTACTAGCAGGATTACTAGTGAGTACACTAAGTGTAATAATGTCAGCACAAGCAGGATTACTAGTGAGTAGACTAATGTAATAATGTTAGCACAAACAGGATTACTAGTGAGTAGACTAATTGTAATCATGTCAGGACGAGCAGGATTACAAGTGAGTAGACTAAGTGTAATTATGTCAGCACGAGCAGGGTTACTAGTGAGTAGACTAAGTGTAATCATATCAGCATTAGTAGGATTAGTAGTGAGTAGACTAAGTGTAATAATGTCAGTACGAGCAGGATTACTAGTGAGTAGACACTAAGTGTAATCATGTCAGCATGAGCAGGGTTACTAGTGAGTAGACTTAGTGTAATCATGTCAGCACGAGCAGGGTTACTAGTGAGTAGACTAAGTGTAATCATGTCAGCACGAGCAGGATTACTAGTGAGTAGACTAAGTGTAATCATATCAGCATTAGTAGGATTAGTAGTGAGTAGACTAATTGTAATCATGTCAGCACAAGCAGGATTACTAGTGAGTAGACACTAAGTGTAATAATGTCAGCACAAGCAGGATTACAAGTGAGTAGACTAAGTGTAATAATGTCAGCACAAGCAGGATTACAAGTGAGTAGACTAATTGTAATAATGTCAGCACAAGCAGGATTACTAGTGAGTAGACACTAAGTGTAATAATGTCGGCACAAGCAGGATTACTAGTGAGTAGACACTAAGTGTAATCATGTCAGCACAAGCAGGATTACTAGTGCGTACACTAAGTGTAATAATGTCAGCACAAGCAGGATTACTAGTGAGTACACTAATTGTAATCATGTCAGCACAAGCAGGAAAACTAGTGAGTAGACTAAGTGTAATAATTTCAGCACAAACAGGATTACTAGTGAGTAGACTAATTGTAATAATGTCAGCACAAGCAGGATTACTAGTGAGTAGACACTAAGTGTAATAATGGCAGCACAAGCAGGATTACAAGTGAGTAGACTAAGTGTAATAATGTCAGCACAAGCAGGATTACAAGTGAGTAGACTAATTGTAATAATGTCAGCACAAGCAGGATTACTAGTGAGTAGACGCTAAGTGTAATAATGTAAGCACAAGCAGGATTACTAGTGAGTATACACTAAGTGTAATAATGTCGGCACAAACAGGATTACTAGTGAGTACACTAAGTGTAATAATGTCAGCACAAGCAGGATTACTAGTGAGTAGACTATTGTAATAATGTTAGCACAAACAGGATTACTAGTGAGTAGACTAATTGTAATCATGTCAGGACGAGCAGGATTACAAGTGAGTAGACTAAGTGTAATTATGTCAGCACGAGCAGGGTTAATAGTGAGTAGACTAAGTGTAATCATATCAGCATTAGTAGGATTAGTAGTGAGTAGACTAAGTGTAATAATGTCAGTACGAGCAGGATTTCTAGTGAGTAGACACTAAGTGTAATCATGTCAGCATGAGCAGGGTTACTAGTGAGTAGACTAAGTGTAATCATGTCAGCACGAGCAGGGTTACTAGTGAGTAGACTAAGTGTAATCATGTCAGCACGAGCAGGATTACTAGTGAGTAGACTAAGTGTAATCATATCAGCATTAGTAGGATTAGTAGTGAGTAGACTAATTGTAATCATGTCAGCACAAGCAGGATTACTAGTGAGTAGACACTAAGTGTAATAATGTCAGCACAAGCAGGATTACAAGTGAGTAGACTAAGTGTAATAATGTCAGCACAAGCAGGATTACAAGTGAGTAGACTAATTGTAATAATGTCAGCACAAGCAGGATTACTAGTGAGTAGACACTAAGTGTAATAATGTCAGCACAAGCAGGATTACTAGTGAGTAGACACTAAGTGTAATAATGTCAGCACAAGCAGGATTACTAGTGCGTACACTAAGTGTAATAATGTCAGCACAAGCAGGATTACTAGTGAGTATACACTAAGTGTAATAATGTCGGCACAAGCAGGATTACTAGCAGGATTACTAGTGAGTACACTAAGTGTAATAATGTCAGCACAAGCAGGATTACTAGTGAGTAGACTAATGTAATAATGTTAGCACAAACAGGATTACTAGTGAGTAGACTAATTGTAATCATGTCAGGACGAGCAGGATTACAAGTGAGTAGACTAAGTGTAATTATGTCAGCACGAGCAGGGTTAATAGTGAGTAGACTAAGTGTAATCATATCAGCATTAGTAGGATTAGTAGTGAGTAGACTAAGTGTAATAATGTCAGTACGAGCAGGATTTCTAGTGAGTAGACACTAAGTGTAATCATGTCAGCATGAGCAGGGTTACTAGTGAGTAGACTAAGTGTAATCATGTCAGCACGAGCAGGGTTACTAGTGAGTAGACTAAGTGTAATCATGTCAGCACGAGCAGGATTACTAGTGAGTAGACTAAGTGTAATCATATCAGCATTAGTAGGATTAGTAGTGAGTAGACTAATTGTAATCATGTCAGCACAAGCAGGATTACTAGTGAGTAGACACTAAGTGTAATAATGTCAGCACAAGCAGGATTACAAGTGAGTAGACTAAGTGTAATAATGTCAGCACAAGCAGGATTACAAGTGAGTAGACTAATTGTAATAATGTCAGCACAAGCAGGATTACTAGTGAGTAGACACTAAGTGTAATAATGTCGGCACAAGCAGGATTACTAGTGAGTAGACACTAAGTGTAATAATGTCAGCACAAGCAGGATTACTAGTGCGTACACTAAGTGTAATAATGTCAGCACAAGCAGGATTACTAGTGAGTATACACTAAGTGTAATAATGTCGGCACAAGCAGAATTACTAGCAGGATTACTAGTGAGTACACTAAGTGTAATAATGTCAGCACAAGCAGGATTACTAGTGAGTAGACTAATGTAATAATGTTAGCACAAACAGGATTACTAGTGAGTAGACTAATTGTAATCATGTCAGGACGAGCAGGATTACAAGTGAGTAGACTAAGTGTAATTATGTCAGCACGAGCAGGGTTACTAGTGAGTAGGCTAAGTGTAATCATATCAGCATTAGTAGGATTAGTAGTGAGTAGACTAAGTGTAATAATGTCAGTACGAGCAGGATTACTAGTGAGTAGACACTAAGTGTAATCATGTCAGCATGAGCAGGGTTACTAGTGAGTAGACTAAGTGTAATCATGTCAGCACGAGCAGGGTTACTAGTGAGTAGACTAAGTGTAATCATGTCAGCACGAGCAGGATTACTAGTGAGTAGACTAAGTGTAATCATATCAGCATTAGTAGGATTAGTAGTGAGTAGACTAATTGTAATCATGTCAGCACAAGCAGGATTACTAGTGAGTAGACACTTAGTGTAATAATGTCAGCACAAGCAGGATTACAAGTGAGTAGACTAAGTGTAATAATGTCAGCACAAGCAGGATTACAAGTGAGTAGACTAATTGTAATAATGTCAGCACAAGCAGGATTACTAGTGAGTAGACACTAAGTGTAATAATGTCGGCACAAGCAGGATTACTAGTGAGTAGACACTAAGTGTAATCATGTCAGCACAAGCAGGATTACTAGTGCGTACACTAAGTGTAATAATGTCAGCACAAGCAGGATTACTAGTGAGTACACTAATTGTAATCATGTCAGCACAAGCAGGAAAACTAGTGAGTAGACTAAGTGTAATAATTTCAGCACAAGCAGGATTACTAGTGAGTAGACTAATTGTAATAATGTCAGCACAAGCAGGATTACTAGTGAGTAGACACTAAGTGTAATAATGGCAGCACAAGCAGGATTACAAGTGAGTAGACTAAGTGTAATAATGTCAGCACAAGCAGGATTACAAGTGAGTAGACTAATTGTAATAATGTCAGCACAAGCAGGATTACTAGTGAGTAGACGCTAAGTGTAATAATGTAAGCACAAGCAGGATTACTAGTGAGTATACACTAAGTGTAATAATGTCAGCACAAGCAGGATTACTAGTGAGTAGACTATTGTAATAATGTTAGCACAAACAGGATTACTAGTGAGTAGACTAATTGTAATCATGTCAGGACGAGCAGGATTACATTGAGTAGACTAAGTGTAATTATGTCAGCACGAGCAGGGTTAATAGTGAGTAGACTAAGTGTAATCATATCAGCATTAGTAGGATTAGTAGTGAGTAGACTAAGTGTAATAATGTCAGTACGAGCAGGATTTCTAGTGAGTAGACACTAAGTGTAATCATGTCAGCATGAGCAGGGTTACTAGTGAGTAGACTAAGTGTAATCATGTCAGCACGAGCAGGGTTACTAGTGAGTAGACTAAGTGTAATCATGTCAGCACGAGCAGGATTACTAGTGAGTAGACTAAGTGTAATCATATCAGCATTAGTAGGATTAGTAGTGAGTAGACTAATTGTAATCATGTCAGCACAAGCAGGATTACTAGTGAGTAGACACTAAGTGTAATAATGTCAGCACAAGCAGGATTACAAGTGAGTAGACTAAGTGTAATAATGTCAGCACAAGCAGGATTACAAGTGAGTAGACTAATTGTAATAATGTCAGCACAAGCAGGATTACTAGTGAGTAGACACTAAGTGTAATAATGTCGGCACAAGCAGGATTACTAGTGAGTAGACACTAAGTGTAATAATGTCAGCACAAGCAGGATTACTAGTGCGTACACTAAGTGTAATAATGTCAGCACAAGCAGGATTACTAGTGAGTATACACTAAGTGTAATAATGTCGGCACAAGCAGGATTACTAGCAGGATTACTAGTGAGTACACTAAGTGTAATAATGTCAGCACAAGCAGGATTACTAGTGAGTAGACTAATGTAATAATGTTAGCACAAACAGGATTACTAGTGAGTAGACTAATTGTAATCATGTCAGGACGAGCAGGATTACAAGTGAGTAGACTAAGTGTAATTATGTCAGCACGAGCAGGGTTACTAGTGAGTAGACTAAGTGTAATCATATCAGCATTAGTAGGATTAGTAGTGAGTAGACTAAGTGTAATAATGTCAGTACGAGCAGGATTACTAGTGAGTAGACACTAAGTGTAATCATGTCAGCATGAGCAGGGTTACTAGTGAGTAGACTAAGTGTAATCATGTCAGCACGAGCAGGGTTACTAGTGAGTAGACTAAGTGTAATCATGTCAGCACGAGCAGGATTACTAGTGAGTAGACTAAGTGTAATCATATCAGCATTAGTAGGATTAGTAGTGAGTAGACTAATTGTAATCATGTCAGCACAAGCAGGATTACTAGTGAGTAGACACTTAGTGTAATAATGTCAGCACAAGCAGGATTACAAGTGAGTAGACTAAGTGTAATAATGTCAGCACAAGCAGGATTACAAGTGAGTAGACTAATTGTAATAATGTCAGCACAAGCAGGATTACTAGTGAGTAGACACTAAGTGTAATAATGTCGGCACAAGCAGGATTACTAGTGAGTAGACACTAAGTGTAATCATGTCAGCACAAGCAGGATTACTAGTGCGTACACTAAGTGTAATAATGTCAGCACAAGCAGGATTACTAGTGAGTACACTAATTGTAATCATGTCAGCACAAGCAGGAAAACTAGTGAGTAGACTAAGTGTAATAATTTCAGCACAAGCAGGATTACTAGTGAGTAGACTAATTGTAATAATGTCAGCACAAGCAGGATTACTAGTGAGTAGACACTAAGTGTAATCATGTCAGCATGAGCAGGGTTACTAGTGAGTAGACTAAGTGTAATCATGTCAGCACGAGCAGGGTTACTAGTGAGTAGACTAAGTGTAATCATGTCAGCACGAGCAGGATTACTAGTGAGTAGACTAAGTGTAATCATATCAGCATTAGTAGGATTAGTAGTGAGTAGACTAATTGTAATAATGTCGGCACAAGCAGGATTACAAGTGAGTAGACTAAGTTTAATAATGTCAGCACAAGCAGGATTACAAGTGAGTAGACTAATTGTAATAATGTCAGCACAAGCAGGATTACTAGTGAGTAGACACTAAGTGTAATAATGTCGGCACAAGCAGGATTACTAGTGAGTAGACACTAAGTGTAATAATGTCAGCACAAGCAGGATTACTAGTGCGTACACTAAGTGTAATAATGTCAGCACAAGCAGGATTACTAGTGAGTATACACTAAGTGTAATAATGTCGGCACAAGCAGGATTATTAGTGAGTAGATTAATGTAATAATGTTAGCACAAACAGGATTACTAGTGAGTAGACTAATTGTAATCATGTCAGGACGAGCAGGATTACAAGTGAGTAGACTAAGTGTAATTATGTCAGCACGAGCAGGGTTACTAGTGAGTAGACTAAGTGTAATCATATCAGCATTAGTAGGATTAGTAGTGAGTAGACTAAGTGTAATAATGTCAGTACGAGCAGGATTACTAGTGAGTAGACACTAAGTGTAATAATGTCGGCACAAGCAGGATTACTAGTGAGTAGACACTAAGTGTAATCATGTCAGCACAAGCAGGATTACTAGTGCGTACACTAAGTGTAATAATGTCAGCACAAGCAGGATTACTAGTGAGTACACTAATTGTAATCATGTCAGCACAAGCAGGAAAACTAGTGAGTAGACTAAGTGTAATAATTTCAGCACAAGCAGGATTACTAGTGAGTAGACTAATTGTAATAATGTCAGCACAAGCAGGATTACTAGTGAGTAGACTAATTGTAATAATGTCAGCACAAGCAGGATTACTAGTGAGTAGACGCTAAGTGTAATAATGTAAGCACAAGCAGGATTACTAGTGAGTATACACTAAGTGTAATAATGTCGGCACAAACAGGATTACTAGTGAGTACACTAAGTGTAATAATGTCAGCACAAGCAGGATTACTAGTGAGTAGACTATTGTAATAATGTTAGCACAAACAGGATTACTAGTGAGTAGACTAATTGTAATCATGTCAGGACGAGCAGGATTACAAGTGAGTAGACTAAGTGTAATTATGTCAGCACGAGCAGGGTTAATAGTGAGTAGACTAAGTGTAATCATATCAGCATTAGTAGGATTAGTAGTGAGTAGACTAAGTGTAATAATGTCAGTACGAGCAGGATTTCTAGTGAGTAGACACTAAGTGTAATCATGTCAGCATGAGCAGGGTTACTAGTGAGTAGACTAAGTGTAATCATGTCAGCACGAGCAGGGTTACTAGTGAGTAGACTAAGTGTAATCATGTCAGCACGAGCAGGATTACTAGTGAGTAGACTAAGTGTAATCATATCAGCATTAGTAGGATTAGTAGTGAGTAGACTAATTGTAATAATGTCAGCACAAGCAGGATTACAAGTGAGTAGACTAAGTTTAATAATGTCAGCACAAGCAGGATTACAAGTGAGTAGACTAATTGTAATAATGTCAGCACAAGCAGGATTACTAGTGAGTAGACACTAAGTGTAATAATGTCGGCACAAGCAGGATTACTAGTGAGTAGACACTAAGTGTAATAATGTCAGCACAAGCAGGATTACTAGTGCGTACACTAAGTGTAATAATGTCAGCACAAGCAGGATTACTAGTGAGTATACACTAAGTGTAATAATGTCGGCACAAGCAGGATTATTAGTGAGTAGATTAATGTAATAATGTTAGCACAAACAGGATTACTAGTGAGTAGACTAATTGTAATCATGTCAGGACGAGCAGGATTACAAGTGAGTAGACTAAGTGTAATTATGTCAGCACGAGCAGGGTTACTAGTGAGTAGACTAAGTGTAATCATATCAGCATTAGTAGGATTAGTAGTGAGTAGACTAAGTGTAATAATGTCAGTACGAGCAGGATTACTAGTGAGTAGACACTAAGTGTAATCATGTCAGCATGAGCAGGGTTACTAGTGAGTAGACTAAGTGTAATCATGTCAGCACGAGCAGGGTTACTAGTGAGTAGACTAAGTGTAATCATGTCAGCACGAGCAGGATTACTAGTGAGTAGACTAAGTGTAATCATATCAGCATTAGTAGGATTAGTAGTGAGTAGACTAATTGTAATCATGTCAGCACAAGCAGGATTACTAGTGAGTAGACACTTAGTGTAATAATGTCAGCACAAGCAGGATTACAAGTGAGTAGACTAAGTGTAATAATGTCAGCACAAGCAGGATTACAAGTGAGTAGACTAATTGTAATAATGTCAGCACAAGCAGGATTACTAGTGAGTAGACACTAAGTGTAATAATGTCGGCACAAGCAGGATTACTAGTGAGTAGACACTAAGTGTAATAATGTCAGCACAAGCAGGATTACTAGTGCGTACACTAAGTGTAATAATGTCAGCACAAGCAGGATTACTAGTGAGTACACTAATTGTAATCATGTCAGGACGAGCAGGATTACAAGTAAGTAGACTAAGTGTAATTATGTCAGCACGAGCAGGATTACTAGTGAGTAGACTAAGTGTAATCATATCAGCATTAGTAGGATTAGTAGTGAGTAGACTAAGTGTAATCATATCAGCATGAGTAGGATTAGTAGTGAGTAGACTAAGTGTAATAATGTCAGTACGAGCAGGATTACTAGTGAGTAGACACTAAGTGTAATAATGTCAGTACGAGCAGGATTACTAGTGAGTAGACACTAAGTGTAATCATGTCAGCACGAGCAGGGTTACTAGTGAGTAGACACTAAGTGTAATAATGTCGGCACAAGCTGGATTACTAGTGAGTAGACACTAATTGTAATAATGTCAGCACAAGCAGGATTACTAGTGAGTAGACTAATTGTTATAATGTCAGCACAAGCAGGATTACTAGTGAGTAGACACTAAGTGTAATCATGTCAGCATGAGCAGGGTTACTAGTGAGTAGACTAAGTGTAATCATGTCAGCACGAGCAGGGTTACTAGTGAGTAGACTAAGTGTAATCATGTCAGCACAAGCAGGATTACTAGTGAGTAGACTAAGTGTAATCATATCAGCATTAGTAGGATTAGTAGTGAGTAGACTAATTGTAATCATGTCAGCACAATCAGGATTACAAGTGAGTAGACTAATTGTAATAATGTCAGCACAAGCAGGATTAGTAGTGAGTAGACACTAAGTGTAATAATGTCAGTACGAGCAGGATTACTAGTGAGTAGACACTAAGTGTAATAATGTCAGCACAAGCAGGATTACTAGTGCGTACACTAAGTGTAATAATGTCAGCACAAGCAGGATTACTAGTGAGTACACTAATTGTAATCATGTCAGGACGAGCAGGATTACAAGTGAGTAGACTAAGTGTAATTATGTCAGCACGAGCAGGATTACTAGTGAGTAGACTAAGTGTAATCATATCAGCATTAGTAGGATTAGTAGTGAGTAGACTAAGTGTAATAATGTCAGTACGAGCAGGATTACTAGTGAGTAGACACTAAGTGTAATCATGTCAACATGAGCAGGGTTACTAGTGAGTAGACTAAGTGTAATCATGTCAGCACGAGCAGGGTTACTAGTGAGTAGACTAAGTGTAATCATGTCAGCACGAGCAGGATTACTAGTGAGCAGACTAAGTGTAATCATATCAGCATTAGTAGGATTAGTAGTGAGTAGACTAATTGTAATCATGTCAGCACAAGCAGGATTACTAGTGAGTAGACACTAAGTGTAATAATGTCAGCACAAGCAGGATTACAAGTGAGTAGACTAAGTGTAATAATGTCAGCACAAGCAGGATTACAAGTGAGTAGACTAATTGTAATAATGTCAGCACAAGCAGGATTACTAGTGAGTAGACACTAAGTGTAATAATGTCGGCACAAGCAGGATTACTAGTGAGTAGACACTAAGTGTAATAATGTCAGCACAAGCAGGATTACTAGTGCGTACACTAAGTGTAATAATGTCAGCACAAGCAGGATTACTAGTGAGTACACTAATTGTAATCATGTCAGGACGAGCAGGATTACAAGTGAGTAGACTAAGTGTAATTATGTCAGCACGAGCAGGATTACTAGTGAGTAGACTAAGTGTAATCATATCAGCATTAGTAGGATTAGTAGTGAGTAGACTAAGTGTAATCATATCAGCATGAGTAGGATTAGTAGTGAGTAGACTAAGTGTAATAATGTCAGTACGAGCAGGATTACTAGTGAGTAGACACTAAGTGTAATAATGTCAGTACGAGCAGGATTACTAGTGAGTAGACACTAAGTGTAATCATGTCAGCACGAGCAGGGTTACTAGTGAGTAGACACTAAGTGTAATAATGTCGGCACAAGCTGGATTACTAGTGAGTAGACACTAATTGTAATAATGTCAGCACAAGCAGGATTACTAGTGAGTAGACTAATTGTTATAATGTCAGCACAAGCAGGATTACTAGTGAGTAGACACTAAGTGTAATCATGTCAGCATGAGCAGGGTTACTAGTGAGTAGACTAAGTGTAATCATGTCAGCACGAGCAGGGTTACTAGTGAGTAGACTAAGTGTAATCATGTCAGCACAAGCAGGATTACTAGTGAGTAGACTAAGTGTAATCATATCAGCATTAGTAGGATTAGTAGTGAGTAGACTAATTGTAATCATGTCAGCACAATCAGGATTACAAGTGAGTAGACTAATTGTAATAATGTCAGCACAAGCAGGATTACTAGTGAGTAGACACTAAGTGTAATAATGTCGGCACAAGCAGGATTACTAGTGAGTAGACACTAAGTGTAATAATGTCAGCACAAGCAGGATTACTAGTGCGTACACTAAGTGTAATAATGTCAGCACAAGCAGGATTACTAGTGAGTACACTAATTGTAATCATGTCAGGACGAGCAGGATTACAAGTGAGTAGACTAAGTGTAATTATGTCAGCACGAGCAGGATTACTAGTGAGTAGACTAAGTGTAATCTTGTCAGCACGAGCAGGATTACTAGTGAGTAGACTAAGTGTAATCATATCAGCATGAGTAGGATTAGTAGTGAGTAGACTAAGTGTAATAATGTCAGTACGAGCAGGATTACTAGTGAGTAGACTAAGTATTATCATGTCAGCACGAGCAGGATTACTAGTGAGTAGACTAAGTGTAATCATATCAGCATGAGTAGGATTACTAGTGAGTAGACTAAGTGTAATCATGTCAGCACGAGCAATATTACTAGTTAGTAGACTAAGTGTAATCAAATCAGTACGAGCAGGATTAGTAGTAAGTAGACTAAGTGTAATTATGTCAGTACGAGCAGGATTACTAGTGAGTAGACTTAGTGTAATCAAGTCAGTACGAGCAGGATTACTAATGAGTAGACTAAGTGTAATAATGTCAGTACGAGCAGGATTACTAGTGAGAAGACTAAGTGTAATAATGTCAGCACAAGCAGGATACTAGTGAGTAGACTAACTGTAATCATGTCAGCACGAGCAGGATTACAAGTGTTAGGTAGCATTTATTAAATTGTTTATCAATTCAATTGGTAGTCATATTTCAGTGATGACGTATTTCTATTTTAGTTATAACTGTGTTGTAATAATAATTCGGATTTTATCTAAATAAGATTTTTATTTCACATTTTTAAAAGAAATATTCGTGTAAATGCTACCTAACTCTTATCTCGTCTCGTTGTGGCAAGCGAAGTATGTCCACATGCTAGTGAAGACAAGCGGAGTTAAATATAAAGGAAAGAAAATACTGTCGAAATAGAGAGGGCTCTTACAGAAAAAATCCAGATAATGAATAAATCATGACACGAAATGGAATCAAAGCAAATTTACAACATAAATGTATCAAGGGCGAATTTTTTTCATATAATTTGAAAGCCTACCCCCCCCCCCCCCCCCGGTTCAACAACAAATATTGCATTTACCACCAATAAACATTTGTCAGATTTAGTACAAGACCAATAACCAATAAATCCGCGGCTTAATAATATCACTAATTTCCTCATACAAGAAGCGGGTCTCGCTGGACGATAAGCTTAGGTAGATAGCCATCTAATAAAGTTCACTAAATTACAAATAAGAGATTGTGTCTCGGGGGTTGGGATGGGGTTGTGCTGCACACAAACTGTATCAACATAGCAAGCTGACAGCTTGGGAATAAAAACTTCACTAAGAAAAATCAAAGTCACACCTTTTGTAGACTTTTAATTGATATAAAAGCGTTAAAAAATATGTATACATCATTATCTGTTTTAAATCGAATAAATTAATCCAGGTAGTTTCCCTGGTCCGTCTGATGCATACCTATTACTAGTATTATACGAACTATTTTTTATATACATTTGTATACGTACATTTTTTGATACAATATATATAATTCTACTGACACCAGTCACACAAAATTTTTATGTATATCACGTGATTGGTCACTATTACAATTTTCGAAGTGAGCTTCAAAATCCCGTTTGTACTGTCGAGTTAATGACAATGCCATTTCTAGGTTATTGTTAACCACACTCGGATCTCCTCGTGCTTATTAAGGATGTTCGCTGGTCGTACTTTTTTCATGCTTTGCGCACCGTAAAATTTATTGATGTCGTTATCGGTAAAACTTCACAAAAATTAATATAGATTAAAGAAATCCTCGAAATACAAAAGATTTGTCATGAATTAAATAATAATATATAAAGAAATCGGGTTTTTAAACAAATAAATGGATTTTCAAAGAAAATACGACATTTACGGTAAATACCCGCCAACTTCCGGAATAAACACGAGATGTCGTCAGACAAGAATTTTGATACGATTTTAACGTTTTTAGTCTTATTCCCGTGGCTAGACTTAAAATAGTGTTTAGTCTGAAAAGCAGAAGGAAATATTTGTCAAAGGCACGTGGTCAAAAGCGCTGGGTAGTTATAGGAAAGTCACCTTGCTGCAAAAGACTCTTATGAAGTGTAATCGCTCACTACGTAGCGGGGATTTCCCTATGTGCTGGTAACCGTGATGATGAAGACTGGTTCCCTGTGCAGCTACAGCGGCTGCGCACTCAGAGGAGACTTCCGGAGAGATATACAGAAGTGATTGACATTGTATTGTGATTGATTACAGTTAGATTAAAGACCAGTAGATAATTTAAGGTGATTGTTATATATTGTGGTATTTAACATCGGGGAAACAAAGAACCCAGACTCGTTGGGGTAAATTCCACATTAGTGGTAGTGCGGGTGGGGTTTTTTCTACTTTTCCCCAATTTTGGAAAATTCTGGAAAGTCGCCATTTTTGGCAGTGACCTGGCATCGTGGTGCCAGTAGGATTTGATTTTATATGCAAACGGGCTACGGCCCACAGGGGTTTTCACCATTTATTTTCGATCTTCGATTGATCCTTGTTGAAGTTAAATAAGTTTGCGAACTTTTGCAAGTTTTTATATCTTGCGGGAAATAGAAAATCAATTGAAGCGAGGTCACGTGTTTCTAGGCTTGGGCGGAAGCTCGAATACGTCAGCCAGACCTCCATATTGATTTATCGATCTACCGGAAGTAAACACAGTAGTTGTTTACGTGTTTGATATTTTGTGATTTGTGTATATATTAATTAAATTTGACTTGTTTTTGTGTTTTATTTACTTACAAGTGTGTATATTTCAACTCCGGGAAATGAATACTTATAATTCCCAGAGAATTAGGATTAATGAATGCAATAAATCTGATTTATTAAAATTACCTGGGGTAGGAAAGTCTACGGCCCAGAGAGTATTAGATATGAGAAGCAAGGGATTGTATATTGACCCGCAGGTGTTAAGGCAATTACCATGGTTAAATGTGACCCCAGACTTATTAGATCTGATTGACTTTGGCCCTGCGTGCCCACCGTCTCAATTTGAAGGGGGGGGGAGGGTTTTCAAAGTATCCAAGGGGTCAAGACCGACTATTATAGGAATGATCCATTTATGGGGTACGGAGACACCAGTACATACCAATTCGCAGAAATGAGTAAGACTAGGGGATTAATAGGCCAAAGGGATACGTCCCAAGACCCAGGAACAGAAACATGGGACAAGTCCCAGGGTTTTACACCACCCTCGCATAGAGAAGCTGAACGTGAATGCATTGAATTCGTTTTCTCAACTGACAACTCTTGCGCTGAAGGCGACTTCTCTGCTGAGTTGAGGACAAATGTTTACTATCCCCCTGAGAAGTCTGATATTTTAGTTAGATCGTGGTTACATGACCAGGCGGCTGTGCCACAGAATCCGCCACAACAATATGGGCAAGCCTCACCTCGACTTAAAGACTTTTTACAGGACGATGACCGTGCACTATCAGTGTCTGAATATCAGTCTCTCCCTCCAACAAAAAATGACATAAGAGAAACTGCTAAGCCCCATTCACCTCAACTCAGGGGTAGCCCAATTCAACAGGTTAATGCATCTCCAATTCAATTGCTCACACCTCAGATATTTAGGCAGGGTTACGGCCCTTTACAACAGTCCGCATTATTGCAACCGCCAGCAAATGTGAATGAACAAGTCCCACAGTCTGTTCTTCCACATCCAACCAACAACAATACACCTATGTTGGGGAACCACAACAGGAACAACCACCAAATCACCAACAATTAACCATGGCGGAACAACAACAACATTGTTTTGTTAACCAACAACCACAAGAACCTTGTCTTGTTGTCAACCAACAACATGAACAAAATATCCTGCAACAATCATCCATGTATCATATCGCACAACAACCACATCAAGTTGTCATTCCACAACCTGCCAGGGATGACCAACAACATCCACCATGTGTTGTCAATCCACAACAACAGTATATAGTTCACCACCAACTCAACCCAGTTGATCGAGAACAACCAGACTTGGGTGTGACCACCCAGCCACAAGTACAACCGGATACTGTAAACCAACAACAATTTCACCATGTTGTGGATCACCGAAATAACTTTGTTGATTGGCAACAACAATCACTCAATCAAATGGCCCATGTTCAACAACCGTATGTTCATGGTGTCACCGTCCAACAACAACAACCATATGTACATGGTGCCGTCAGTCAACAACATCCATACCAGCTAAACAACCATCAACAACAGATCTACCAAGGTAACAACCAACCGCATTACCAAGCTGGATATCTACAACAACCTGATTATGTGGTGGACTCTCTTCCACATACTTCGACAGTTGTTGGTGCACCTGCACCACAACCTCATCGCAGTGGTTTACCAATTCAACTACCGGTTGAGAGTCATAGGCAACTGCCTCCACAACCATATATTAATCCACCAGGTTTCATGGATGATCGATTGACTACAGGGAATTTTCAGCAATGTGGAGGTACACCTCCAGTCCAGATTAATGGTGACAACTTCTCCGCCTATCCACAGAATTCAGTGAGATCAAACCAACCGACTACCCAGTATCTACCTCACCAGGGTAATCATAATCTAAATATTCCTCAACGAGTCCCGTATCAAGACTCGGGGGCTACGGCTAGACAATGTCAACCACCAAGGCCCTTTTTTCCACGTAATCAGCCACAACAACAGGCAACATACCGACTGCAACCCAAGCAGGAATATTCTAGCTTTAGCCATGAACCACAATCAGTGACCAACCCAATGAGGTGGAGAACAAGTAGGGAAACACAACCGGAGAGTAGCTGTGAGGAATCCGATGGATCTGAGATGTCGAATGTTATTAATCACCGTACTTCTAGGAGTAAGCGTACTGCGGGAGCGAGAGACTCCAACCATTCAGAGTATTTCACTCCACCTGAGAGAATAAGTAGGAGTTTGAGTTACACGTCCGAGGAGGAAACAAGACGTAGACCTAGTAATGGGAACAGGACTGTTCCCAGACACAATAGCCCAGATAAGGGTAGGAAATTTTTGTCGTCTACACCCAAATCGTTGAAATATACAGGGAAGGGCAATTGGAGAGCCTTCTATACAAAATTTGCCGGATTTGCCAACCTTGCTGGCTGGGATGACAAACAGAAACGTGAACAGCTTTGCTGGTGCTTGGAAGATAAAGCCAGTGATTTTTACACACTACTCTTGGATCAGGATAAACATATTACTTTTGATCAAGTGACTAGGAAAATGGAGAAACGATTTGGTTTTCAAGAACTACCCGAGACATCTGAAGTTCAGTTCCAGACAAGTGTTCAAGGGAAAGAGGAAACACTTGAGGAATGGGCTGATCGAGTATTGTCCCTAGCTTCAAAAGCCTACAGGGACCTCCCAGAAACACACATGACACGACAAGCTATCATGAAATTTTGTCAAGGATGTAATGACTCTCAGGCTGGGCAACATGCCTGTACAACTAAACCAACAACGATGGAGATGGCTCTAGACACTATTAAATGGTATCAGCACTCACAGAAGGCAGTTCAGGCAAATAGGCAGGTCGACAAGGGACATAACCCATCCACAGAACCTCCAATTGTCTGTGGTATTGGTAATCAGAAATCGGTAGCTGATGAACGTCTGTCAAAATTAGAAAAGAGGATCTCAGACTTATCTAGGCTAGAAGAGCAAGTGTCAGGTTTATCAAAATTAATGACCACGGTTTCAACCTCGATGTCCTCGTTGACATCAGAAGTCCGGAAAGCCAGCCAGGCCCCCTCTAGGGTCAATGAACGATCCAGATCACCCGATTCCCGCTCACCCAAGAGAAACATTGCGGATAGTGGACAGAGGGAAAGGAGTCCTAATAGGTTCAAACCAAGCCGTAATTCGAAAGATCAAGATAACAGGGGTCAGTGGGAACCCAGGAACAATGAATATATATTTCCAGAAAACATGGGAGATCAGAACAACCAGGGTCAGTGGAACCCTGGTAGAGGTGAATGCTTTCACTGTGGACAGGAAGGACATTTCCGTAGAAATTGTCCAGAACTTCGTAGATATGACAACAAGCCACGACAACTTCAGCTCTCAAGGAGGAACCGGAACGCAAATAACCCCCCTACCGAGGGAGGGTATGAGAGAAGACAAGGAAATTGCAAATCACCTGACAGTGTGAACAGTACTATTTCAGTACATACATTGGGAAACGCCCATTTACTGCGAGTCCCAGTGAACATTCAGGGCAAGGTAGTGCATGCACTTATCGATACAGGATCAGAAGTAACTATATTGAAGGATCAGATTTTTGAAGGGTTATCACACAAACCATATATTATTAGAGAAACCATCATGCATGGAGCAGGGCGTGGTATGCAAATGACATCCAGGATTACTAACCCGACAAAATTTTTCATAAACAAGAGAGAATTTGCTCACGGATTGCATGTAGCTCCTTTGGATTGTGACATGTTACTAGGATATGACTTTTTGGAAAAATATCAGGCTACCCTGGACACAGGAAAAAAGGAAATGACACTTAATGGAACTAAGATACAACTGATATGTGGAGGTGAACAGCAGGGAACACCCCCAAGGGTTAATCGAATAACTATACCGTGTAGGGCTGTGGTACCCCCACACTCAGTACTAAGGCTTAAGTGTGATCCTGTCGAGGTGGACCAAGACTTTGTTGTCGAACCGACGGAGATTAATAAACTGTTAATTCCACGCACAGTTTGTTCAAAGGGACAAAACCCAGCAGTGTGTTTTGTTAATGTGGGCGACAGCCCTATCACTTTAATGCAAGGCCAAGAAATTGGTGAGGTACAGGAAATTTCCATAATACAATCCATGAGAGGACCCAGCGTAGGGACCTGCACAAGAACTGGACAGGACAATAACAGGGTACTACCCCCACATCTGAAGGAACTTTATGCCGATTCAGTAGCAGAACTCGACACAAAGGAACGAATTAAGCTGAAAAACCTATTAATAGACTATAGTGATGTATTTGCCAAGGATGATTTTGACCTTGGAAATTTTACAGAGATACAACATGGCATAGATACACAAAATGCCAAGCCAATTAAGCAGCGCATGAGAAGAACACCAGCTTGCTTCGTCGATGAGGAGGAGGAACACCTACAAAAAATGTTAGATGCTGGTGTAATCCAACCTTCCATCTCCGAGTGGTGTTCGGCGCCAGTACTTATCAGGAAGAGGGACGGCGGAGTCCGATGGTGCCTAGACTACAGGGCATTAAATAATGTCACCGTTAAGGATGTCTTCCCATTACCATTAATTGAAGAATGTCTAGATACATTGGCAGGGAATACCTGGTATTCCAAGCTCGATGCAAACAGTGCATACTGGCAGGTCCAGATCAAGCCAGAGGATAGGAAGAAAACCGCATTTACAACCAAATTCGGTCTGTTCGAATGCGTCAAAATGAGTTTTGGGCTATGTAACGCCCCTAGCACTTATGCCAGAGTAATGAATCTGCTTTTAAGAGGACTCACTTGGAAAACAGTCCTTGCCTTTTTGGACGACATTCTTGTACTTGGTACCAACTTCTCAGTACATTTACAAAACCTCAAAACCGTTTTTGAACGATTTAGGCAGTACCACTTAAAACTGAAACCCAGGAAATGTCAGTTGTTTAAAAAGTCTGTAGAATTTCTGGGGAGACGTGTCAGTAAAGATGGTTTGCAAATTGGACCACAACACCTATCACCAGTTAAGGATTGGCCAGTTCCTACTAGTACAAAGGAAACGGAGCAGTTTCTAGGTTTTGCGAACTATCATCGTTCATTCATAAAGAATTATGCTAGGGTATCCAGCCCTTTGTACGAAGTCACAGGAAAAAACTCGTTTGAGTGGAGTCCTGAACGACAATTAACATTCATGGACTTAAAGGAATGTCTATTAAATGCACCAGTTTTGACACTTCCTACTAAAGACGATTATTTTATACTGGATACAGACGCATCACAGAATGCTATTGGTGCAGAATTAATACAAATCCAGAAAGGAAAGGAACGAACCATAGCTTATGGCAGTTTTATTCTCACGCCGGAACAGAAACGGTATTGTACTACCAGGAAGGAACTCTTGGCAGTTATCCGTTTTACTAGACAGTTTAGGCATTACCTGTTAGGTAAACAGTTCATGGTCCGTACAGACCACAGCAGCCTGACTTGGCTCGTGAATTTTAAGGAGCCCCAGGGACAACTAGCTCGCTGGATGGAAGAGTTGAGCCAATATGACATGGTAATTAAGCATAGGCCAGGGAAACTTCATGCTAATGATGATGGCCTATCCAGGATACCATACAGAATTCCAGAATGTCTAAACTACACACCGGAAGTGGCATTGCAAGATTTGCCTTGCGGGGGATGCTCTTACTGTAAACGAGCACATGAGACCTGGACACGTTTTATAAAGGAAGTAGATGAAGCAGTACCCTTGACAAGAAGACCTAGACATAAGAACAAACCAGTGAGAGATGTTGCATCTGCAATGATTCAGTTGTTTGAAACCAAGGGCCAGGCCAACCAGCTCGGGTCTAAGAGCCCACTGCCGTTTCATTCTACATCCAGTGCAAAAGGGATAGAATCAATATTGCCCGACCTCAGGATGGAGGGGAATCTTGCTATTTCCCCCAACGTTAACGACAGGGATGACTGGCTGTCAACAGGTATACTGATGTCATTTACACCGACGAAAGCGACACTAGTAGTAGAAACTAGAGAATCTTGCTATTCAGCAGCAGTTTCAGACGAAGGTGGAATTGTAATATCAGGATTTACCACTGAGGATATTAAGACAAAGCAATCAGAGGATCTCGACTTGAAATTTGTTTTAAATTTGTTAAAAACTAAGGTAGAGCCAGAGGAGAACGAGCTTTTCCTTGCAACACCAGCAGCTAAAAGTTTTTGGATAAATAGAAACATGTTTTTTCTGGACAGTAAAGAAATATTAAGGAATACCCCCAAGAAGGAGGAGCGGAACACTCGATTGGTTATCCCGAGTGATATGAAAAACGCAGTTATGGAACTTTGTCACGAGTTGCCAAGTGCAGGTCACCAAGGGATAGTGAGAACCATGTCTAAAATTAAGGAAAAATACCACTGGTATAATATGTCACGTGACATTACTACTTTTGTACAGACATGTGAGGTCTGTAACAAGAACAAGAAACCAACACGCTATGGGAGGTACCCATTGACTCAATACCATGCAGGGTATCCGTTGGAAAGAGTACACTTGGATTTCATGGGGCCATTGCCCAAGACAAAAGAGGGCAATGAGTATATCTTAATGATGGTGGACCAATTCACCAAGTGGACTGAATGTATACCACTACCATCACAGACAGCAGAGATAACTGCTAGGGCAGCTATCAATGAATTCTTTGCAAGATTTGGCTACCCATTCCAAATCTTCTCTGACCAAGGACGGAATTTCGAGAGTTCACTGTTCAAGGCAGTATGTGAACTTCTCCAAGTTCACAAAGCAAGAACAACTCCATACAGGCCCTCTGCTAATGGGCAGGTAGAACGACAAAACCGTAGTCTCATGGACGCTGTCCGCTGTTTCGTGGACAAACAACAGGATAATTGGGACGAACATTTGCCCCAGCTGGGCGGTGCCTTGCGTTCTTGTGTGAACCGCAGTACTGGATTTACACCCAATAAGTTGATGTTGGGTAGAGAGACCAACCAACCTGCAGATCTTATGTTTGGTAACATGGAGGAGCCAAAGTACACCGGAACAGATGAGTACATCATTGGTTTGGAAAAGGCCATTAAAACGGCTCATGATGTGGCCAGGAGGACACTGAAAACAACACAGGCAAAAATGAAGAGAGACTATGATCTAAAAGTTTGTGAACGACAATATGAGGTCGGTAACCTTGTCTATGTGTTAGACACAGCTCAGATTAAGGGTAAAAACAAGAAACTCAGCCCTCCATGGAAAGGACCTGGTATCATTATCGCCAAAATAACACCTTATGTGTACAAGGTGAAGCTACAGAGAATGGTGTTCAACACCAATCATGATCGTTTGAAAATATGCAGAGACAAACGCATTCCAGCATGGCTACAAGATTGCCAGACAAAATTATTAGATGGCAAGGATGTACTAAGTCAAGGACCTCGAACGACCACAAGGGAGGATAAGTCGGTTAAGAAGTACTGTGTCTGTAAAGGCCCAGACACAGGGGAAATGATGGTGCAGTGTGACCATTGTCAGGAATGGTTTCATTTGACCTGTATAGGGCTGAGCCCTCAAGAGGCAGAAGATCTTGAGGTGTACAGATGCCCGAACTGTCAACTGGTCCGAAGGGAAACCCCCAAGCCCCAGGAGAAATAGGGAGGGGGAGGAGAGACAGATATTTGACAATGACGTTCTCTTTTTTCATGTTTTTGTTAGGCATTTCTTGTACATTATTTTTTTTTGATTGGCGCATTCTCTATGACATTGATCTTGGTATTTTTTGCAGTTTTTGCCTTTATCTTGTATTTTTACACCGACTTTGATGGCTTCTCTTTTTCCCTTGAGGTGCTTCTTGATGTTGATCTTCGTCTATACGATCTTCCGTCTCTTGGCATATTTGAATTTTTGTACTAGACCTGTCGGATTTTTTAATGCTTTAAGATTTATCATATGTATATATTAAACTAATGACTTTAAAAGGATTTAACTAAAATTAAAATAAAAAAAAATTGGAGGAAGAATTTACTAGTATAAAATGTTTACTTAATTGTTTTATAAATGTTGTTGATATAGACGTAGACTGTTTTCTTAATGTGGATTTTTTGATTGTGTATTTGCAGATGGCTAGCAGTGATAGTGAAGTTGAGTTTCACGATTTCTCAGACAGCGACTCTGAAAAAGGGATACGTCCCTGGAAGCCGATGGGACGTGGTGAACTGCCATCTTTGCGCCTCGCACGGGTTGGAGGAGGCGCGGGAATGGAGTTAGCTGGTGCTTGCGCCGGAGGGTCTTTCCCGCCCGGGGATCTCCCTCAGCAAGCCTACCGGGAGCACCCTCAACGCCTGGAGGGAAGGGAGCTTGGAGGGGCTAAGGCCCAGGAGGCAAACGTACAACCTGACAAGGAGGTTGTTGGGGCTAAGGCACAGAAGGCTGGTGATCAGCCTGAGGAGGAAGCGATAGGGGCTGAGGCCCAGCTTAAAGATGCCGTGGCAAAGGAGGACGTGGCTGCGGCCAGACCGGATCCAGGTCGCTACACCTGTCCGAGGAGCGGCAACCAGGAGAGAACTTGGAAACAGAGGCCAGGGGACTCCGTCTGCCCTGTCCAAGGATGCCCTGTGGTTAGCCGGACCATGAGGCAGCATGTTCTGGCTGAACATTTGTCCACATTGTTCAGCATTAACTTTGATGGGAAGCTGTTGAACAACCGTCAATTCCAAAGGTATCGGGGCCACATGGTGATAGTGTTGGCCCAGTGGCTGTGTGGCACAGAGACAGCTACTGCTGGGGACTTGGTAAAGTTCCTTAGAGAGAACGTGGTGCTGGACCACACCTGCAAGATAGATGGTCGCGACATGCCCTGGTACAGGGAGGTATGCCGGGTGATGGGCTGGCCCACCTTGCATGAATACCATGTTAACAACATAAATAGTCCAGTTTGCGTACTAAACTGGAGGGTCATGGCCCTAGTACTACACTATCTGACGCCTGAACAACAGGAACTGTGCTTCAGCGAGGTGTTCAATCCGAAAAACACAGTGGACGAGGAGGAGCTGTGCCGAATGAACAAGGTGTTCTGGCCCTCGGCCAGACCCGTACAGGTGAGGGCGAGAGGGAGGCTTCCACCTGTTGAAATGTCTATGGCCCAGATGGACCCAGTCCCGTAGAGCCGGTTCGTTCGGCAGAACCAGTAACAGAGAAGGCGGACGCTGCTGCGTCCGGCAGTGTTGCTGGCATCGGGGTTTCGACCCAAGATCCTCCACCAAGGGCTACGTCAGCCAAGTTAGAGGACGAGATGGCCTGGATGTGTGTGCCAGAGCTAGCACAGACCAGGAAGGAAAGTGTCCTGGTAGTTCTGAACTACTAGGGACGGAGGTGTATGGCCTCAGGAGCCTTTGTAAGAGAGGCCAAGGCCGGGGCTAAGGCCCGATTCAGGATTGCAGGGGCAGTCGATCTCCTTTTTGAGGGACTTCCCTTGGAAGATTCCCTAGAGCTGGCCCTACTTGGACCGAGGGCCGAGCTCAACGTGGTAGAGCTCTAGGCGGAGCAGTGAATGGTGGGCGCCGGCTGGCGCGGAAGCGGTCCATGTAAATAGTTGTAAATATGTTGACAGTTATATTGTTACATCTGTAGACTAGAAATTGGAAATTCGGGGCGGATAATGAACTTACTGGAATCGGTTTGGAGATACCACCGGTTGATGATTCGAGGGGAAAATTAACATCTTTAGTTTAATATCGATTGACTGTTTGTGTTGACAATGTCACATCAATGGAGTGCGAACTATTTGGATTGACTGTGATTACTTCGTTTGGAAATTCACATCAAAGGATAAATTCCTAGGATTCCAGTTTCTCAGGACTAATCGCCGTAAAACGATCGTAACATCTTGGACCACATCCCTTCAACAAAAGTTAGGAAATATTTCTAGTTATGATGAAGACCAGCAAGGATATGTGACAGTATGCACGCATATTTACTTCTACAATAGGATTCCGATATCTGGGACAGATTAGGCTAACACTGAAGGTGTCTGTTCTAGGGTTATCCCACGTCGGGACAGGAGTCCCTCCTTTTTCAGGATGGAGGGGGGTGAAGTGTAATCGCTCACTACGTAGCGGGGATTTCCCTATGTGCTGGTAACCGTGATGATGAAGACTGGTTCCCTGTGCAGCTACAGCGGCTGCGCACTCAGAGGAGACTTCCGGAGAGATATACAGAAGTGATTGACATTGTATTGTGATTGATTACAGTTAGATTAAAGACCAGTAGATAATTTAAGGTGATTGTTATATATTGTGGTATTTAACATCGGGGAAACAAAGAACCCAGACTCGGTGGGGTAAATTCAACATTACTTATGCCAACTTATCACACCTGATATTTCCCACTGTGCTCAAAAAGAAGTAGTTATTGATAAAGGAAATTA
Organism: Limnoperna fortunei; assembly: GCA_944474755.1. Classification (NCBI taxonomy): domain Eukaryota; kingdom Metazoa; phylum Mollusca; class Bivalvia; order Mytilida; family Modiolidae; genus Limnoperna; species Limnoperna fortunei. Next base: position 22,196,889 of record OX104112.1, on the reverse strand, counting down.
GTTAACTCTAGCTTTAGATGAGTGGAAAGATGGACGCAGGGTTGGTGAATTGGTTGTACTTGCCGACTGACGATCAGCCTGCAATGAAAGTGAGATCCTTATTACTCAACAAAACTGTGTACAAACTTGAGTTACTACTTCGAAAATTCTTTGTGTAAACAGCAAATGCCAACGTGTAAACGTCATACCAACAGAGAAATAACATGAGAATGGCCATGTCTGAGGTAAAAATTGAAATACATATTGATGATATCAAATATCTACAACATTAAAAATTTTGCTAACCATCTCCATGGTGTCATGGGGAAAATGAGAAATTTTTACCATACAATGACTGTTCACAGTCCTATTTTTACTTGGATAAACATGATTAAGAAACTCAATGTATGTAGCAAAAAGACCACAATGGTTCAAATTAAAAGAAAAGCAAATTTAAATGCACTATGTATTAATCAAAAACTATTTATTGTACTTAAGGATTAACTACAAAAAATATTTTCTCCATCGAGGGATAACAAAATTTCCGTTTTGCACATTGTATAATCCGCGTAGCTGATTATATTAAATGTGCACAACGGAAATTTTGTTATCCCTCGATGGTGAAAATATTTTTTGTAGTTAATGCTTATAAATAAATTCAAACAATAGAATAAACTCAACAATTTAATTTTTGTAACTGGACATTTTTGAAAAAACAAATCACCACAAAAACTGTTAGTTTCCCGTGGAGTAATATATGACGTCAAATGGCGCATGTCTCCATGACGATCAAATTTGTTTTCCATCCTCTGATAGAAAATATTTTCCAGCCAATCAAAAGTCAGTATTCTCGCAAAATTTATTTATATACTCATACATACAGTAAATACTAGTAACATTAATTCACAATACATAATTTCGGGTACAGTGTAAATGTCACCTTTCTGTCTTTTACTGGTTTCAATGGTTTTATATACAAACAAAAAAAAGATTTTATATACTTGTACTTGTAATCTGGGATATACTAGTACTAGTAATATAATCGATAAAAATCATTGTTAAATTTTTGCTTATTTTCGTGATTACGCATATACATGTATACATTTTTTCAATGACATTGAAACATGTTATATTATAATTTGTAGGTACATTTTAAATACAAAGTTTGGATAACTCCTAGTTTTTATACAGAGGTTGTTTCCTGAGAGATATGGCAGTGTGAAACTAAGCAAAACTTTTTTTGAAAATCACATCCCACATAAATTGTTACCATAACTATAAAATATAACCATAAATATGGCCTTCAGAAATGTTGAATGGTCTGATCATTTAGTTGTTTTGGTAGCACTAATTTTTTTGAATTTTTCAATTCTATATAATTTTTTTGACCAACTTTTAGATCAGGGTTATAAGAAATTTTTTTCAGGTACTTGCCATTTGTATTTTGGAATCTGTTGACCACTTTTGTTTTAATTTGTGTCTTTCAAAGAGGGAGTTGTTTTAATTTGTGTCTTTCAAAGAGTGAGGTTTGGCACATAAACCTAGTTTAACCCACCATTTCTATTGAAATGCCTAGAGATTAGTAAAATTGTCTGTCATTGCATATGTTATACTGATACCAATGTTCTATATATATTTTCAGTCAGAAAACTACAAGTTGTGAAGCGAGAGAGGGTACCTGTTATGAAAAAGGCATAGACTTGACAGAAGTACATGTGAATGATGAATTATATGTAGCTGTAATACCTGCACCATGATTACCTATTATTGAGCCACCAATACCATCCATCAATAATGTAACACTGACATATATAAGGGGCATAACTCAAGCTTCTTGGTAGTTTATTTTGTGAAAATGCTGAGTAAAAAGGAGTTAGATTATAATTTGTTGACATTAACATGGCTATTTGTTGTTATTATTTGAACATATAAAATTACAAAATCTATGCAACTTTTAGTTCAAGTTTTTATGCCACAATCACGAATGTGAAAGGCGCATATACTAGTAGAGTAACTCTTGGTGTGGTCGTTGTTAAATAATATTTAGTTTCCGTGCTCTAATTTGAGTAATAGTTGAACGGTTTTATTGAAATTGGTGCATGTGGTCCTTTATCTACTAGCGATAAAGGTCTAAATTGGTTTCAGTGTTGTAACTTGAGTAATATTGGATTGATTTTTAGGAAATTCAAATATAATGTCTATTTAATGCTAGATTGTTTGTTGGGTTTTTTGTTTTTTGCTTTAATTGTGTTTAACGCTACTTTCAGCAATTGTTCAGCTATATCATGGTGTCCAGTTTCATTGGGGAGGAGTAACAGGAGAACACCCCTACATGTAGTAGGAAAACTGGCAATCCTTGTCTATTGGAGTCGAGCACACCCTGCCTGCAGTGAGACTCGCACACGCAACCTCATTATTTACAGACCATGTGATCTATACTAGACGAACTGCCTTAACCACTCGACCACCAAGGTCCCTTTATCGCTAGAGAAAGTCCACCATTTGTTAAGTGTATTCCAATATAAATTTTATATCTACTATTTCCCCCCTACATACATGGTTCAAAATATTGCTTTCGTATTGCGCTCTGCTAGATATTTAGAAAATTGTATTAGATGGATTATCAATAAAACCTGTGTAATTGTTAGGCAAAAGCAGCTCTGCATTCTTGTAAAATTGTAATAAAATCTAAACATTGATGTAAAAATTCTTGCACCTGAAATGTCTTTTTTGTTAGGTACATGTATTTGTCTTTTTTAACCTTTTAGCACTTCACATGCCGCGCATGCTTATCATGCTATAGAAAGCCCCTAGTTTTAGCAAACACATGTTATATGAAATATATTAGCTAGTTTACTTAAGTAAGTACAATTACAGATATTTAAGGGCAAAACTTGAAATAATGGGAAAAGTATATAAAAAATGGATCATTTTTCCCCGTACTTTTTCAATAAAATAACAGTTTTTTGGACCTGTCGAAAAATTTAGCACACGAACCTACATTTTTTTCTTCATGTATACAAACATAAAGCTAATATAAATATTTTGTTAAAATTTTGGGACTTTGTATTTATAAGAAAGGGTTGAATTTAAAAAAAAAAAACATCCAAGGGTGATACATTTTCCCGTACTTTTTTCAGTACTGTATTAAACTGGTCAAATCTGAAGTTGAGATGTACAATATAATATTTTTCTTTTTAATAATGCAAACTATATATATTATCTAATTGTTATTAATGCGATTATAATAATCTACCAACTGAAAAAGATTTTTTATTGCTTTTATGATATGAGGCCCATGTCCAGATTTAGTGATCATTGATGATTACACATGTAAGAAATCTGGCCCTACCGAAAAAACGAGCACACGAACCTATGATTTTTTTTGCATATTTTTAAATATATATGTATACTACATCCAAAAATGCTTGAAATAAAGCATCCTATTTATAATGAGTATAAGCAGCGAACATCCTTAATGTGTTTGAATGGCCCAAGCAAAACTGATTGCAAAAAATACTTGTAAGTTGTTAACATAATTATTGGTTAGAAAATATGTTTCTCGTCAATTTCAACACGATGTATGCATAAACCTAACACAGCTATAATACTACAGTTGACAGCGGAGAAATCTACGAAACTCATACATGTTCACCTTTTTGTACGCAACTTTCAGTGTGTATTCAGTTAGATGTATATCATGACGTCCAGTGTGTATTATGGGACGATGCCGGAGCCACCGTTCAAAATCATAAAACACAAAAATTGGCAATCCTTGTCAGTCCCGGAAGGTGTCGAGCACACCTTGTGCGTTGTCAAAACTAAAAATATATTGTTGGTTAATACAGTTTTTGTATTTTACTGAGAGCTCTATATTCATCCAACCAGACGGTCGTATGTTGGCATTTGCGGAGGAATTAGTTTGTATCCTGATCACACAATTATTTCAGATGTGTAGAAGGGGCCTTGTTGGCTGAGTGTTTAAGGCAGTTTGTCTTCTATTGATCACGTAGTCCGTCAACGCTGAGTTTGCCGGTTCTTGTCTCACTGAAGGCAGATGTAGTCGAATCCAATCTTAATTGATTGAGATCTTAAACTTCATCTAAACAAACAAAAAAAACAAACAAAAAACATATGTGTAAAACGGTTGAAGATTCCAGTCTTGTGTACTTTACTTTGACATTTCTAGCTGTTTGTCTGCTCATCAATCTACACATAACTTCCGTCATCAAATAATGTCTGCTGATTTGCTGATTTAGATTGGTTGAGGGACGTTGAATTTGTTGGTTAGTTTGTTAAATACAAAGGAAGGAAAACTCTAACAATCATTATATATTTAAAATAATCCACACAATTTGAAAAAAAAATTAAAATGAAATAAATCTTATGTTCACTGCAATTTTACACTGCGCCTGTCTTGTCCATTGATCTCACAGATTTTGAACTCATCACTTCATCAGTTTTCTACGGTCATCTCAGTAAAAAATGAAAAAAAAAAATATATATCTTTCTTTTTTAAAAATATTAATATAATTTTTTTGCAGCGTATCAATAGGCAAAAGTCAAACTATTAGCTGAATATTATGAACAAGAAAACACGAAAACAGACTTTTCATTATTGTTTGTCACAAACAAAGTGCGATAATTTCTACTAAATGTCAGACCCCACGGATTACTAATTTTCTTGTTATGATCCAATACGATGTCAATGACGTTCCCGTCTGCCGAAAGTCGATGTATGTTATTTGAGTCACAACAAGCAACGTATAGGTTACCTCCCCTGTCAGTAGTCACAGCTCTAGGTCCTTTGAAGTTTTCAGGTGTACATGTAAAACGTACTTCTCCACTGAGTTTGACACAGCCTACTGTGTTATAGTCAGTATAGTAGACACTATCCTGTGGACCCGGATGTAGGTAGTCAATGTCACCACCAGGTATAGTTATTGTAGTTATTGTCTTCCCTTGTTTACTGAGGATGTAAATCTTCTCACCATGACCACCAACACAGATCTTATCACCGACAACAGCTATACCACCACACCAACCACCAGGTACAGAATGTGTACCACCGGACTTCATTGATTTAGTGTCAACAAACTGTATTGACCCATTGACAGGTAGGGATACTACAGCTTTATCTTCACCTGGTATAATAGCAATATCCCATGGTTGATCAGATAACGTACAATCCTGTAGGTACTCACCACGATCACTGTATACCAGTAACTTGGTACTACTACAGTTACAGAGTAGTAGACGGTTGTCGTCTGTCACAGCCATACTGGTTATCAAGACATCATTGGTAGATTTAATATCAATTTTCATGTCAAAGTCGAACTTTGTTGGCATCTGAATTGTTGTCGGTAAAACCTGAGCCTGATTTGATTTGGATGATTTATACTTGATCGGACATGGTGTAGACTCAATGTGTACGGATCCTAAAGATTCGATCTGGAGTTGCTGTGATGATTCTTTAAACGAAATTTTAGAGGTAAACATTGATGTTATCATTTTCTGTATTGCAATATTGTATTCTGATACTTTCCATTTGTACGAATTTAATAAAATAAATAGCTGATTCTCTGATCCATGTTTTGAAATAAGATCCAATTTACTGGCGACCTCGTCCAAAGACTCCCTCATTTCGGATAATGTGTCCGTATCAGATTTAATTTGAGTCTCGCATTTTGTCTTTGTAGATTTGACCTCAGATATGACTTTCCTCTCGAAATCATCAAGACGTTCTACAATTTTAGATTTTATACGCGACACATTTCGCAGCACATCCGCTTCTTCATCATTCAGACTCTTCAAATTTTCATTGCGGTTATAAATAAGTTGTTCCAGAGTTTCACGTATGCTTGATACGGTACCAACTACATCATCCATCATGGGTGATCTTCGTACTGCTTTAGAAGCAACGTCCACGGGAACGATTTTTGGACAAATCCGGTGTGTTTCTGCCATGCAAGAACGACAACATAGACAATCATGTTCCACACAGAAAAAATCGAGAATCATTTCTTCGTGTTTTGTACAGGCATTTTTAACAGATAATGTTTCCATGGGTAACGATCCAAAATCGATTAAATGATGAGATGCAAAAGCTTTGAATAAACTATGGGCATTCAGACAGTCCTGACAGAGGTTTTCTTCACAATCAGTGCAATATTTTACGGCCACTGTAGTTGACAGTTCCTTGCGTGAGCATGGATCACAACTCTGATTGGACGATGCCATTTATTACCTGAAAATTATTAACTCAATGAAATATATTATTAAACTTCTAAACGAAACAAAATATTAAGTAGAGTTATTGGAACTACTGGTGGTTAATGTGAAATCTAAACACCAACTCAGTTTTGTCAAAAGTGATAATTTTGATAATAATTAATAATTAATGCAGTTAATTGCAGAGATATTATATATATATATATGATGGCGATGCAAATTAAATCTTAGAATGCAATTTGTGTCTATAAGGTATATTACTTCAAAATATAATATATTTAAACATTCATCCAAATTTCGATATTTTTAATAATTATGAACGCAGTAACATAATTAATGTGAAATATCACTTTTAAACTATTCCAGCGCTTTTATGTGGTGTATTCCGTATTTAAGGTTGCAGTCGACCCCATTGCCCGCTGTTACCCTCGAACCTGCATTCTCAATATTGACACGCCAGTGATCAATAGTAGATGACTATCATAACCATTCGCTCATACAAGCCAACCCACGGGATACTTAAATGTCATTGAACTTTCATTGAGTTTTTATACTGACACTGACTCAAATACAAAACTTAACAATTGTTGATGACGTAGCTGCTCATTCTATGAATACATGATCTGTGCCTCACCTTACCCTGGATATAACTGTAATGGCAGGCGAGATGAAGGGAATTCGATAGCTCATTCTATGAATACATGATCTGTGCCTCACCTTACCCTGGATATAACTGTAATGGCAGGCGAGATATAGGGAATTCGATAGCTCATTCTATGAATACATGATCTATGCCTCACCTTACCCTGGATATAACTGTAATGACAGGCGAGATATAGGGAATTCGATAGCTCATTCTATGAATACATGATCTATGCCTCACCTTACCCTGGATATAACTGTAATGGCAGGCGAGATATAGGGAATTCGATAGCTCATTCTATGAATACATGATCTATGCCTCACCTTACCCTGGATATAACTGTAATGGCAGGCGAGATATAGGGAATTCGATAGCTCATTCTATGAATACATGATCTATGCCTCACCTTACCCTGGATATAACTGTAATGACAGGCGAGATATAGGGAATTCGATAGCTCATTCTATGAATACATGATCTATGCCTCACCTTACCCTGGATATAACTGTAATGGCAGGCGAGATATAGGGAATTCGATAGCTCATTCTATGAATACATGATCTATGCCTCACCTTACCCTGGATATAACTGTAATGGCAGGCGAGATATAGGGAATTCGATAAAATGCACTTTTTTGTTAACTTGGATCACATGAATTCGAACCATATCAATTGTAACGAAAATTGGCTGGAAAACAAAACTAAAAATGTGTTGCAATTGAATTGAGCTAATGCGTCTAACGCAAAAACATATATTCTGACACCTTTTTCGTGAGACGCGTTCACACGTCTAATTGTAACTGCCACCATGTTTGTCGGTGTTGTACCTACACCCAGACATTTATTCTTCAACATTATGGAATCGATCAATATTTTTGCAACGACGAATCAGTTTCTCTGACTGCATTATCTTTTGTTCACTTTTCCATGAATAAACGGAACCAAAACACGAAGGCGGAACCTCATCATAAGTTATCCAGAAACTAACTAATGTTTTTAAACGGTAAAAACTATAAATTTCTTTCCGAATAAAAAAATATTTTTATAAAAGTTATTAATAATGCTTTTTAGGTCTTTCCACCTTTCTGTGGAAAGACCTATAGTTATTGTTCTGATTATTAGGTCTTTCCACCTTTCTGTGGAAAGACCTATAGTTATTGTTCTGATTATTATTATTATTATTATTATTATTATTATTCTTCTCCCACTTCTTGCGCAAACTGATGTGCGGTTTTTTCATCTCGCGACATGTCGCTTTGATATTTTATATCTGATATCGGTGACCCATTACGCTTTTGCAGTTCACCCTGACTGACCGCACCCTTTTTCTTTACGGAGTTATCTCCCCTTTTACTAAAAAGCTTGTTCCTGCTACTCCTCCTAAACCAAAAAAGATAGCAATACCAAATCTTTACCAAAATGTGTCCTATATCCTTGCGCAACTTTGGGACAGATTGATTGAAGGGTTCTGACGACATCTTATAGGAGTTATCTCCCTTTAATTAAAAGTAGTAAGTGACATTCAAACAAATCTCAACAACTAAAAGAGATAGAGGCCTGGGGTCTTCACTTTAGACCATCATGACCTTTGACCTTGAAAATGGACACAAGGTCAAAGGTCAAGGTCACGTTCTAAATTTTGACATTTGCTTGTGTGCGCTACTCCTCTGAAACGGTAAAAGATAGATAAACACTTATTGAGAGTAAAATGTTCATCTTATTAAGACGCAACTTTGTCACATTTGGAGCGAAGTAATTTGACTTCATTTTATAGGAGTTATCTCCCATTATATATGTAACTGATTGGTTTTTCACATGGTACTCATTAACTATTAATGACAGAGGGAAAGTAAAGAGTGCAAAATGTTGATCTCTTAAAGGAGCAACTTTGTTACATTCACAGAGAAAGGATTTGACTTCATTTTATAGGAGTTATCTCCCATTATATATGTAACTTATTGGTTTATTACATGTTACTCATTAACTATTAATGATAGAGGGAAACTAAAGAGTGCAAAATGTTGTCATTTTAAAGTAGCAACTTTTTTACATTTGCAGTAAACGGATATGACTTCATTTTATAGGAGTTATCTCCCATTATATATGTAACTGATTGGTTTTTCACATGGTACTCATTAACTATTAATGATAGAGGAAAACTAAAGAGTGCAAAATGTTGATCTCTTAAAGGAGCAACTATGTTACATTTACAGGGTAAGGATTTGACTTCATTTTATAGGAGTTATCTCCCATTATATATGTAATTTATTGGTTTTTCACATGTAACTCATTAACTATTAACAATACAGGGAAACGAAAGAGTGCAAAATGTTGATCTCTTAAAGGAGCAACTTTGTTACATTTACAAGATAAGGATTTGAAGTCATCTTATAGGAGTTATCTCCCATTAAATATGTAACTTATTGGTTTTTTACATGTTACTCATTGACTATTAATGATAAAGGGAAAATAAAGAGTGCAAAATGTTGTTCTTTTAAAGGAGCAACTTTTATACATTGGCAGTAAACGGATTTGACTTCATTTTACAGGAGTTATCTCCCATTATATATGTAACTGATTGCTTTTTCACATGGTACTCATTAACTATTAATGATAGTGGGAAACTAAAGAGTGCAAAATGGTGATCTTTTAAAGGAGCAACTTTGTTACATTTACAGGGAAAGGATTTGACTTCATTTTATAGGAGTTATCTCCCATTATATATGTATTTTATTGGTTTTTTACATGTTACTCATTAACTATTAATGATAAAGGGAACTAAAGGGTGCAAAATGTTGGTCTTTTAAAGGAGCAACTTTTTTACATTTTCAGTAAACGGATTTGACTTCATTTTATAGGAGTTATCTCCCATTATATATGTAACTGATTGGTTTTTCACATGGTACTCATTAACTATTAATGATAGAGGGAAACTTAAGAGTGCAAAATGTTGATATCTTAAAGGAGCAACTTTGTTACATTTACAGGACAAGGATTTGACTTCATTTTATAGGAGTTATCTCCCATTATATATGTAACTTATTGGTTTTTCACTTGTAACTCATTAACTATTAATGATAGAGGCATGAGGTCTTCACCATAGACCCTCATGTCCTTTGACCTTGAAAACTTGTATGGGTCAAGGTCACGTGCTAGTTTTTGACCTTTGCTATTTTTAACGATATTGAAATTATTTTCTTTCTAAAATGTTCTATTAATAATTACGAGTAAATTAACACATGGCTGTAAAAGTTGTATCACAATTTTATAAGAGTTATCTCTCTTAGAATGTCAATCTGTAGCAAATAATACAAAATAATTTCTTTTTAAATATTTATAGCAAAATTATAACATTTAGCAAAAAGTTGATTATTTCGAATGTCATCATGCAATACAAAATTAAAATTAATATGGAAAGACCCTCAAATGTTCAACCGAACAGTTGATCTTTAATTATTATTATTATTATTATTATTCTTTTCTCTTTTCTTCCGCCAACTTATTTCGGTGTCTGGTTTTTTCACTTCACGACATGTCGCTTTGATATTTTATATCTGATATCGGTTACCCATTGCGCTTTCACAGTTCACCCTGACTGACCGCACCCTTTTCCTTTTAGGAGTTATCTCCCCTATTACTAAAAAGCTTGTTCATGCTACTCCTCCTAAACCAAAAAAGATAGCAATACCAAACCTTTACCAAAATGTGTCCTATATCCTTGCGCAACTTTTTGACAGATTGATTGAAGGGTTCTGACGACATCTTATTGGAGTTATCTCCCTTTAAATAAAAGTAGTAAGTGATATTCAAACAAATCTCAACAACTAAAAGAGATAGAGGCCTGGGGTCTTCACCATAGATCATCTTGACCTTTGACCTTGAAAATGGACACAAGGTCAAAGGTCAAGGTCACGTTCTAAATTTTGCTATTTGCTTGTTCGCGCTACTCCTCTGAAACGGTAAAAGATAGATAAACACTTATTGAGAGTAAAATGTTCGTCTTATTAAGACGCAACTTTGTCACATTTGGAGCGAAGTAATTTGACTTCATTTTATAGGAGTTATCTCCCATTATATATGTAACTGATTGGTTTTTCACATGGTACTCATTACCTATTAATGATAAAGGGAAACGAAAGAGTGCAAAATGTTGGTCTCTTAAAGGAGCAACTTTTTCACATTTATAGGGAAAGGATTTGACTTCATTTTATAGGAGTTATCTCCCATTACATATGTAACTTATTGGTTTTTTACATGTTACTCATTCACTATTAATGATAAAGGGAAACTAAAGAGTGCAAAATGTTGACCTCTTAAAGGAGCAACTTTGTTACATTTACAGGTAAAGGATTTGACTTTATTTTATACGAGTTATCTCCCATTATATATGTAACTTATTGGTTTTTTACAGGTTACTCATTAACTATTAATGATAATAGGGAAACTAAAGAGTGCAAAATGTTGGTCTCTTAAAGGAGCAACTTTGTTACATTTGTAGGGAAAGGATTTGACTTAATTTTATAGGAGTTATCTCCCATTATATATGTAACTTATTGGTTTTTTACAGGTTACTCATTAACTATTAATGATAAAGGGAAACCAAAGAGTGCAAAATGTTAATCTCTTAAAGGAGCAACTATGTTACATTTACAGGGTAAGGATTTGACTTCATTTTATAGGAGTTATCTCCCTTTACATATGTAACTGATTGGTTTTTCACATGGTACTCATTCACTATTAATGATAGAGGGTAAAGTAAAGACTGCAAAATGTTGATCTCTTAAAGGAGCAACTTTGTTACATTTACAGAGAAAGGATTTGACTTCATTTTATAGGAGTTATCTCCCATTATATATGTAACTTATTGGTTTTTTACATGTTAGTCATTAACTATTAATGATAAAGGGAAACGAAAGAGTGCAAAATGTTGTCCTTTTAAAGTAGCAACTTTGTTACATTTACAGGTAAAGGATTTGACTTCATTTCATAGGAGTTATCTCCATTTATATATGTAACTGATTGGTTTTTCACATGGTACTCATCAACTATTAATGATAGAGGGAAAGTAAAGAGTGCAAAATGTTGATCTCTTAAAGGAGTAACTTTGTTACATTTACAGGTAAAGGATTTGACTTCATTTTATAGGAGTTATCTCTCATTATATATGTAACTAATTGGTTTTTTACATGTTACTCATTCACTATTAATGATAAAGGGAAACTAAAGAGTGCAAAATGTTGACCTCTTAAAGGAGCAACTTTGTTACATTTACAGGTAAAGGATTTGACTTCATTTTATAGGAGTTATCTCCCATTATATATGTAACTTATTGGTGTTTTACAGGTTACTCATTAACTATTAATTATAAAAGGGAAATTAAAGAGTGCAAAATGTTGGTCTCTTAAAGGAGCAACTTTGTTACATTTGTAGGGAAAGGATTTGACTTAATTTTATAGGAGTTATCTCCCATTATATATGTAACTTATTGGTTTTTCAGAGGTTACTCATTAACTATTAATGATAAAGGGAAACCAAAGAGTGCAAAATGTTGATCTCTTAAAGGAGCAACTATGTTACATTTACAGGGTAAGGATTTGACTTCATTTTATAGGAGTTATCTCCCTTTATATATGTAACTGATTGGTTTTTCACATGGTACTCATTAACTATTAATGATAGAGGGAAAGTAAAGAGTGCAAAATGTTGATCTCTTAAAGGAGCAACTTTGTTACATTTACAGAGAAAGGATTTGACTTCATTTTATAGGAGTTATCTCCCATTATATATGTAACTTATTGGTTTTTTACATGTTAGTCATTAACTATTAATGATAAAGGGAAACGAAAAAGTGCAAAATGTTGTCCTTTTAAAGTAGCAACTTTTTTACTTGCATTAAACGGATATGACTTCATTTTATAGGAGTTATCTCCCATTATATATGTAGCTGATTGGTTTTTCACATGGTACTCATTAACTATTAATGATAGAGGGATACTAAAGAGTGCAAAATGTTGATTTCTTAAAGGAGCAACTATGTTACATTTACAGTTTAAGGATTTGACCTCATTTTATAGGAGTTATCTCCCATTATATATGTAATCTATTGGTTTTTCACATGTAACTCATTAACTATTAACAATACAGGGAAACGAAAGTGTGCAAAATGTTGATCTCTTAAAGGAGCAACTTTGTTCTTATTTACAAGATAAGGATTTGAAGTCATCTTATAGGAGTTATCTCCCATTATATATGTAACTTATTGGTTTTTCACATGGTACTCATTAACTATTAATGATAGAGGTAAAGTAAAGAGTGCAAAATGTTGATCTTTTAAAGGAGCAACTTTGTTACATTTACAAGGAAAGGATTTGACTTCATTTTATAGGAGTTATCTCCCATTATATATGTAACTTATTGGTTTTTCACATGGCACTCATTAACTATTAATGATAGACGGAAACTTAAGAGTGCAAAATGTTGATCTCTTAAAGAGCAACTTTGTTACATTTATTGGGCAAGGATTTGACTTCATTTTATAGGAGTTATCTCCCATTATATATGTAATTTATTAGTTTTTCACATGGTACTCATTAACTATTAATGATAGAGGGAAAGTAAAGAGTGCAAAATGTTGATCTCTTAAAGGAGCAACTTTGTTACATTTACAGAGAAAGGATTTGACTTCATTTTATAGGAGTTATCTCCCATTATATATGTAACTTATTGGTTTTTTACATGTTAGTCATTAACTATTAATGATAAAGGGAAACGAAAAAGTGCAAAATGTTGTCCTTTTAAAGTAGCAACTTTTTTACTTGCATTAAACGGATATGACTTCATTTTATAGGAGTTATCTCCCATTATATATGTAACTGATTGGTTTTTCACATGGTACTCATTAACTATTAATGATAGAGGGATACTAAAGAGTGCAAAATGTTGATTTCTTAAAGGAGCAACTATGTTACATTTACAGTTTAAGGATTTGACCTCATTTTATAGGAGTTATCTCCCATTATATATGTAATCTATTGGTTTTTCACATGGTACTCATTAACTATTAATGATAGAGGGATACTAAAGAGTGCAAAATGTTGATTTCTTAAAGGAGCAACTATGTTACATTTACAGTTTAAGGATTTGACCTCATTTTATAGGAGTTATCTCCCATTATATATGTAATCTATTGGTTTTTCACATGTAACTCATTAACTATTAACAATACAGGGAAACGAAAGTGTGCAAAATGTTGATCTCTTAAAGAGAGAGTATATTGTGTCCAGGTAGTGTAAGTAAAACTTTCTGAACAGAGAGTATATTGTGTCCAGGTAGTGTAAGTAAAACTTTCTGTACAGAGAGTATATTGTGTCCAGGTAGTGTAAGTAAAACTTTCTGAATAGAGAGTATATTGTGCCCAAATAGTGTAAGGAAAATTTTCTGAACAGAGAGTATATTGTGTCCAGGTAGTGTAAGGAAAACTTTCTGTACAGAGAGTATATTGTGTCCAGGTAGTGTAAGGAAAACTTTCTGAACAGAGAGTATATTGTGTCCAGGTAGTGTAAGTAAAACTTTCTGTACAGAGAGTATATTGTGTCCAGGTAGTGCAAGGAAAACTTTCTGAACAGAGAGTATATTGTGTCCAAGTAGTGTAAGGAAAACTTTCTGAACAGAGAGTATATTGTGTCCAGGTAGTTTAAGGAAAACTTTCTGTACAGAGAGTATATTGTGTCCGGGTAGTGTAAGGAAAACTTTCAGAAGAGAGAGTATATTGTGTCCAGGTAGTGTAAGGAAAACTTTCTGTACAGAGAGTATATTGTGTCCAGGTTGTGTAAGTAAAACTTTCTGAACAGAGAGTATTTTGTGTCCAGGTAGTGTAAGTAATGCTTTCTGAACAGAGAGTATATTGTGTCCAGGTAGTGTAAGTAAAACTTTCTGAACAGACAGTATATTGTGTCCAGGTAGCGTAAGGAAAACTTTCTGTACAGAGAGTATATTGTGTCCAGGTAGTGTAAGTAAAACTTTCTGAACAGAGAGTATATTGTGTCCAGGTAGTGTAAGTAAAACTTTCTGAACAGAGAGTATATTGTGTACATGTAGTGTAAGTAAAACTTTCTGAACAGAGAGTATATTGTGTCCAGGTAGTGTAAGTAAAACTTTCTGAACAGAGAGTATATTTTGCCCAGGTAGTGTAAGGTAAACTTTCTGAACAGAGAGTATATTGTGCCCAGGAAGTGTAAGGTAAACTTTCTGAACAGAGAGTATATTGTGTCCAGGTAGTGTAAGGAAAACTTTCTGAACAGAGAGTATATTGTGTCCAGGTAGTGTAAGGTAAACTTTCTGTACAGAGAGTATATTGTGTCTAGGTAGTGTAAGGTAAATTTTCTGTACAGAGAGTATAATGTGTCTAGGTAGGGTAAGGTAAACTTTCTGTACAGAGAGTATATTGTGCCCAGGTAGTGTAAGTAAAACTTTCTGTACAGAGAGTATATTGTGTCCAGATAGTGTAAGGAAAACTTTCTGAACAGATAGTATATTGTGTCCAAGTAGTGTAAGGAAAACTTTCTGAACAGAGAGTATATTGTGCCCAGGAAGTGTAAGGTAAACTTTCTGAACAGAGAGTATATTGTGTCCAAGTAGTGTAAGGAAAACTTTCTGAACAGAGAGTATATTGTGTCCAGGTAGTGTAAGGTAAACTTTCTGTACAGAGAGTATATTGTGTCTAGGTAGTGTAAGGTAAATTTTCTGAACAGAGAGTATATTGTGTCCAGGTAGTGTAAGGAAAACTTTCTGTACAGAGAGTATATTGTGTCCAGGTAGTGTAAGGTAAACTTTCTGTACAGAGAGTATATTGTGTCTAGGTAGTGTAAGGTAAATTTTCTGTACAGAGAGTATAATGTGTCTAGGTAGGGTAAGGTAAACTTTCCGTACAGAGAGTATATTGTGCCCAGGTAGTGTAAGTAAAACTTTCTGTACAGAGAGTATATTGTGTCCAGGTAGTGTAAGTAAAACTTTCTGTACAGAGAGTATATTGTGTCCAGGTAGTGTAAGGAAAACTTTCTGAACAGAGAGTATATTGTGTCCAAGTAGTGTAAGGAAAACTTTCTGAACAGAGAGTATATTGTGTCCAGGTAGTGTAAGGAAAACTTTCTGTACAGAGAGTATATTGTGTCCAGGTAGTGTAAGGAACATTTTCTGAACAGAGAGTATATTGTGTCCAAGTAGTGTAAGGAAAACTTTCTGAA
Source organism: Limnoperna fortunei (assembly GCA_944474755.1). Taxonomy (NCBI): domain Eukaryota; kingdom Metazoa; phylum Mollusca; class Bivalvia; order Mytilida; family Modiolidae; genus Limnoperna; species Limnoperna fortunei. The sequence goes on along the minus strand of OX104112.1, from coordinate 22,180,795 downwards.
CAGAGAGTATATTGTGTCCAGGTAGTTTAAGGAAAACTTTCTGTATAGAGAGTATATTGTGTCCGGGTAGTGTAAGGAAAACTTTCTGTACAGAGAGTATATTGTGTCCAGGTAGTGTAAGTAAAACTTTCTGTATAACGAGTATATTGTGTCCAGGTAGTGTAAGTAAAACTTTCTGAACAGAGAGTATATTGTGCCCAGGTAGTGCAAGGAAAACTTTCTGAACAGAGAGTATATTGTGTCCAAGTAGTGTAAGGAAAACTTTCTGAACAGAGAGTATATTGTGTCCAGGTAGTTTAAGGAAAACTTTCTGTACAGAGAGTATATTGTGTCCGGGTAGTGTAAGGAAAACTTTCTGAACAGAGAGTATATTGTGTCCAGGTAGTGTATGGAAAACTTTCTGTACAGAGAGTATATTGTGTCCAGGTTGTGTAAGTAAAACTTTCTGAACAGAGAGTATTTTGTGCCCAGGTAGTGTAAGTAATGCTTTCTGAACAGAGAGTATATTGTGTCCAGGTAGTGTAAGTAAAACTTTCTGAACAGACAGTATATTGTGTCCAGGTAGCGTAAGGAAAACTTTCTGTACAGAGAGTATATTGTGTCCAGGTAGTGTAAGTAAAACTTTCTGAACAGAGAGTATATTGTGTCCAGGTAGTGTAAGTAAAACTTTCTGAACAGAGAGTATATTGTGTCCAGGTAGTGTAAGTAAAACTTTCTGAACAGAGAGTATATTGTGTCCAGGTAGTGTAAGTAAAACTTTCTGAACAGAGAGTATATTTTGCCCAGGTAGTGTAAGGTAAACTTTCTGAACAGAGAGTATATTGTGCCCAGGAAGTGTAAGGTAAACTTTCTGAACAGAGAGTATATTGTGTCCAGGTAGTGTAAGGAAAACTTTCTGAACAGAGAGTATATTGTGTATAGGTAGTGTAAATAAAACTTTCTGAACAGAGAGTATATTGTGTCCAGGTAGTGTAAGTAAAACTTTCTGTACAGAGAGTATATTGTGTCCAGGTAGTGTAAATAAAACTTTCTGTACAGAGAGTATATTGTGTATAGGTAGTGTAAATAAAACTTTCTGTACAGAGAGTATATTGTGCCCAGGTAGTGTAAGGAAAACTTTCTGAACAGAGAGTATATTGTGCCCTGGTAGTGTAAATAAAACTTTCTGTACAGAGAGTATATTGTGTCTAGGTAGTGTAAATAAAACTTTCTGTACAGAGAGTATATTGTGTCCAGGTAGTGTAAGGAAAACTTTCTGAACAGAGAGTATATTGTGTATAGGTAGTGTAAATAAAACTTTCTGAACAGAGAGTATTTTGTGTCCAGGTAGTGTAAGTAAAACTTTCTGTACAGAGAGTATATTGTGTCCAGGTAGTGTAAGGAAAACTTTCTGAACAGAGAGTATATTGTGTATAGGTAGTGTAAATAAAACTTTCTGAACAGAGAGTATTTTGTGTCCAGGTAGTGTAAGTAAAACTTTCTGTACAGAGAGTATATTGTGTCCAGGTAGTGTAAATAAAACTTTCTGTACAGAGAGTATATTGTGTATAGGTAGTGTAAATAAAACTTTCTGTACAGAGAGTATATTGTGCCCAGGTAGTGTAAGGAAAACTTTCTGAACAGAGAGTATATTGTGCCCTGGTAGTGTAAATAAAACTTTCTGTACAGAGAGTATATTGTGTCTAGGTAGTGTAAATAAAACTTTCTGTACAGAGAGTATATTGTGTCCAGGTAGTGTAAATAAAACTTTCTGTACAGAGAGTATATTGCGTCCAGGTAGTGTAAATAAAACTTTCTGTACAGAGAGTATATTGTGTCCAGGTAGTGTAAATAAAACTTTCTGTACAGAGAGTATATTGTGTATAGGTAGTGTAAATAAAACTTTCTGTACAGAGAGTATATTGTGTCTAGGTAGTGTAAATAAAACTTTCTGTACAGAGAGTATATTGTGTCCAGGGAGTGTAAATAAAACTTTCTGTACAGAGAGTATATTGTGTATAGGTAGTGTAAATAAAACTTTCTGTACAGAGAGTATATTGTGTCCAGGTAGTGTAAATAAAACTTTCTGAACAGAGAGTATATTGTGTCCAGGTAGTGTAAATAAAACTTTCTGTACAGAGAGTATATTGTGTCTAGGTAGTGTAAGGAAAACTTTCTGAACAGAGAGTATATTGTGTCCAGGTAGTGTAAGTAAAACTTTCTGTACAGAGAGTATATTGTGTCCAGGTAGTTTAAGGAAAACTTTCTGTACAGAGAGTATATTGTGTCCAGGTAGTGTAAGGAAAACTTTCTGTACAGAGAGTATATTGTGTCCAGGTAGTTTAAGGAAAACTTTCTGTACAGAGAGTATATTGTGTCCAGGTAGTGTAAGTAAAACTTTCTGAACAGAGAGTATATTGTGTCCAGGTAGTGTAAATAAAACTTTCTGTACAGAGAGTATATTGTGTCTAGGTAGTGTAAGGAAAACTTTCTGAACAGAGAGTATATTGTGTCCAGGTAGTGTAAGTAAAACTTTCTGTACAGAAAGTATATTGTGTCCAGGTAGTTTAAGGAAAACTTTCTGTACAGAGAGTATATTGTGTCCAGGTAGTGTAAGGAAAACTTTCTGTACAGAGAGTATATTGTGTCCAGGTAGTTTAAGGAAAACTTTCTGTACAGAGAGTATATTGTGTCCAGGTAGTGCAAGGAAAACTTTCTGAACAGAGAGTATATTGTGTCCAAGTAGTGTAAGGAAAACTTTCTGAACAGAGAGTATATTGTGTCCAGGTAGTTTAAGGAAAACTTTCTGTACAGAGAGTATATTGTGTCCGCGTAGTGTAAGGAAAACTTTCTGAAGAGAGAGTATCTTGTGTCCAGGTAGTGTAAGGAAAACTTTCTGTACAGAGAGTATATTGTGTCCAGGTTGTGTAAGTAAAACTTTCTGAACAGAGAGTATTTTGTGTCCAGGTAGTGTAAGTAATGCTTTCTGAACAGAGAGTATATTGTGTCCAGGTAGTGTAAGTAAAACTTTCTGAACAGACAGTATATTGTGTCCAGGTAGCGTAAGGAAAACTTTCTGTACAGAGAGTATATTGTGTCCAGGTAGTGTAAGTAAAACTTTCTGAACAGAGAGTATATTGTGTCCAGGTAGTGTAAGTAAAACTTTCTGAACAGAGAGTATATTGTGTACATGTAGTGTAAGTAAAACTTTCTGAACAGAGAGTATATTGTGTCCAGGTAGTGTAAGTAAAACTTTCTGAACAGAGAGTATATTTTGCCCAGGTAGTGTAAGGTAAACTTTCTGAACAGAGAGTATATTGTGCCCAGGAATTGTAAGGTAAACTTTCTGAACAGAGAGTATATTGTGTCCAGGTAGTGTAAGGAAAACTTTCTGAACAGAGAGTATATTGTGTCCAGGTAGTGTAAGGTAAACTTTCTGTACAGAGAGTATATTGTGTCTAGGTAGTGTAAGGTAAATTATATGTACAGAGAGTATAATGTGTCTAGGTAGGGTAAGGTAAACTTTCTGTACAGAGAGTATATTGTGCCCAGGTAGTGTAAGTAAAACTTTCTGTACAGAGAGTATATTGTGTCCAGATAGTGTAAGGAAAACTTTCTGAACAGATAGTATATTGTGTCCAAGTAGTGTAAGGAAAACTTTCTGAACAGAGAGTATATTGTGCCCAGGAAGTGTAAGGTAAACTTTCTGAACAGAGAGTATATTGTGTCCAAGTAGTGTAAGGAAAACTTTCTGAACAGAGAGTATATTGTGTCCAGGTAGTGTAAGGTAAACTTTCTGTACAGAGAGTATATTGTGTCTAGGTAGTGTAAGGTAAATTTTCTGAACAGAGAGTATATTGTGTCCAGGTAGTGTAAGGAAAACTTTCTGTACAGAGAGTATATTGTGTCCAGGTAGTGTAAGGTAAACTTTCTGTACAGAGAGTATATTGTGTCTAGGTAGTGTAAGGTAAATTTTCTGTACAGAGAGTATAATGTGTCTAGGTAGGGTAAGGTAAACTTTCTGTACAGAGAGTATATTGATCCCAGGTAGTGTAAGTAAAACTTTCTGTACAGAGAGTATATTGTGTCCAGGTAGTGTAAGTAAAACTTTCTGTACAGAGAGTATATTGTGTCCAGGTAGTGTAAGGAAAACTTTCTGAACAGAGAGTATATTGTGTCCAAGTAGTGTAAGGAAAACTTTCTGAACAGAGAGTATATTGTGTCCAGGTAGTTTAAGGAAAACTTTCTGTACAGAGAGTATATTGTGTCCAGGTAGTGTAAGGAACATTTTCTGAACAGAGAGTATATTGTGTCCAAGTAGTGTAAGGAAAACTTTCTGAACAGAGAGTATATTGTGTCCAGGTAGTTTAAGGAAAACTTTCTGTATAGAGAGTATATTGTGTCCGGGTAGTGTAAGGAAAACTTTCTGTACAGAGAGTATATTGTGTCCAGGTAGTGTAAGTAAAACTTTCTGTATAACGAGTATATTGTGTCCAGGTAGTGTAAGTAAAACTTTCTGAACAGAGAGTATATTGTGCCCAGGTAGTGTAAGGAAAACTTTCTGAACAGAGAGTATATTGTGTCCAGGTAGTGTAATAAAAACTTTTTGTACAGAGAGTATATTGTGTCCAGGTACTGTAAGTAAAACTTTCTCAACAGAGAGTATATTGTGTCCAGTGTAAGGATAACTTTCTGTACAGAGAGTATATTGTGTCTAGGTAGTGTAATGTAAACTTTCTGTACAGAGAGTATATTGTGTCCAGGTAGTGTAAGGTAAACTTTCTGTACAGAGAGTATATTGTGTCCAGGTAGTGTAAGTAAAACTTTCTGAACAGAGAGTATATTGTGTCCAGGTAGTGTAAGTAAAACTTTCTGAACAGAGAGTATATTGTGTCCAGGTAGTGTAAGGAAAACTTTCTGAACAGAGAGTATATTGTGTCCAGGTAGTTTAAGGAAAACTTTCTGTACAGAGAGTATATTGTGTCCGGGTAGTGTAAGGAAAACTTTCTGTACAGAGAGTATATTGTGTCCAGGTAGTGTAAGTAAAACTTTCTGTACAGAGAGTATATTGTGTCCAGGTAGTGTAAGTAAAACTTTCTGAACAGAGAGTATATTGTGCCCAGGTAGTGTAAGGAAAACTTTCTGAACAGAGAGTATATTGTGTCCAGGTAGTGTAAGGAAAACTTTTTGTACAGAGAGTATATTGTGTCCAGGTACTGTAAGTAAAACTTTCTGAACAGAGAGTATATTGTGTCTAGGTAGTGTAAGGTAAATTTTCTGTACAGAGAGTATATTTTGTCTAGGTAGTGTAAGGTAAACTTTCTGTTCAGAGAGTATATTGTGCCCAGGTAGTGTAAGTAAAACTTTCTGTACAGAGAGTATATTGTGTCCAGATAGTGTAAGGAAAACTTTCTGAACAGAGAGTATATTGTGTCGAAGTAGTGTAAGGAAAACTTTCTGAACAGAGAGTATATTGTGTTCAGGTAGTTTAAGGAAAACTTTCTGTACAGAGAGTATATTGTGTCCGTGTAGTGTAAGGAAAACTTTCTGCACAGAGAGTATATTGTGTCCAGGTAGTGTAAGTAAAACTTTCTGAACAGAGAGTATATTGTGTCCAGGTAGTGTAAGTAAAACTTTCTGTACAGAGAGTATATTGTGTCCAGGTAGTGTAAGTAAAACTTTCTGAATAGAGAGTATATTGTGCCCAAATAGTGTAAGGAAAATTTTCTGAACAGAGAGTATATTGTGTCCAGGTAGTGTAAGGAAAACTTTCTGTACAGAGAGTATATTGTGTCCAGGTAGTGTAAGGAAAACTTTCTGAACAGAGAGTATATTGTGTCCAGGTAGTGTAAGTAAAACTTTCTGTACAGAGAGTATATTGTGTCCAGGTAGTGTAAGCAAAACTTTCTGAACAGAGAGTATATTGTGTCCAGGTAGTGTAAGGAAAACTTTCTGTACAGAGAGTATATTGTGTCCAGGTAGTGTAAGTAAAACTTTCTGAACAGAGAGTATTTTGTGTCCAGGTAGTGTAAGTAAAACTTTCTGAACAGAGAGTATATTGTGTCCAGGTAGTGTAAGTAAAACTTTCTGAACAGAGAGTATATTGTATCCAGGTAGTGTAAGTAAAACTTTCTGAACAGAGAGTATATTTTGCCCAGGTAGTGTAAGGTAAACTTTCTGAACAGAGAGTATATTGAGCCCAGGAAGTGTAAGGTAAACTTTCTGAACAGAGAGTATATTGTGTCCAGGTAGTGTAAGGAAAACTTTCTGAACAGAGAGTATATTGTGTATAGGTAGTGTAAATAAAACTTTCTGAACAGAGAGTATATTGTGTCCAGGTAGTGTAAGTAAAACTTTCTGTACAGAGAGTATATTGTGTCCAGGTAGTGTAAATAAAACTTTCTGTACAGAGAGTATATTGTGTATAGGTAGTGTAAATAAAACTTTCTGTACAGAGAGTATATTGTGCCCAGGTAGTGTAAGGAAAACTTTCTGAACAGAGAGTATATTGTGCCCTGGTAGTGTAAATAAAACTTTCTGTACAGAGAGTATATTGTGTCTAGGTAGTGTAAATAAAACTTTCTGTACAGAGAGTATATTGTGTCCAGGTAGTGTAAATAAAACTTTCTGTACAGAGAGTATATTGCGTCCAGGTAGTGTAAATAAAACTTTCTGTACAGAGAGTATATTGTGTCCAGGTAGTGTAAATAAAACTTTCTGTACAGAGAGTATATTGTGTATAGGTAGTGTAAATAAAACTTTCTGTACAGAGAGTATATTATGTCTAGGTAGTGTAAATAAAACTTTCTGTACAGAGAGTATATTGTGTTCAGGTAGTGTAAATAAAACTTTCTGTACAGAGAGTATATTGTGTATAGGTAGTGTAAATAAAACTTTCTGTACAGAGAGTATATTGTGTCCAGGTAGTGTAAATAAAACTTTCTGAACAGAGAGTATATTGTGTCCAGGTAGTGTAAATAAAACTTTCTGTACAGAGAGTATATTGTGTCTAGGTAGTGTAAGGAAAACTTTCTGAACAGAGAGTATATTGTGTCCAGGTAGTGTAAGTAAAACTTTCTGTACAGAGAGTATATTGTGTCCAGGTAGTTTAAGGAAAACTTTCTGTACAGAGAGTATATTGTGTCCAGGTAGTGTAAGGAAAACTTTCTGTACAGAGAGTATATTGTGTCCAGGTAGTTTAAGGAAAACTTTCTGTACAGAGAGTATATTGTGTCCAGGTAGTGTAAGTAAAACTTTCTGAACAGAGAGTATATTGTGTCCAGGTAGTGTAAATAAAACTTTCTGTACAGAGAGTATATTGTGTCTAGGTAGTGTAAGGAAAACTTTCTGAACAGAGAGTATATTGTGTCCAGGTAGAGTAAGTAAAACTTTCTGTACAGAGAGTATATTGTGTCCAGGTAGTTTAAGGAAAACTTTCTGTACAGAGAGTATATTGTGTCCAGGTAGTGTAAGGAAAACTTTCTGTACAGAGAGTATATTGTGTCCAGGTAGTTTAAGGAAAACTTTCTGTACAGAGAGTATATTGTGTCCAGGTAGTGCAAGGAAAACTTTCTGAACAGAGAGTATATTGTGTCCAAGTAGTGTAAGGAAAACTTTCTGAACAGAGAGTATATTGTGTCCAGGTAGTTTAAGGAAAACTTTCTGTACAGAGAGTATATTGTGTCCGGGTAGTGTAAGGAAAACTTTCTGAAGAGAGAGTATATTGTGTCCAGGTAGTGTAAGGAAAACTTTCTGTACAGAGAGTATATTGTGTCCAGGTTGTGTAAGTAAAACTTTCTGAACAGAGAGTATTTTGTGTCCAGGTAGTGTAAGTAATGCTTTCTGAACAGAGAGTATATTGTGTCCAGGTAGTGTAAGTAAAACTTTCTGAACAGAGAGTATATTTTGCCCAGGTAGTTTAAGGAAAACTTTCTGTACAGAGAGTATATTGTGTCCGGGTAGTGTAAGGAAAACTTTCTGAAGAGAGAGTATATTGTGTCCAGGTAGTGTAAGGAAAACTTTCTGTACAGAGAGTATATTGTGTCCAGGTTGTGTAAGTAAAACTTTCTGAACAGAGAGTATTTTGTGTCCAGGTAGTGTAAGTAATGCTTTCTGAACAGAGAGTATATTGTGTCCAGGTAGTGTAAGTAAAACTTTCTGAACAGAGAGTATATTTTGCCCAGGTAGTGTAAGGTAAACTTTCTGAACAGAGAGTATATTGTGCCCAGGAAGTGTAAGGTAAACTTTCTGAACAGAGAGTATATTGTGTCCAGGTAGCGTAAGGAAAACTTTCTGTACAGAGAGTATATTGTGTCCAGGTAGTGTAAGTAAAACTTTCTGAACAGAGAGTATATTGTGTCCAGGTAGTGTAAGTAAAACTTTCTGAACAGAGAGTATATTGTGTACATGTAGTGTAAGTAAAACTTTCTGAACAGAGAGTATATTGTGTCCAGGTAGTGTAAGTAAAACTTTCTGAACAGAGAGTATATTTTGCCCAGGTAGTGTAAGGTAAACTTTCTGAACAGAGAGTATATTGTGCCCAGGAAGTGTAAGGTAAACTTTCTGAACAGAGAGTATATTGTGTCCAGGTAGTGTAAGGAAAACTTTCTGAACAGAGAGTATATTGTGTCCAGGTAGTGTAAGGTAAACTTTCTGTACAGAGAGTATATTGTGTCTAGGTAGTGTAAGGTAAATTTTCTGTACAGAGAGTATAATGTGTCTAGGTAGGGTAAGGTAAACTTTCTGTACAGAGAGTATATTGTGCCCAGGTAGTGTAAGTAAAACTTTCTGTACAGAGAGTATATTGTGTCCAGATAGTGTAAGGAAAACTTTCTGAACAGATAGTATATTGTGTCCAAGTAGTGTAAGGAAAACTTTCTGAACAGAGAGTATATTGTGCCCAGGAAGTGTAAGGTAAACTTTCTGAACAGAGAGTATATTGTGTCCAAGTAGTGTAAGGAAAACTTTCTGAACAGAGAGTATATTGTGTCCAGGTAGTTTAAGGTAAACTTTCTGTACAGAGAGTATATTGTGTCTAGGTAGTGTAAGGTAAATTTTCTGAACAGAGAGTATATTGTGTCCAGGTAGTGTAAGGAAAACTTTCTGTACAGAGAGTATATTGTGTCCAGGTAGTGTAAGGTAAACTTTCTGTACAGAGAGTATATTGTGTCTAGGTAGTGTAAGGTAAATTTTCTGTACAGAGAGTATAATGTGTCTAGGTAGGGTAAGGTAAACTTTCTGTACAGAGAGTATATTGTGCCCAGGTAGTGTAAGTAAAACTTTCTGTACAGAGAGTATATTGTGTCCAGGTAGTGTAAGTAAAACTTTCTGTACAGAGAGTATATTGTGTCCAGGTAGTGTAAGGAAAACTTTCTGAACAGAGAGTATATTGTGTCCAAGTAGTGTAAGGAAAACTTTCTGAACAGAGAGTATATTGTGTCCAGGTAGTTTAAGGAAAACTTTCTGTACAGAGAGTATATTGTGTCCAGGTAGTGTAAGGAACATTTACTGAACAGAGAGTATATTGTGTCCAAGTAGTGTAAGGAAAACTTTCTGAACAGAGAGTATATTGTGTCCAGGTAGTTTAAGGAAAACTTTCTGTATAGAGAGTATATTGTGTCCGGGTAGTGTAAGGAAAACTTTCTGTACAGAGAGTATATTGTGTCAGGGTAGTGTAAGTAAAACTTTCTGTATAACAAGTATATTGTGTCCAGGTAGTGTAAGTAAAACTTTCTGAACAGAGAGTATATTGTGCCCAGGTAGTGTAAGGAAAACTTTCTGAACAGAGAGTATATTGTGTCCAGGTAGTGTAATAAAAACTTTTTGTACAGAGAGTATATTGTGTCCAGGTACTGTAAGTAAAACTTTCTCAACAGAGAGTATATTGTGTCCAGGTAGTGTAAGGATAACTTTCTGTACAGAGAGTATATTGTGTCTAGGTAGTGTAATGTAAACTTTCTGTACAGAGAGTATATTGTGTCCAGGTAGTGTAAGGTAAACTTTCTGAACAGAGAGTATATTGTGTCCAGGTAGTGTAAGTAAAACTTTCTGAACAGAGAGTATATTGTGTCCAGGTAGTGTAAGTAAAACTTTCTGAACAGAGAGTATATTGTGTCCAGGTAGTGTAAGTGAAACTTTCTGAACAGAGAGTATATTGTGTCCAGGTAGTGTAAGGAAAACTTTCTGAACAGAGAGTATATTGTGTCCAGGTAGTGTAAGGTAAACTTTCTGTACAGAGAGTATATTGTGTATAGGTAGTGTAAGGTAAATTTTCTGTACTGAGAGTATATTGTGCCCAGGTAGTGTAAGTAAAACTTTCTGTACAGAGAGTATATTGTGTTCAGATAGTGTAAGGAAAACTTTCTTAACAGAGAGTATATTGTGTCCTAGTAGTGTAAGGAAAACTTTCTGAACAGAGAGCATATTGTGTCCAGGTAGTTTAAGGAAAACTTTCTGTACAGAGAGTATATTGTGTCCGGGTAGTGTAAGGAAAACTTTCTGTACAGAGAGTATATTGTGTCCAGGTAGTGTAAGTAAAACTTTCTGTACAGAGAGTATATTGTGTCCAGGTAGTGTAAGTAAAACTTTCTGAACAGCTAGTATATTGTGCCCAGGTAGTGTAAGGAAAACTTTCTGAACAGAGAGTATATTGTGTCCAGGTAGTGTAAGGAAAACTTTTTGTACAGAGAGTATATTGTGTCCAGGTACTGTAAGTAAAACTTTCTGAACAGAGAGTATATTGTGTCTAGGTAGTGTAAGGTAAATTTTCTGTACAGAGAGTATATTTTGTCTAGGTAGTGTAAGGTAAACTTTCTGTACAGAGAGTATATTGTGCCCAGGTAGTGTAAGTAAAACTTTCTGTACAGAGAGTATATTGTGTCCAGATAGTGTAAGGAAAACTTTCTGAACAGAGAGTATATTGTGTCGAAGTAGTGTAAGGAAAACTTTCTGAACAGAGAGTATATTGTGTTCAGGTAGTTTAAGGAAAACATTCTGTACAGAGAGTATATTGTGTCCGTGTAGTGTAAAGAAAACTTTCTGCACAGAGAGTATATTGTGTCCAGGTAGTGTAAGTAAAACTTTCTGAACAGAGAGTATATTGTGTCCAGGTAGTGTAAGTAAAACTTTCTGTACAGAGAGTATATTGTGTCCAGGTAGTGTAAGTAAAACTTTCTGAATAGAGAGTATATTGTGCCCAGGTAGTGTAAGGAAAATTTTCTGAACAGAGAGTATATTGTGTCCAGGTAGTGTAAGGAAAACTTTCTGTACAGAGAGTATATTGTGTCCAGGTAGTGTAAGGAAAACTTTCTGAACAGAGAGTATATTGTGTCCAGGTAGTGTAAGTAAAACTTTCTGTACAGAGAGTATATTGTGTCCAGGTAGTGTAAGGAAAACTTTCTGAACAGAGAGTATATTGTGTCCAGGTAGTGTAAGGAAAACTTTCTGTACAGAGAGTATATTGTGTCCAGGTAGTGTAAGTAAAACTTTCTGAACAGAGAGTATTTTGTGTCCAGGTAGTGTAAGTAAAACTTTCTGAACAGAGAGTATATTGTGTCCAGGTAGTGTTAATAAAACTTTCTGAACAGACAGTATATTGTGTCCAGGTAGCGTAAGGAAAACTTTCTGTACAGAGAGTATATTGTGTCCAGGTAGAGTAAGTAAAACTTTCTGAACATAGAGTATATTGTGTCCAGGTAGTGTAAGTAAAACTTTCTGAACAGAGAGTATATTGTGTCCAGGTAGTGTAAGTAAAACTTTCTGAACAGAGAGTATTTTGTGTCCAGGTAGTGTAAGTAAATTTTTCTGAACAGAGAGTATATTTTGTCCAGGTAGTGTAAGTAAAACTTTCTGAACAGACAGTATATTGTGTCCAGGTAGTGTAAGAAAAACTTTCGTACAGAGAGCATATTGTGTCCAGGTAGTGTAAGTAAAACTTTCTGTACAGAGAGTATATTGTGTCCAGGTAGTGTAAGTAAAACTTTCTGAACAGAGAGTATATTGTGTCCAGTTAGTGTAAGGATAACTTTCTGTACAGAGAGTATATTGTGTCTAGGTAGTGTAATGTAAACTTTCTGTACAGAGAGTATAGTGTGTCCAGGTAGTGTAAGGTAAACATTCTGTACAGAGAGTATATTGTGTCCAGGTAGTGTAAGTAAAACTTTCTGAACAGAGAGTATATTGTGCCCAGGTAGTGTAAGGAAAACTTTCTGAACAGAGAGTATATTGTGTCCAGGTAGTGTAATAAAAACTTTTTGTACAGAGAGTATATTGTGTCCAGGTACTGTAAGTAAAACTTTCTCAACAGAGAGTATATTGTGTCCAGGTAGTGTAAGGAAAACTTTCTGTACAGAGAGTATATTGTGTCTAGGTAGTGTAATGTAAACTTTCTGTACAGAGAGTATATTGTGTCCAGGTAGTGTAAGGAAAACTTTCTGTACAGAGAGTATATTGTGTCCAGGTAGTGTAAGTAAAACTTTCTGAACAGAGAGTATATTGTGTCCAGGTAGTGTAAGTAAAACTTTCTGAACAGAGAGTATATTGTGTCCAGGTAGTGTAAGTAAAACTTTCTGAACAGAGAGTATATTGTGTCCAGGTAGTGTAAGGAAAACTTTCTGAACAGAGAGTATATTGTGTCCAGGTAGTGTAAGGTAAACTTTCTGTACAGAGAGTATATTGTGTATAGGTAGTGTAAGGTAAATTTTCTGTACTGAGAGTATATTGTGCCCAGGTAGTGTAAGTAAAACTTTCTGTACAGAGAGTATATTGTGTCCAGATAGTGTAAGGAAAACTTTCTGAACAGAGAGTATATTGTGTCCAAGTAGTGTAAGGAAAACTTTCTGAACAGAGAGTATATTGTGTCCAGGTAGTTTAAGGAAAACTTTCTGTACAGAGAGTATATTGTGTCCAGGTAGTGTAAGGAAAACTTAATGAACAGCGAGTATATTGTGTCCAAGTAGTGTAAGGAAAACTTTCTGAACAGAGAGTATATTGTGTCCAGGTAGTTTAAGGAAAACTTTCTGTACAGAGAGTATATTGTGTCCGGGTAGTGTAAGGAAAACTTTCTGTACAGAGAGTATATTGTGTCCAGGTAGTGTAAGTAAAACTTTCTGAACAGAGAGTATATTGTGTCCAGGTAGTGTAAGTAAAACTTTCTGAACAGAGAGTATATTGTGTCCAGGTAGTGTAAGTAAAACTTTCTGAACAGAGAGTATATTGTTTCCAGGTAGTGTAAGGAAAACTTTCTGAACAGAGAGTATATTGTGTCCAGGTAGTGTAAGGTAAACTTTCTGTACATAGAGTATATTGTGTATAGGTAGTGTAAGGTAAATTTTCTGTACTGAGAGTATATTGTGTCTAGGTAGTGTAAGGTAAACTTTCTGTAAAGAGAGTATATTGTGCCCAGGTAGTGTAAGTAAAACTTTCTGTACAGAGAGTATATTGTGTCCAGATAGTGTAAGGAAAACTTTCTGAACAGAGAGTATATTGTGTCGAAGTAGTGTAAGGAAAACTTTCTGAACAGAGAGTATATTGTTTTCAGGTAGTTTAAGGAAAACTTTCTGTACAGAGAGTATATTGTGTCCGTGTAGTGTAAGGAAAACTTTCTGCACAGAGAGTATATTGTGTCCAGGTAGTGTAAGTAAAACTTTCTGAACAGAGAGTATATTGTGTCCAGGTAGTGTAAGTAAAACTTTCTGTACAGAGAGTATATTGTGTCCAGGTAGTGTAAGTAAAACTTTCTGAATAGAGAGTATATTGTGCCCAGGTAGTGTAAGGAAAACTTTCTGAACAGAGAGTATATTGTGTCCAGGTAGTGTAAGGAAAACTTTCTGTACAGAGAGTATATTGTGTCCAGGTAGTGTAAGTAAAACTTTCTGAACAGAGAGTATTTTGTGTCCAGGTAGTGTAAATAAACCTTTCTGAACAGAGAGTATATTGTGTCCAGGTAGTGTAAGTAAAACTTTCTGAACAGACAGTATATTGTGTCCAGGTAGCGTAAGGAAAACTTTCTGTACAGAGAGTATATTGTGTCCAGGTAGTGTAAGTAAAACTTTCTGAACAGAGAGTATATTGTGTCCAGGTAGTGTAAGTAAAACTTTCTGAACAGAGAGTATATTGTGTCCAGGTAGTGTAAGTAAAACTTTCTGAACAGAGAGTATATTGTGTCCAGGTAGTGTAAGTAAAACTTTCTGAACAGAGAGTATATTGTGTCCAGGTTGTGTAAGTAAAACTTTCTGAACAGACAGTATATTGTGTCCAGGTAGTTTAAGGAAAACTTTCGTACAGAGAGTATATTGTGTCCAGGTAGTGTAAGTAAAACTTTCTGTACAGAGAGTATATTGTGTCAAGGTAGTGTAAGTAAAACTTTCTGAACAGAGAGTATATTGTGCCCAGGTAGTGTAAGGAAAACTTTCTGAACAGAGAGTATATTGTGTCCAGGTAGTGTAAGGAAAACTTTATGTACAGAGAGTATATTGTGTCCAGGTACTGTAAGTAAAACTTTCTGAACAGAGAGTATATTGTGTCCAGTTAGTGTAAGGATAACTTTCTGTACAGAGAGTATATTGTGTCTAGGTAGTGTAATGTAAACTTTCTGTACAGAGAGTATAGTGTGTCCAGGTAGTGTAAGGTAAACTTTCTGTACAGAGAGTATATTGTGTCCAGGTAGTGTAAGTAAAACTTTCTGAACAGAGAGTATATTGTGTCCAGGTAGTGTAAGTAAAACTTTCTGAACAGAGAGTATATTGTGTCCAGGTAGTGTAAGTAAAACTTTCTGAACAGAGAGTATATTGTTTCCAGGTAGTGTAAGGAAAACTTTCTGAACAGAGAGTATATTGTGTCCAGGTAGTGTAAGGTAAACTTTCTGTACAGAGAGTATATTGTGTATAGGTAGTGTAAGGTAAATTTTCTGTACTGAGAGTATATTGTGTCTAGGTAGTGTAAGGTAAACTTTCTGTAAAGAGAGTATATTGTGCCCAGGCAGTGTAAGTAAAACTTTCTGTACAGAGAGTATTTTCTGTCCAGGTAGTGTAAGGTAAACTTTCTGTACAGAGAGTATATTGTGTATAGGTAGTGTAAGGTAAATTTTCTGTTCTGAGAGTATATTGTGTCTAGGTAGTGTAAGGTAAACTTTCTGTACAGAGAGTATATTGTGCCCAGGTAGTGTAAGTAAAACTTTCTGTACAGAGAGTATATTGTGTCCAGATAGTGTAAGGAAAACTTTCTGAACAGAGAGTATATTGTGTCCAGATAGTGTAAGGAAAACTTTCTGAACAGAGAGTATATTGTGTCCAAGTAGTGTAAGGAAAACTTTCTGAACAGAGAGTATATTGTGTCCAGGTAGTTTAAGGAAAACTTTCTGTACAGAGAGTATATTGTGTCCAGGTAGTGTAAGTAAAACTTTCTGAATAGAGAGTATATTGTGCCCAGGTAGTGTAAGGAAAACTTTCTGAACAGAGAGTATATTGTGTCCAGGTAGTGTAAGGAAAACTTTCTGTACAGAGAGTATATTGTGTCCAGGTAGTGTAAGTAAAACTTTCTGAACAGAGAGTATTTTGTGTCCAGGTAGTGTAAATAAACCTTTCTGAACAGAGAGTATATTGTGTCCAGGTAGTGTAAGTAAAACTTTCTGAACAGACAGTATATTGTGTCCAGGTAGCGTAAGGAAAACTTTCTGTACAGAGAGTATATTGTGTCCAGGTAGTGTAAGTAAAACTTTCTGAACAGAGAGTATATTGTGTCCAGGTAGTGTAAGTAAAACTTTCTGAACAGAGAGTATATTGTGTCCAGGTAGTGTAAGTAAAACTTTCTGTACAGAGAGTATATTGTGTCCAGGTAGTGTAAGTAAAACTTTCTGAACAGAGAGTATATTGTGTCCAGGTTGTGTAAGTAAAACTTTCTGAACAGACAGTATATTGTGTCCAGGTAGTTTAAGGAAAACTTTCGTACAGAGAGTATATTGTGTCCAGGTAGTGTAAGTAAAACTTTCTGTACAGAGAGTATATTGTGTCCAGGTAGTGTAAGTAAAACTTTCTGAACAGAGAGTATATTGTGCCCAGGTAGTGTAAGGAAAACTTTCTGAACAGAGAGTATATTGTGTCCAGGTAGTGTAAGGAAAACTTTTTGTACAGAGAGTATATTGTGTCCAGGTACTGTAAGTAAAACTTTCTGAACAGAGAGTATATTGTGTCCAGTTAGTGTAAGGATAACTTTCTGTACAGAGAGTATATTGTGTCTAGGTAGTGTAATGTAAACTTTCTGTACAGAGAGTATAGTGTGTCCAGGTAGTGTAAGGTAAACTTTCTGTACAGAGAGTATATTGTGTCCAGGTAGTGTAAGTAAAACTTTCTGAACAGAGAGTATATTGTGTCCAGGTAGTGTAAGTAAAACTTTCTGAACAGAGAGTATATTGTGTCCAGGCAGTGTAAGTAAAACTTTCTGAACAGAGAGTATATTGTTTCCAGGTAGTGTAAGGAAAACTTTCTGAACAGAGAGTATATTGTGTCCAGGTAGTGTAAGGTAAACTTTCTGTACAGAGAGTATATTGTGTATAGGTAGTGTAAGGTAAATTTTCTGTACTGAGAGTATATTGTGTCTAGGTAGTGTAAGGTAAACTTTCTGTAAAGAGAGTATATTGTGCCCAGGCAGTGTAAGTAAAATTTTCTGTACAGAGAGTATATTCTGTCCAGGTAGTGTAAGGTAAACTTTCTGTACAGAGAGTATATTGTGTATAGGTAGTGTAAGGTAAATTTTCTGTTCTGAGAGTATATTGTGTCTAGGTAGTGTAAGGTAAACTTTCTGTACAGAGAGTATATTGTGCCCAGGTAGTGTAAGTAAAACTTTCTGTACAGAGAGTATATTGTGTCCAGATAGTGTAAGGAAAACTTTCTGAACAGAGAGTATATTGTGTCCAGATAGTGTAAGGAAAACTTTCTGAACAGAGAGTATATTGTGTCCAAGTAGTGTAAGGAAAACATTCTGAACAGAGAGTATATTGTGTCCAGGTAGTTTAAGGAAAACTTTCTGTACAGAGAGTATATTGTGTCCAGATAGTTTAAGAAAAACTTTCTGTACAGAGAGTATTTTGTGTCCGGGTAGTGTAAGGAAAACTTTCTGTACAGAGAGTATATTGTGTCCAGGTAGTGTAAGTAAAACTTTCTGTACAGAGAGTATATTGTGTCCAAGTAGTGTAAGGAAAACTTTCTGAACAGAGAGTATATTGTGTCCAGGTAGTTTAAGGAAAACTTTCTGTACAGAGAGTATATTGTGTCCGTGTAGTGTAAGGAAAACTTTCTGTACAGAGAGTATATTGTGTCCAGGTAGTGTAAGTAAAACTTTCTGAACAGAGAGTATATTGTGTCCAGGTAGTGTTAGTAAAACTTTCTGTACAGAGAGTATATTGTGTCCAGGTAGTGTAAGTAAAACTTTCTGAATAGAGAGTATATTGTTCCCAGGTAGTGTAAGGAAAACTTTCTGTACAGAGAGTATATTGTGTCCAGGTAGTGTAAGTAAAACTTTCTGAACAGAGAGTATATTGTGCCCAGGTAGTGTAAGGAAAACTTTCTGAACAGAGAGTATATTGTGTCCAGGTAGTGTTATAAAAACTTTTTGTACAGAGAGTATATTGTGTCCAGGTACTGTAAGTAAAACTTTCTCAACAGAGAGTATATTGTGTCCAGGTAGTGTAAGGATAACTTTCTGTACAGAGAGTATATTGTGTCTAGGTAGTGTAATGTAAACTTTCTGTACAGAGAGTATATTGTGTCCAGGTAGTGTAAGGTAAACTTTCTGTACAGAGAGTATATTGTGTCCAGGTAGTGTAAGTAAAACTTTCTGAACAGAGAGTATATTGTGTCCAGGTAGTGTAAGTAAAACTTTCTGAACAGAGAGTATATTGTGTCCAGGTAGTGTAAGTAAAACTTTCTGAACAGAGAGTATATTGTGTCCAGGTAGTGTAAGGAAAACTTTCTGAACAGAGAGTATATTGTGTCCAGGTAGTGTAAGGTAAACTTTCTGTACAGAGAGTATATTGTGTATAGGTAGTGTAAGGTAAATTTTCTGTACTGAGAGTATATTGTGCCCAGGTAGTGTAAGTAAAACTTTCTGTACAGAGAGTATATTGTGTCCAGATAGTGTAAGGAAAACTTTCTGAACAGAGAGTATATTGTGTCCAAGTAGTGTAAGGAAAACTTTCTGAACAGAGAGTATATTGTGTCCAGGTAGTTTAAGGTAAACTTTCTGTACAGAGAGTATATTGTGTCCAGGTAGTGTAAGTAAAACTTTCTGTACAGAGAGTATATTGTGTCCAGGTAGTTTAAGGAAAACTTTCTGTACAGAGAGTATATTGTGTCCAGGTAGTGTAATTAAAACTTAATGAACAGAGAGTATATTGTGTCCAAGTAGTGTAAGGAAAACTTTCTGAACAGAGAGTATATTGCGTCCAGGTAGTTTAAGGAAAACTTTCTGTACAGAGAGTATATTGTGTCCGGGTAGTGTAAGGAAAACTTTCTGTACAGAGAGTATATTGTGTCCAGGTAGTGTAAGTAAAACTTTCTGTACAGAGAGTATATTGTGTCCAGGTAGTGTAAGTAAAACTTTCTGAACAGAGAGTATATTGTGCCCAGGTAGTGTAAGGAAAACTTTCTGAACAGAGAGTATATTGTGTCCAGGTAGTGTAAGGAAAACTTTTTGTACAGAGAGTATATTGTGTCCAGGTACTGTAAGTAAAACTTTCTGAACAGAGAGTATATTGTGTCTAGGTAGTGTAAGGTAAATTTTCTGTACAGAGAGTATATTTTGTCTAGGTAGTGTAAGGTAAACTTTCTGTACAGAGAGTATATTGTGCCCAGGTAGTGTAAGTAAAACTTTCTGTACAGAGAGTATATTGTGTCCAGATAGTGTAAGGAAAACTTTCTGAACAGAGAGTATATTGTGTCGAAGTAGTGTAAGGAAAACTTTCTGAACAGAGAGTATATTGTGTTCAGGTAGTTTAAGGAAAACTTTCTGTACAGAGAGTATATTGTGTCCGTGTAGTGTAAGGAAAACTTTCTGTACAGAGAGTATATTGTGTCCAGGTAGTGTAAGTAAAACTTTCTGAACAGAGAGTATATTGTGTCCAGGTAGTGTAAGTAAAACTTTCTGTACAGAGAGTATATTGTGTCCAGGTAGTGTAAGTAAAACTTTCTGAATAGAGAGTATATTGTTCCCAGGTAGTGTAAGGAAAACTTTCTGTACAGAGAGTATATTGTGTCCAGGTAGTGTAAGTAAAACTTTCTGAACAGAGAGTATATTGTGTCCAGGTAGTGTAAGGAAAACTTTCTGAACAGAGAGTATATTGTGTCCAGGTAGTGTAAGGTAAACTTTCTGTACAGAGAGTATATTGTGTATAGGTAGTGTAAGGTAAATTTTCTGTACTGAGAGTATATTGTGCCCAGGTAGTGTAAGTAAAACTTTCTGTACAGAGAGTATATTGTGTCCAGATAGTGTAAGGAAAACTTTCTGAACAGAGAGTATATTGTGTCCAAGTAGTGTAAGGAAAACTTTCTGAACAGAGAGTATATTGTGTCCAGGTAGTTTAAGGTAAACTTTCTGTACAGAGAGTATATTGTGTCCAGGTAGTGTAAGTAAAACTTTCTGTACAGAGAGTATATTGTGTCCAGGTAGTTTAAGGAAAACTTTCTGTACAGAGAGTATATTGTGTCCAGGTAGTGTAAGGAAAACTTAATGAACAGAGAGTATATTGTGTCCAAGTAGTGTAAGGAAAACTTTCTGAACAGAGAGTATATTGCGTCCAGGTAGTTTAAGGAAAACTTTCTGTACAGAGAGTATATTGTGTCCGGGTAGTGTAAGGAAAACTTTCTGTACAGAGAGTATATTGTGTCCAGGTAGTGTAAGTAAAACTTTCTGTACAGAGAGTATATTGTGTCCAGGTAGTGTAAGTAAAACTTTCTGAACAGAGAGTATATTGTGCCCAGGTAGTGTAAGGAAAACTTTCTGAACAGAGAGTATATTGTGTCCAGGTAGTGTAAGGAAAACTTTTTGTACAGAGAGTATATTGTGTCCAGGTACTGTAAGTAAAACTTTCTGAACAGAGAGTATATTGTGTCTAGGTAGTGTAAGGTAAATTTTCTGTACAGAGAGTATATTTTGTCTAGGTAGTGTAAGGTAAACTTTCTGTACAGAGAGTATATTGTGCCCAGGTAGTGTAAGTAAAACTTTCTGTACAGAGAGTATATTGTGTCCAGATAGTGTAAGGAAAACTTTCTGAACAGAGAGTATATTGTGTCGAAGTAGTGTAAGGAAAACTTTCTGAACAGAGAATATATTGTGTTCAGGTAGTTTAAGGAAAACTTTCTGTACAGAGAGTATATTGTGTCCGTGTAGTGTAAGGAAAACTTTCTGCACAGAGAGTATATTGTGTCCAGGTAGTGTAAGTAAAACTTTCTGAACAGAGAGTATATTGTGTCCAGGTAGTGTAAGTAAAACTTTCTGTACAGAGAGTATATTGTGTCCAGGTAGTGTAAGTAAAACTTTCTGAATAGAGAGTATATTGTGCCCAGGTAGTGTAAGGAAAACTTTCTGAACAGAGAGTATATTGTGTCCAGGTAGTGTAAGGAAAACTTTCTGTACAGAGAGTATATTGTGTCCAGGTAGTGTAAGTAAAACTTTCTGAACAGAGAGTATTTTGTGTCCAGGTAGTGTAAGTAAAACTTTCTGAACAGAGAGTATATTGTGTCCAGGTAGTGTAAGTAAAACTTTCTGAACAGACAGTATATTGTGTCCAGGTAGCGTAAGGAAAACTTTCTGAACAGAGAGTATATTGTGTCCAGGTAGTGTAAGTAAAACTTTATGAACAGAGAGTATATTGTGTCCAGGTAGTGTAAGTAAAACTTTCTGAACAGAGAGTATATTGTGTCCAGGTAGTGTAAGTAAAACTTTCTGAACAGAGAGTATATTGTGTCCAGGTAGTGTAAGTAAAACTTTCTGAACAGAGAGTATATTGTGTCCAGGTAGTGTAAGTAAAACTTTCTGAACAGACAGTATATTGTGTCCAGGTAGTGTAAGGAAAACTTTCGTACAGAGAGTATATTGTGTCCAGGTAGTGTAAGTAAAACTTTCTGTACAGAGAGTATATTGTGTCCAGGTAGTGTAAGTAAAACTTTCTGAACAGAGAGTATATTGTGCCCAGGTAGTGTAAGGAAAACTTTCTGAACAGAGAGTATATTGTGTCCATGTAGTGTAAGGAAAACTTTTTGTACAGAGAGTATATTGTGTCCAGGTACTGTAAGTAAAACTTTCTGAACAGAGAGTATATTGTGTCCAGTTAGTGTAAGGATAACTTTCTGTACAGAGAGTATATTGTGTCTAGGTAGTGTAATGTAAACTTTCTGTACAGAGAGTATAGTGTGTCCAGGTAGTGTAAGGTAAACTTTCTGTACAGAGAGTATATTGTGTCCAGGTAGTGTAAGTAAAACTTTCTGAACAGAGAGTATATTGTGTCCAGGTAGGGTAAGTAAAACTTTCTGAACAGAGAGTATATTGTGTCCAGGTAGTGTAAGTAAAACTTTCTGAACAGAGAGTATATTGTGCCAGGTAGTGTAAGGAAAACTTTCTGAACAGAGAGTATATTGTGTCCAGGTAGTGTAAGGTAAACTTTCTGTACAGAGAGTATATTGTGTATAGGTAGTGTAAGGTAAATTTTCTGTACTGAGAGTATATTGTGTCTCTGTAGTGTAAGGTAAACTTTCTGTACAGAGAGTATATTGTGCCCAGGTAGTGTAAGTAAAACTTTCTGTACAGAGAGTATATTGTGTCCAGGTCGTGTAAGGTAAATTTTCTGTACAGAGAGTATATTGTGTCTAGGTAGTGTAAGGTAAATTTTCTGTACAGAGAGTATAATGTGTCTAGGTAGGGTAAGGTAAACTTTCTGTACAGAGAGTATATTGTGCCCAGGTAGTGTAAGTAAAACTTTCTGTACAGAGAGTATATTGTGTCCAGATAGTGTAAGGAAAACTTTCTGAACAGATAGTATATTGTGTCCAAGTAGTGTAAGGAAAACTTTCTGAACAGAGAGTATATTGTGCCCAGGAAGTGTAAGGTAAACTTTCAGAACAGAGAGTATATTGTGTCCAGGTAGTGTAAGTAAAACTTTCTGAACAGAGAGTATATTGTGTCCAGGTAGTGTAAGGTAAACTTTCTGTACAGAGAGTATATTGTGTCCGGGTAGTGTAAGGTAAATTTTCTGAACAGAGAGTATATTGTGTCCAGGTAGTGTAAGGAAAACTTTCTGTACAGAGAGTATATTGTGTCCAGGTAGTGTAAGGTAAACTTTCTGTACAGAGAGTATATTGTGTCTAGGTAGTGTAAGGTAAATTTTCTGTACAGAGAGTATAATGTGTCTAGGTAGGGTAAGGTAAACTTTCTGTACAGAGAGTATATTGTGCCCAGGTAGTGTAAGTAAAACTTTCTGTACAGAGAGTATATTGTGTCCAGGTAGTGTAAGTAAAACTTTCTGTACAGAGAGTATATTGTGTCCAGGTAGTGTAAGGAAAACTTTCTGAACAGAGAGTATATTGTGTCCAAGTAGTGTAAGGAAAACTTTCTGAACAGAGAGTATATTGTGTCCAGGTAGTTTAAGGAAAACTTTCTGTACAGAGAGTATATTGTGTCCAGGTAGTGTAAGGAACATTTTCTGAACAGAGAGTATATTGTGTCCAAGTAGTGTAAGGAAAACTTTCTGAACAGAGAGTATATTGTGTCCAGGTAGTTTAAGGAAAACTTTCTGTATAGAGAGTATATTGTGTCCGAGTAGTGTAAGAAAAACTTTCTGTACAGAGAGTATATTGTGTCCAGGTAGTGTAAGTAAAACTTTCTGTATAACGAGTATATTGTGTCCAGGTAGTGTAAGTAAAACTTTCTGAACAGAGAGTATATTGTGCCCAGGTAGTGTAAGGAAAACTTTCCGAACAGAGAGTATATTGTGTCCAGGTAGTGTAATAAAAACTTTTTGTACAGAGAGTATATTGTGTCCAGGTACTGTAAGTAAAACTTTCTCAACAGAGAGTATATTGTGTCCAGGTAGTGTAAGGATAACTTTCTGTACTGAGAGTATATTGTGTCTAGGTAGTGTAATGTAAACTTTCTGTACAGAGAGTATATTGTGTCCAGGTAGTGTAAGGTAAACTTTCTGTACAGAGAGTATATTGTGTCCAGGTAGTGTAAGTAAAACTTTCTGAACAGAGAGTATATTGTGTCCAGGTAGTGTAAGTAAAACTTTCTGAACAGAGAGTATATTGTGTCCAGGTAGTGTAAGTAAAACTTTCTGAACAGAGAGTATATTGTGTCCAGGTAGTGTAAGGAAAACTTTCTGAACAGAGAGTATATTGTGTCCAGGTAGTGTAAGGTAAACTTTCTGTACAGAGAGTATATTGTGTATAGGTAGTGTAAGGTAAATTTTCTGTACTGAGAGTATATTGTGCCCAGGTAGTGTAAGTAAAACTTTCTGTACAGAGAGTATATTGTGTCCAGATAGTGTAAGGAAAATTTTCTGAACAGAGAGTATATTGTGTCCAAGTAGTGTAAGGAAAACTTTCTGAACAGAGAGTATATTGTGTCCAGGTAGTTTAAGGAAAACTTTCTGTACAGAGAGTATATTGTGTCCAGGTAGTGTAAGGAAAACTTAATGAACAGAGAGTATATTGTGTCCAAGTAGTGTAAGGAAAACTTTCTGAACAGAGAGTATATTGTGTCCAGGTAGTTTAAGGAAAACTTTCTGTACAGAGAGTATATTGTGTCCGGGTAGTGTAAGGAAAACTTTCTGTACAGAGAGTATATTGTGTCCAGGTAGTGTAAGTAAAACTTTCTGTACAGAGAGTATATTGTGTCCAGGTAGTGTAAGTAAAACTTTCTGAACAGAGAGTATATTGTGCCCAGGTAGTGTAAGGAAAACTTTCTGAACAGAGAGTATATTGTGTCCAGGTAGTGTAAGGAAAACTTTTTGTACAGAGAGTATATTGTGTCCAGGTACTGTAAGTAAAACTTTCTCAACAGAGAGTATATTGTGTCCAGGTAGTGTAAGGATAACTTTCTGTACAGAGAGTATATTGTGTCTAGGTAGTGTAATGTAAACTTTCTGTACAGAGAGTATATTGTGTCCAGGTAGTGTAATGTAAACTTTCTGTACAGAGAGTATATTGTGTCCAGGTAGTGTAAGTAAAACTTTCTGAACAGAGAGTATATTGTGTCCAGGTAGTGTAAGTAAAACTTTCTGAACAGAGAGTATATTGTGTCCAGGTAGTGTAAGTAAAACTTTCTGAACAGAGAGTATATTGTGTCCAGGTAGTGTAAGGAAAACTTTCTGAACAGAGAGTATATTGTGTCCAGGTAGTGTAAGGTAAACTTTCTGTACAGAGAGTATATTGTGTATAGGTAGTGTAAGGTAAATTTTCTGTACTGAGAGTATATTGTGCCCAGGTAGTGTAAGTAAAACTTTCTGTACAGAGAGTATATTGTGTCCAGATAGTGTAAGGAAAACTTTCTGAACAGAGAGTATATTGTGTCCAAGTAGTGTAAGGAAAACTTTCTGAACAGAGAGTATATTGTGTCCAGGTAGTTTAAGGAAAACTTTCTGTACAGAGAGTATATTGTGTCCAGGTAGTGTAAGGAAAACTTAATGAACAGAGAGTATATTGTGTCCAAGTAGTGTAAGGAAAACTTTCTGTACAGAGAGTATATTGTGTCCAGGTAGTTTAAGGAAAACTTTCTGTACAGAGAGTATATTGTGTCCGGGTAGTGTAAGGAAAACTTTCTGTACAGAGAGTATATTGTGTCCAGGTAGTGTAAGTAAAACTTTCTGTACAGAGAGTATATTGTGTCCAGGTAGTGTAAGTAAAACTTTCTGAACAGAGAGTATATTGTGCCCAGGTAGTGTAAGGAAAACTTTCTGAACAGAGAGTATATTGTGTCCAGGTAGTGTAAGGAAAACTTTTTGTACAGAGAGTATATTGTGTCCAGGTACTGTAAGTAAAACTTTCTGAACAGAGAGTATATTGTGTCTAGGTAGTGTAAGGGAAATTTTCTGTACAGAGAGTATATTTTGTCTAGGTAGTGTAAGGTAAACTTTCTGTACAGAGAGTATATTGTGCCCAGGTAGTGTAAGTAAAACTTTCTGTACAGAGAGTATATTGTGTCCAGATAGTGTAAGGAAAACTTTCTGAACAGAGAGTATATTGTGTCGAAGTAGTGTAAGGAAAACTTTCTGAACAGAGAGTATATTGTGTTCAGGTAGTTTAAGGAAAACTTTCTGTACAGAGAGTATATTGTGTCCGTGTAGTGTAAGGAAAACTTTCTGCACAGAGAGTATATTGTGTCCAGGTAGTGTAAGTAAAACTTTCTGAACAGAGAGTATATTGTGTCCAGGTAGTGTAAGTAAAACTTTCTGTACAGAGAGTATATTGTGTTCAGGTAGTGTAAGTAAAACTTTCTGAATAGAGAGTATATTGTGCCCAGGTAGTGTAAGGAAAATTTTCTGAACAGAGAGTATATTGTGTCCATGTAGTGTAAGGAAAACTTTCTGTACAGAGAGTATATTGTGTCCAGGTAGTGTAAGGAAAACTTTCTGAACAGAGAGTATATTGTGTCCAGGTAGTGTAAGTAAAACTTTCTGTACAGAGAGTATATTGTGTCCAGGTAGTGTAAGGAAAACTTTCTGAACAGAGAGTATATTGTGTCCAGGTAGTGTAAGGAAAACTTTCTGTACAGAGAGTATATTGTGTCCAGGTAGTGTAAGTAAAACTTTCTGAACAGAGAGTATTTTGTGTCCAGGTAGTGTAAGTAAAACTTTCTGAACAGAGAGTATATTGTGTCCAGGTAGTGTAAGTAAAACTTTCTGAACAGACAGTATATTGTGTCCAGGTAGCGTAAGGAAAACTTTCTGTACAGAGAGTATATTGTGTCCAGGTAGAGTAAGTAAAACTTTCTGAACAGAGAGTATATTGTGTCCAGGTAGTGTAAGTAAAACTTTCTGAACAGAGAGTATATTGTGTCCAGGTAGTGTAAGTAAAACTTTCTGAACAGAGAGTATATTGTGTCCAGGTAGTGTAAGTAAATTTTTCTGAACAGAGAGTATATTGTGTCCAGGTAGTGTAAGTAAAACTTTCTGAACAGACAGTATATTGTGTCCAGGTAGTGTAAGGAAAACTTTCGTACAGAGAGTATATTGTGTCCAGGTAGTGTAAGTAAAACTTTCTGTACAGAGAGTATATTGTGTCCAGGTAGTGTAAGTAAAACTTTCTGAACAGAGAGTATATTGTGTCCAGGTAGTGTAAGTAAAACTTTCTGAACAGAGAGTATATTGTGTCCAGGTAGTGTAAGGAAAACTTTTTGTACAGAGAGTATATTGTGTCCAGGTAGTGTAAGGAAAACTTTCTGAACAGAGAGTATATTGTGTCCAGGTAGTGTAAGGATAACTTTCTGTACAGAGAGTATATTGTGTCTAGGTAGTGTAATGTAAACTTTCTGTACAGAGAGTATAGTGTGTCCAGGTAGTGTAAGGTAAACTTTCTGTACAGAGAGTATATTGTGTCCAGGTAGTGTAAGTAAAACTTTCTGAACAGAGAGTATATTGTGCCCAGGTAGTGTAAGGAAAACTTTCTGAACAGAGAGTATATTGTGTCCAGGTAGTGTAATAAAAACTTTTTGTACAGAGAGTATATTGTGTCCAGGTACTGTAAGTAAAACTTTCTCAACAGAGAGCATATTTTGTCCAGGTAGTGTAAGGATAACTTTCTGTACAGAGAGTATATTGTGTCTAGGTAGTGTAATGTAAACTTTCTGTACAGAGAGTATATTGTGTCCAGGTAGTGTAAGGTAAACTTTCTGTACAGAGAGTATATTGTGTCCAGGTAGTGTAAGTAAAACTTTCTGAACAGAGAGTATATTGTGTCCAGGTAGTGTAAGTAAAACTTTCTGAACAGAGAGTATATTGTGTCCAGGTAGTGTAAGTAAAACTTTCTGAACAGAGAGTATATTGTGTCCAGGTAGTGTAAGGAAAACTTTCTGAACAGAGAGTATATTGTGTCCAGGTAGTGTAAGGTAAACTTTCTGTACAGAGAGTATATTGTGTATAGGTAGTGTAAGGTAAATTTTCTGTACTGAGAGAATATTGTGCCCAGGTAGTGTAAGTAAAACTTTCTGTACAGAGAGTATATTGTGTCCAGATAGTGTAAGGAAAACTTTCTGAACAGAGAGTATATTGTGTCCAAGTAGTGTAAGGAAAACTTTCTGAACAGAGAGTATATTGTGTCCAGGTAGTTTAAGGAAAACTTTCTGTACAGAGAGTATATTGTGTCCAGGTAGTGTAATGAAAACTTAATGAACAGAGAGTATATTGTGTCCAAGTAGTGTAAGGAAAACTTTCTGAACAGAGAGTATATTGTGTCCAGGTAGTTTAAGGAAAACTTTCTGTACAGAGAGTATATTGTGTCTGTGTAGTGTAAGGAAAACTTTCTGTACAGAGAGTATATTGTGTCCAGGTAGTGTAAGTAAAACTTTCTGTACAGATAGTATATTGTGTCCAGGTAGTGTAAGTAAAACTTTCTGAACAGAGAGTATATTGTGCCCAGGTAGTGTAAGGAAAACTTTCTGAACTGAGAGTATATTGTGTCCAGGTAGTGTAAGGAAAACTTTTTGTACAGAGAGTATATTGTGTCCAGGTACTGTAAGTAAAACTTTCTGAACAGAGAGTATATTGTGTCTAGGTAGTGTAAGGTAAATTTTCTGTACAGAGAGTATATTTTGTCTAGGTAGTGTAAGGTAAACTTTCTGTACAGAGAGTATATTGTGCCCAGGTAGTGTAAGTAAAACTTTCTGTACAGAGAGTATATTGTATCCAGATAGTGTAAGGAAAACTTTCTGAACAGAGAGTATATTGTGTCGAAGTAGTGTAAGGAAAACTTTCTGAACAGAGAGTATATTGTGTTCAGGTAGTTTAAGGAAAACTTTCTGTACAGAGAGTATATTGTGTCCGTGTAGTGTAAGGAAAACTTTCTGCACAGAGAGTATATTGTGTCCAGGTAGTGTAAGTAAAACTTTCTGAACAGAGAGTATATTGTGTCCAGGTAGTGTAAGTAAAACTTTCTGTACAGAGAGTATATTGTGTCCAGGTAGTGTAAGTAAAACTTTCTGAATAGAGAGTATATTGTGCCCAGGTAGTGTAAGGAAAACTTTCTGAACAGAGAGTATATTGTGTCCAGGTAGTGTAAGGAAAACTTTCTGTACAGAGAGTATATTGTGTCCAGGTAGTGTAAGTAAAACTTTCTGAACAGAGAGTATTTTGTGTCCAGGTAGTGTAAATAAAACTTTCTGAACAGAGAGTATATTGTGTCCAGGTAGTGTAAGTAAAACTTTCTGAACAGACAGTATATTGTGTCCAGGTAGTGTAAGGAAAACTTTCTGTACAGAGAGTATATTGTGTCCAGGTAGTGTAAGTAAAACTTTCTGAACAGAGAGTATATTGTGTCCAGGTAGTGTAAGTAAAACTTTCTGAACAGAGAGTATATTGTGTCCAGGTAGTGTAAGTAAAACTTTCTGAACAGAGAGTATATTGTGTCCAGGTAGTGTAAGTAAAACTTTCTGAACAGAGAGTATATTGTGTCCAGGTTGTGTAAGTAAAACTTTCTGAACAGACAGTATATTGTGTCCAGGTAGTTTAAGGAAAACTTTCGTACAGAGAGTATCTTGTGTCCAGGTAGTGTAAGTAAAACTTTCTGTACAGAGAGTATATTGTGTCCAGGTAGTGTAAGTAAAACTTTCTGAACAGAGAGTATATTGTGCCCAGGTAGTGTAAGGAAAACTTTCTGAACAGAGAGTATATTGTGTCCAGGTAGTGTAAGGAAAACTTTTTGTACAGAGAGTATATTGTGTCCAGGTACTGTAAGTAAAACTTTCTGAACAGAGAGTATATTGTGTCCAGTTAGTGTAAGGATAACTTTCTGTACAGAGAGTATATTGTGTCTAGGTAGTGTAATGTAAACTTTCTGTACAGAGAGTATAGTGTGTCCAGGTAGTGTAAGGTAAACTTTCTGTACAGAGAGTATATTGTGTCCAGGTAGTGTAAGTAAAACTTTCTGAACAGACAGTATATTGTGTCCAGGTAGTGTAAGGAAAACTTTCGTACAGAGAGTATCTTGTGTCCAGGTAGTGTAAGTAAAACTTTCTGTACAGAGAGTATATTGTGTCCAGGTAGTGTAAGTAAAACTTTCTGAACAGAGAGTATATTGTGCCCAGGTAGTGTAAGGAAAACTTTCTGAACAGAGAGTATATTGTGTCCAGGTAGTGTAAGGAAAACTTTTTGTACAGAGAGTATATTGTGTCCAGGTACTGTAAGTAAAACTTTCTGAACAGAGAGTATATTGTGTCCAGTTAGTGTAAGGATAACTTTCTGTACAGAGAGTATATTGTGTCTAGGTAGTGTAATGTAAACTTTCTGTACAGAGAGTATAGTGTGTCCAGGTAGTGTAAGGTAAACTTTCTGTACAGAGAGTATATTGTGTCCAGGTAGTGTAAGTAAAACTTTCTGAACAGAGAGTATATTGTGTCCAGGTAGTGTAATTAAAACTTTCTGAACAGAGAGTATATTGTGTCCAGGTAGTGTAAGTAAAACTTTCTGAACAGAGAGTATATTGTTTCCAGGTAGTGTAAGGAAAACTTTCTGAACAGAGAGTATATTGTGTCCAGGTAGTGTAAGGTAAACTTTCTGTACAGAGAGTATATTGTGTATAGGTAGTGTAAGGTAAATTTTCTGTACTGAGAGTATATTGTGTCTAGGTAGTGTAAGGTAAACTTTCTGTACAGAGAGTATATTGTGCCCAGGTAGTGTAAGTAAAACTTTCTGTACAGAGAGTATATTCTGTCCAGGTAGTGTAAGGTAAACTTTCTGTACAGAGAGTATATTGTGTATAGGTAGTGTAAGGTAAATTTTCTGTACTGAGAGTATATTGTGTCTAGGTAGTGTAAGGTAAACTTTCTGTACAGAGAGTATATTGTGCCCAGGTAGTGTAAGTAAAACTTTCTGTACAGAGAGTATATTGTGTCCAGGTAGTGTAAGTAAAACTTTCTGAACAGAGAGTATTTTGTGTCCAGGTAGTGTAAGTAAAACTTTCTGAACAGAGAGTATATTGTGTCCAGGTAGTGTAAGTAAAACTTTCTGAACAGACAGTATATTGTGTCCAGGTAGCGTAAGGAAAACTTTCTGTACAGAGAGTATATTGTGTCCAGGTAGAGTAAGTAAAACTTTCTGAACAGAGAGTATATTGTGTCCAGGTAGTGTAAGTAAAACTTTCTGAACAGAGAGTATATTGTGTCCAGGTAGTGTAAGTAAAACTTTCTGAACAGAGAGTATATTGTGTCCAGGTAGTGTAAGTAAATTTTTCTGAACAGAGAGTATATTGTGTCCAGGTAGTGTAAGTAAAACTTTCTGAACAGACAGTATATTGTGTCCAGGTAGTGTAAGGAAAACTTTCGTACAGAGAGTATATTGTGTCCAGGTAGTGTAAGTAAAACTTTCTGTACAGAGAGTATATTGTGTCCAGGTAGTGTAAGGAAAACTTTCTGAACAGAGAGTATATTGTGTCCAGGTAGTGTAAGGAAAACTTTCTGAACAGAGAGTATATTGTGTCCAGGTAGTGTAAGGAAAACTTTTTGTACAGAGAGTATATTGTGTCCAGGTACTGTAAGTAAAACTTTCTGAACAGAGAGTATATTGTGTCCAGTTAGTGTAAGGATAACTTTCTGTACAGAGAGTATATTGTGTCTAGGTAGTGTAATGTAAACTTTCTGTACAGAGAGTATAGTGTGTCCAGGTAGTGTAAGGTAAACTTTCTGTACAGAGAGTATATTGTGTCCAGGTAGTGTAAGTAAAACTTTCTGAACAGAGAGTATATTGTGCCCAGGTAGTGTAAGGAAAACTTTCTGAACAGAGAGTATATTGTGTCCAGGTAGTGTAATAAAAACTTTTTGTACAGAGAGTATATTGTGTCCAGGTACTGTAAGTAAAACTTTCTCAACAGAGAGTATATTGTGTCCAGGTAGTGTAAGGATAACTTTCTGTACAGAGAGTATATTGTGTCTAGGTAGTGTAATGTAAACTTTCTGTATAGAGAGTATATTGTGTCCAGGTAGTGTAAGGTAAACTTTCTGTACAGAGAGTATATTGTGTCCAGGTAGTGTAAGTAAAACTTTCTGAACAGAGAGTATATTGTGTCCAGGTAGTGTAAGTAAAACTTTCTGAACAGAGAGTATATTGTGTCCAGGTAGTGTAAGTAAAACTTTCTGAACAGAGAGTATATTGTGTCCAGGTAGTGTAAGGAAAACTTTCTGTACAGAGAGTATATTGTGTCCAGGTAGTGTAAGGAAAACTTTCTGTACAGAGAGTATATTGTGTATAGGTAGTGTAAGGTAAATTTTCTGTACTGAGAGTATATTGTGCCCAGGTAGTGTAAGTAAAACTTTCTGTACAGAGAGTATATTGTGTCCAGATAGTGTAAGGAAAACTTTCTGAACAGAGAGTATATTGTGTCCAAGTAGTGTAAGGAAAACTTTCTGAACAGAGAGTATATTGTGTCCAGGTAGTTTAAGGAAAACTTTCTGTACAGAGAGTATATTGTGTCCAGGTAGTGTAATGAAAACTTAATGAACAGAGAGTATATTGTGTCCAAGTAGTGTAAGGAAAACTTTCTGAACAGAGAGTATATTGTGTCCAGGTAGTTTAAGGAAAACTTTCTGTACAGAGAGTATATTGTGTCCGGGTAGTGTAAGGAAAACTTTCTGTACAGAGAGTATATTGTGTCCAGGTAGTGTAAGTAAAACTTTCTGTACAGATAGTATATTGTGTCCAGGTAGTGTAAGTAAAACTTTCTGAACAGAGAGTATATTGTGCCCAGGTAGTGTAAGGAAAACTTTCTGAACTGAGAGTATATTGTGTCCAGGTAGTGTAAGGAAAACTTTTTGTACAGAGAGTATATTGTGTCCAGGTACTGTAAGTAAAACTTTCTGAACAGAGAGTATATTGTGTCTAGGTAGTGTAAGGTAAATTTTCTGTACAGAGAGTATATTTTGTCTAGGTAGTGTAAGGTAAACTTTCTGTACAGAGAGTATATTGTGCCCAGGTAGTGTAAGTAAAACTTTCTGTACAGAGAGTATATTGTGTCCAGGTAGTGTAAGGAAAACTTTCTGAACAGAGAGTATATTGTGTCGAAGTAGTGTAAGGAAAACTTTCTGAACAGAGAGTATATTGTGTTCAGGTAGTTTAAGGAAAACTTTCTGTACAGAGAGTATATTGTGTCCGTGTAGTGTAAGGAAAACTTTCTGCACAGAGAGTATATTGTGTCCAGGTAGTGTAAGTAAAACTTTCTGAACAGAGAGTATATTGTGTCCAGGTAGTGTAAGTAAAACTTTCTGTACAGAGAGTATATTGTGTCCAGGTAGTGTAAGTAAAACTTTCTGAATAGAGAGTATATTGTGCCCAGGTAGTGTAAGGAAAACTTTCTGAACAGAGAGTATATTGTGTCCAGGTAGTGTAAGGAAAACTTTCTGTACAGAGAGTATATTGTGTCCAGGTAGTGTAAGTAAAACTTTCTGAACAGAGAGTATTTTGTGTCCAGGTAGTGTAAATAAAACTTTCTGAACAGAGAGTATATTGTGTCCAGGTAGTGTAAGTAAAACTTTCTGAACAGACAGTATATTGTGTCCAGGTAGCGTAAGGAAAACTTTCTGTACAGAGAGTATATTGTGTCCAGGTAGTGTAAGTAAAACTTTCTGAACAGAGAGTATATTGTGTCCAGGTAGTGTAAGTAAAACTTTCTGAACAGAGAGTATATTGTGTCCAGGTAGTGTAAGTAAAACTTTCTGAACAGAGAGTATATTGTGTCCAGGTAGTGTAAGTAAAACTTTCTGAACAGAGAGTATATTGTGTCCAGGTTGTGTAAGTAAAACTTTCTGAACAGACAGTATATTGTGTCCAGGTAGTTTAAGGAAAACTTTCGTACAGAGAGTATATTGTGTCCAGGTAGTGTAAGTAAAACTTTCTGTACAGAGAGTATATTGTGTCCAGGTAGTGTAAGTAAAACTTTCTGAACAGAGAGTATATTGTGCCCAGGTAGTGTAAGGAAAACTTTCTGAACAGAGAGTATATTGTGTCCAGGTAGTGTAAGGAAAACTTTTTGTACAGAGAGTATATTGTGTCCAGGTACTGTAAGTAAAACTTTCTGAACAGAGAGTATATTGTGTCCAGTTAGTGTAAGGATAACTTTCTGTACAGAGAGTATATTGTGTCTAGGTAGTGTAATGTAAACTTTCTGTACAGAGAGTATAGTGTGTCCAGGTAGTGTAAGGTAAACTTTCTGTACAGAGAGTATATTGTGTCCAGGTAGTGTAAGTAAAACTTTCTGAACAGAGAGTATATTGTGTCCAGGTAGTGTAAGTAAAACTTTCTGAACAGAGAGTATATTGTGTCCAGGTAGTGTAAGTAAAACTTTCTGAACAGAGAGTATATTGTTTCCAGGTAGTGTAAGGAAAACTTTCTGAACAGAGAGTATATTGTGTCCAGGTAGTGTAAGGTAAACTTTCTGTACAGAGAGTATATTGTGTATAGGTAGTGTAAGGTAAATTTTCTGTACTGAGAGTATATTGTGTCTAGGTAGTGTAAGGTAAACTTTCTGTACAGAGAGTATATTGTGCCCAGGTAGTGTAAGTAAAACTTTCTGTACAGAGAGTATATTCTGTCCAGGTAGTGTAAGGTAAACTTTCTGTACAGAGAGTATATTGTGTATAGGTAGTGTAAGGTAAATTTTCTGTACTGAGAGTATATTGTGTCTAGGTAGTGTAAGGTAAACTTTCTGTACAGAGAGTATATTGTGCCCAGGTAGTGTAAGTAAAACTTTCTGTACAGAGAGTATATTGTGTCCAGATAGTGTAAGGAAAACTTTCTGAACAGAGAGTATATTGTGTCCAGATAGTGTAAGGAAAACTTTCTGAACAGAGAGTATATTGTGTCCAAGTAGTGTAAGGAAAACTTTCTGAACAGAGAGTATATTGTGTCCAGGTAGTTTAAGGAAAACTTTCTGTACAGAGAGTATATTGTGTCCAGGTAGTTTAAGAAAAACTTTCTGTACAGAGAGTATTTTGTGTCCGGGTAGTGTAAGGAAAACTTTCTGTACAGAGAGTATATTGTGTCCAGGTAGTGTAAGTAAAACTTTCTGTACAGAGAGTATATTGTGTCCAAGTAGTGTAAGGAAAACTTTCTGAACAGAGAGTATATTGTGTCCAGGTAGTTTAAGGAAAACTTTCTGTACAGAGAGTATATTGTGTCCGTGTAGTGTAAGGAAAACTTTCTGTACAGAGAGTATATTGTGTCCAGGTAGTGTAAGTAAAACTTTCTGAACAGAGAGTATATTGTGTCCAGGTAGTGTAAGTAAAACTTTCTGTACAGAGAGTATATTGTGTCCAGGTAGTGTAAGTAAAACTTTCTGAATAGAGAGTATATTGTTCCCAGGTAGTGTAAGGAAAACTTTCTGTACAGAGAGTATATTGTGTCCAGGTAGTGTAAGGAAAACTTTCTGAACAGAGAGTATATTGTGTCCAGGTAGTGTAATAAAAACTTTTTGTACAGAGAGTATATTGTGTCCAGGTACTGTAAGTAAAACTTTCTCAACAGAGAGTATATTGTGTCCAGGTAGTGTAAGGATAACTTTCTGTACAGAGAGTATATTGTGTCTAGGTAGTGTAATGTAAACTTTCTGTACAGAGAGTATATTGTGTCCAGGTAGTGTAAGGTAAACTTTCTGTACAGAGAGTATATTGTGTCCAGGTAGTGTAAGTAAAACTTTCTGAACAGAGAGTATATTGTGTCCAGGTAGCGTAAGTAAAACTTTCTGAACAGAGAGTATATTGTGTCCAGGTAGTGTAAGTAAAACTTTCTGAACAGAGAGTATATTGTGTCCAGGTAGTGTAAGGAAAACTTTCTGAACAGAGAGTATATTGTGTCCAGGTAGTGTAAGGTAAACTTTCTGTACAGAGAGTATATTGTGTATAGGTAGTGTAAGGTAAATTTTCTGTACTGAGAGTATATTGTGCCCAGGTAGTGTTAGTAAAACGTTCTGTACAGAGAGTATATTGTGTCCAGATAGTGTAAGGAAAACTTTCTGAACAGAGAGTATATTGTGTCCAAGTAGTGTAAGGAAAACTTTCTGAACAGAGAGTATATTGTGTCCAGGTAGTTTAAGGTAAACTTTCTGTACAGAGAGTATATTGTGTCCAGGTAGTGTAAGGAAAACTTTCTGTACAGAGAGTATATTGTGTCCAGGTAGTTTAAGGAAAACTTTCTGTACAGAGAGTATATTGTGTCCAGGTAGTGTAAGGAAAACTTAATGAACAGAGAGTATATTGTGTCCAAGTAGTGTAAGGAAAACTTTCTGAACAGAGAGTATATTGCGTCCAGGTAGTTTAAGGAAAACTTTCTGTACAGAGAGTATATTGTGTCCGGGTAGTGTAAGGAAAACTTTCTGTACAGAGAGTATATTGTGTCCAGGTAGTGTAAGTAAAACTTTCTGTACAGAGAGTATATTGTGTCCAGGTAGTGTAAGTAAAACTTTCTGAACAGAGAGTATATTGTGCCCAGGTAGTGTAAGGAAAACTTTCTGAACAGAGAGTATATTGTGTCCAGGTAGTGTAAGGAAAACTTTTTGTACAGAGAGTATATTGTGTCCAGGTACTGTAAGTAAAACTTTCTGAACAGAGAGTATATTGTGTCCAGGTAGTGTAAGGTAAATTTTCTGTACAGAGAGTATATTTTGTCTAGGTAGTGTAAGGTAAACTTTCTGTACAGAGAGTATATTGTGCCCAGGTAGTGTAAGTAAAACTTTCTGTACAGAGAGTATATTGTGTCCAGATAGTGTAAGGAAAACTTTCTGAACAGAGAGTATATTGTGTCGAAGTAGTGTAAGGAAAACTTTCTGAACAGAGAGTATATTGTGTTCAGGTAGTTTAAGGAAAACTTTCTGTACAAAGAGTATATTGTGTCCAGGTAGTGTAAGTAAAACTTTCTGAACAGAGAGTATATTGTGTCCAGGTAGTGTAAGTAAAACTTTCTGTACAGAGAGTATATTGTGTCCAGGTAGTGTAAGTAAAACTTTCTGAATAGAGAGTATATTGTTCCCAGGTAGTGTAAGGAAAACTTTCTGTACAGAGAGTATATTGTGTCCAGGTAGTGTAAGGAAAACTTTCTGTACAGAGAGTATATTGTGTCCAGGTAGTGTAATAAAAACTTTTTGTACAGAGAGTATATTGTGTCCAGGTACTGTAAGTAAAACTTTCTCAACAGAGAGTATATTGTGTCCAGGTAGTGTAAGGATAACTTTCTGTACAGAGAGTATATTGTGTCCAGGTAGTTTAAGGAAAACTTTCTGTACAGAGAGTATATTGTGTCCAGGTAGTGTAAGGAAAACTTAATGAACAGAGAGTATATTGTGTCCAAGTAGTGTAAGGAAAACTTTCTGAACAGAGAGTATATTGCGTCCAGGTAGTTTAAGGAAAACTTTCTGTACAGAGAGTATATTGTGTCCGGGTAGTGTAAGGAAAACTTTCTGTACAGAGAGTATATTGTGTCCAGGTAGTGTAAGTAAAACTTTCTGTACAGAGAGTATATTGTGTCCAGGTAGTGTAAGTAAAACTTTCTGAACAGAGAGTATATTGTGCCCAGGTAGTGTAAGGAAAACTTTCTGAACAGAGAGTATATTGTGTCCAGGTAGTGTAAGGAAAACTTTCTGAACAGAGAGTATATTGTGTCCAGGTACTGTAAGTAAAACTTTCTGAACAGAGAGTATATTGTGTCTAGGTAGTGTAAGGTAAATTTTCTGTACAGAGAGTATATTTTGTCTAGGTAGTGTAAGGTAAACTTTCTGTACAGAGAGTATATTGTGCCCAGGTAGTGTAAGTAAAACTTTCTGTACAGAGAGTATATTGTGTCCAGATAGTGTAAGGAAAACTTTCTGAACAGAGAGTATATTGTGTCGAAGTAGTGTAAGGAAAACTTTCTGAACAGAGAGTATATTGTGTTCAGGTAGTTTAAGGAAAACTTTCTGTACAAAGAGTATATTGTGTCCAGGTAGTGTAAGTAAAACTTTCTGAACAGAGAGTATATTGTGTCCAGGTAGTGTAAGTAAAACTTTCTGTACAGAGAGTATATTGTGTCCAGGTAGTGTAAGTAAAACTTTCTGAATAGAGAGTATATTGTTCCCAGGTAGTGTAAGGAAAACTTTCTGTACAGAGAGTATATTGTGTCCAGGTAGTGTAAGGAAAACTTTCTGAACAGAGAGTATATTGTGTCCAGGTAGTGTAATAAAAACTTTTTGTACAGAGAGTATATTGTGTCCAGGTACTGTAAGTAAAACTTTCTCAACAGAGAGTATATTGTGTCCAGGTAGTGTAAGGATAACTTTCTGTACAGAGAGTATATTGTGTCTAGGTAGTGTAATGTAAACTTTCTGTACAGAGAGTATATTGTGTCCAGGTAGTGTAAGGTAAACTTTCTGTACAGAGAGTATATTGTGTCCAGGTAGTGTAAGTAAAACTTTCTGAACAGAGAGTATATTGTGTCCAGGTAGCGTAAGTAAAACTTTCTGAACAGAGAGTATATTGTGTCCAGGTAGTGTAAGTAAAACTTTCTGAACAGAGAGTATATTGTGTCCAGGTAGTGTAAGGAAAACTTTCTGAACAGAGAGTATATTGTGTCCAGGTAGTGTAAGGTAAACTTTCTGTACAGAGAGTATATTGTGTATAGGTAGTGTAAGGTAAATTTTCTGTACTGAGAGTATATTGTGCCCAGGTAGTGTTAGTAAAACTTTCTGTACAGAGAGTATATTGTGTCCAGATAGTGTAAGGAAAACTTTCTGAACAGAGAGTATATTGTGTCCAAGTAGTGTAAGGAAAACTTTCTGAACAGAGAGTATATTGTGTCCAGGTAGTTTAAGGTAAACTTTCTGTACAGAGAGTATATTGTGTCCAGGTAGTGTAAGTAAAACTTTCTGTACAGAGAGTATATTGTGTCCAGGTAGTTTAAGGAAAACTTTCTGTACAGAGAGTATATTGTGTCCAGGTAGTGTAAGAAAAACTTAATGAACAGAGAGTATATTGTGTCCAAGTAGTGTAAGGAAAACTTTCTGAACAGAGAGTATATTGCGTCCAGGTAGTTTAAGGAAAACTTTCTGTACAGAGAGTATATTGTGTCCGGGTAGTGTAAGGAAAACTTTCTGTACAGAGAGTATATTGTGTCCAGGTAGTGTAAGTAAAACTTTCTGTACAGAGAGTATATTGTGTCCAGGTAGTGTAAGTAAAACTTTCTGAACAGAGAGTATATTGTGCCCAGGTAGTGTAAGGAAAACTTTCTGAACAGAGAGTATATTGTGTCCAGGTAGTGTAAGGAAAACTTTCTGTACAGAGAGTATATTGTGTCCAGGTAGTGTAAGTAAAACTTTCTGAACAGAGAGTATATTGTGTCTAGGTAGTGTAAGGTAAATTTTCTGTACAGAGAGTATATTTTGTCTAGGTAGTGTAAGGTAAACTTTCTGTACAGAGAGTATATTGTGCCCAGGTAGTGTAAGTAAAACTTTCTGTACAGAGAGTATATTGTGTCCAGATAGTGTAAGGAAAACTTTCTGAACAGAGAGTATATTGTGTCGAAGTAGTGTAAGGAAAACTTTCTGAACAGAGAGTATATTGTGTTCAGGTAGTTTAAGGAAAACTTTCTGTACAAAGAGTATATTGTGTCCGTGTAGTGTAAAGAAAACTTTCTGCACAGAGAGTATATTGTGTCCAGGTAGTGTAAGTAAAATTTTCTGAACAGAGAGTATATTGTGTCCAGGTAGTGTAAGTAAAACTTTCTGTACAGAGAGTATATTGTGTCCAGGTAGTGTAAGTAAAACTTTCTGAATAGAGAGTATATTGTGCCCAGGTAGTGTAAGGAAAACTTTCTGAGCAGAGAGTATATTGTGTCCAGGTAGTGTAAGGAAAACTTTCTGTACAGAGAGTATATTGTGTCCAGGTAGTGTAAGTAAAACTTTCTGAACAGAGAGTATTTTGTGTCCAGGTAGTGTAAGTAAAACTTTCTGAACAGAGAGTATATTGTGTCCAGGTAGTGTAAGTAAAACTTTCTGAACAGACAGTATATTGTGTCCAGGTAGCGTAAGGAAACCTTTCTGTACAGAGAGTATATTGTGTCCAGGTAGTGTAAGTAAAACTTTATGAACAGAGAGTATATTGTGTTCAGGTAGTGTAAGTAAAACTTTCTGAACAGAGAGTATATTGTGTCCAGGTAGTGTAAGTAAAACTTTCTGAACAGAGAGTATATTGTGTCCAGGTAGTGTAAGTAAAACTTTCTGAACAGAGAGTATATTGTGTCCAGGTAGTGTAATTAAAACTTTCTGAACAGACAGTATATTGTGTCCAGGTAGTGTAAGGAAAACTTTCGTACAGAGAGTATATTGTGTCCAGGTAGTGTAAGTAAAACTTTCTGTACAGAGAGTATATTGTGTCCAGGTAGTGTAAGTAAAACTTTCTGAACAGAGAGTATATTGTGCCCAGGTAGTGTAAGGAAAACTTTCTGAACAGAGAGTAACTTGTGTCCAGGTAGTGTAAGGAAAACTTTTTGTACAGAGAGTATATTGTGTCCAGGTACTGTAAGTAAAACTTTCTGAACAGAGAGTATATTGTGTCCAGTTAGTGTAAGGATAACTTTCTGTACAGAGAGTATATTGTGTCTAGGTAGTGTAATGTAAACTTTCTGTACAGAGAGTATAGTGTGTCCAGGTAGTGTAAGGTAAACTTTCTGTACAGAGAGTATATTGTGTCCAGATAGTGTAAGTAAAACTTTCTGAACAGAGAGTATATTGTGTCCAGGTAGTGTAAGTAAAACTTTCTGAACAGAGAGTATATTGTGTCCAGGTAGTGTAAGTAAAACTTTCTGAACAGAGAGTATATTGTGTCCAGGTAGTGTAAGGAAAACTTTCTGAACAGAGAGTATATTGTGTCCAGGTAGTGTAAGGTAAACTTTCTGTACAGAGAGTATATTGTGTATAGGTAGTGTAAGGTAAATTTTCTGTACTGAGAGTATATTGTGTCTAGGTAGTGTAAGGTAAACTTTCTGTACAGAGAGTATATTGTGCCCAGGTAGTGTAAGTAAAACTTTCTGTACAGAGAGTATATTGTGTCCAGGTAGTGTAAGGTAAACTTTCTGTACAGAGGGTATATTGTGTATAGGTAGTGTAAGGTAAATTTTCTGTACTGAGAGTATATTGTGTCTAGGTAGTGTAAGGTAAACTTTCTGTACAGAGAGTATATTGTGCCCAGGTAGTGTAAGTAAAACTTTCTGTACAGAGAGTATATTGTGTCCAGATAGTGTAAGGAAAACTTTCTGAACAGAGAGTATATTGTGTCCAGATAGTGTAAGGAAAACTTTCTGAACAGAGAGTATATTGTGTCTAGGTAGTGTAAGGAAAACTTTCTGAACAGAGAGTATATTGTGTCCAGGTAGTGTTAGGAAAACTTTCTGTACAGAGAGTATATTGTGTCCAGGTAGTGTAAGGAAAACTTTCTGAACAGAGAGTATATTGTGTCCAGGTAGTGTAAGGAAAACTTTCTGAACAGAGAGTATATTGTGTCCAGGTAGTGTAAGGAAAACTTAATGATCAGAGAGTATATTGTGTCCAAGTAGTGTAAGGAAAACTTTCTGAACAGAGAGTATATTGTGTCCAGGTAGTGTAAGGCAAACTTAATGAACAGAGAGTATATTGTGTCCAAGTAGTGTAAGGAAAACTTTCTGAACAGAGAGTATATTGTGTCCAGGTAGTTTAAGAAAAACTTTCTGTACAGAGAGTATATTGTGTCCGGGTAGTGTAAGGAAAACTTTCTGTACAGAGAGTATATTGTGTCCAGGTAGTGTAAGTAAAACTTTCTGTACAGAGAGTATATTGTGTCCAAGTAGTGTAAGGAAAACTTTCTGAACAGAGAGTATATTGTGTCCAGGTAGTTTAAGGAAAACTTTCTGTACAGAGAGTATATTGTGTCCGTGTAGTGTAAGGAAAACTTTCTGTACAGAGAGTATATTGTGTCCAGGTAGTGTAAGGAAAACTTAATGAACAGAGAGTATATTGTGTCCAAGTAGTGCAAGGAAAACTTTCTGAACAGAGAGTATATTGTGTCCAGGTAGTTTAAGAAAAACTTTCTGTACAGAGAGTATATTGTGTCCGGGTAGTGTAAGGAAAACTTTCTGTACAGAGAGTATATTGTGTCCAGGTAGTGTAAGTAAAACTTTCTGTACAGAGAGTATATTGTGTCCAAGTAGTGTAAGGAAAACTTTCTGAACAGAGAGTATATTGTGTCCAGGTAGTTAAAGGAAAACTTTCTGTACAGAGAGTATATTGTGTCCGTGTAGTGAAAGGAAAACTTTCTGTACAGAGAGTATATTGTGTCCAGGTAGTGTAAGTAAAACTTTCTGAACAGAGAGTATATTGTGTCCAGGTAGTGTAAGTAAAACTTTCTGTACAGAGTATATTGTGTCCAGGTAGTGTAAGTAAAACTTTCTGAATAGAGAGTATATTGTTCCCAGGTAGTGTAAGGAAAACTTTCTGAACAGAGAGTATATTGTGTCCAGGTAGTGTAAGGAAAACTTTCTGTACAGAGAGTATATTGTGTCCAGGTAGTGTAAGTAAAACTTTCTGAACAGAGAGTATTTTGTGTCCAGGTAGTGTAAGTAAAACTTTCTGAACAGAGAGTATATTGTGTCCAGGTAGTGTAAGTAAAACTTTCTGAACAGAGAGAGTATATTGTGTCCAGGTAGTGTAAGTAAAACTTTCTGAACAGAGAGTATATTGTGTCCAGGTAGTGTAAGTAAAACTTTCTGAACAGAGAGTATATTGTGTCCAGGTAGTGTAAGTAAAACTTTCTGAACAGAGAGTATATTGTGTCCAGGTAGTGTAAGGAAAACTTTCGTACAGAGAGTATATTGTGTCCAGGTAGTGTAAGGAAAACTTTCTGTACAGAGAGTATATTGTGTCCAGGTAGTGTAAGGAAAACTTTCTGAACAGAGAGTATATTGTGTCCAGGTAGTGTAAGGAAAACTTTCTGAACAGAGAGTATATTGTGTCCAGGTAGTGTAAGTAAAACTTCCTGTACAGAGAGTATATTGTGTCCAGGTAGTGTAAGGAAAACTTTCTGAACAGAGAGTATATTGTGTCCAGGTAGTGTAAGGAAAACTTTCTGAACAGAGAGTATATTGTGTCCAGGTAGTGTAAGGAAAACTTTCTGAACAGAGAGCATATTGTGTCCAGGTAGTGTAAGGTAAACTTTCTGAACAGAGAGTATATTGTGTCCAGGTAGTGTAAGGAAAACTTTCCGAACAGAGAGTATATTGTGCCCAGGTGGTGTAAGGAAAACTTTCTGTACAGAGAGTATATTGTGTCCAGGTAGTGTAAAATAAACTTTCTGAACAGAGAGTATATTGTGTCCAGGTAGTGTAAGGAAAACTTTCTGAACAGAGAGTATATTGTGTCTAGGTAGTGTAAATAAAACTTTCTGAACAGAGAGTATATTGTGTCCAGGTAGTGTAAGTAAAACTTTCTGAAGAGAGAGTATATTGTGTCCAGGTAGTGTAAGTAAAACCCTCTGAACAGAGAGTATATTGTGTCCAGGAAGTGTAAGTAAAACTTTCTGAACAGAGGGTATATTGTGTCCAGGTAGTGTAAGTAAAACTTTCTGAACAGAGAGTATATTGTGTCCAGGTAGTGTAAGTAAAACTTTCTGAACAGAGAGTATAGTGTGTCCAAGTAGTGTAAGTAAATCTTTCTGAACAGACAGTATATTGTGTCCAGGTAGTGTAAGGA
Organism: Limnoperna fortunei; assembly: GCA_944474755.1. NCBI lineage: Eukaryota > Metazoa > Mollusca > Bivalvia > Mytilida > Modiolidae > Limnoperna > Limnoperna fortunei. The sequence continues at coordinate 22,137,893 of OX104112.1, read as the reverse complement.
AAACTTTCGTACAGAGAGTATATTGTGTCCAGGTAGTGTAAGGAAAACTTTCTTTACAGAGAGTATATTGTGTCCAGGTAGTGTAAGGAAAACTTTCTGAACAGAGAGTATATTGTGTCCAGGTAGTGTAAGTAAAACTTTCTGTACAGAGAGTATATTGTGTCCAGGTAGTGTAAGTAAAACTTTCTGTACAGAGAGTATATTGTGTCCAGGTAGTGTAAGGAAAACTTTCTGAACAGAGAGTATATTGTGTCCAGGTAGTGTAAGGAAAACTTTCTGAACAGAGAGTATATTGTGTCCAGGTAGTGTAAGGAAAACTTTCTGAACAGAGAGTATATTGTGTCCAGGTAGTGTAAGGTAAACTTTCTGAACAGAGAGTATATTGTGTCCAGGTAGTGTAAGGAAAACTTTCTGAACAGAGAGTATATTGTGCCCAGGTAGTGTAAGTAAAACTTTCTGAACAGAGAGTATATTGTGTCCAGGTAGTGTAAGGAAAACTTTCTGAACAGAGAGTATATTGTGCCCAGGTAATGGAAATAAAACTTTCTGAACAGAGAGTATATTGTGTCCAGGTAGTGTAAGGAAAACTTTCTGAACAGAGAGTATATTGTGTCTAGGTAGTGTAAATAAAACTTTCTGAACAGAGAGTATATTGTGTCCAGGTAGTGTAATTTAAACTTTCTGAACAGAGAGTATATTGTGTCCAGGTAGTGTAAGTAAAACTTTCTGAACAGAGAGTATATTGTGTCCAGGTAGTGTAAGTAAAACTTTCTGAACAGACAGTATATTGTGTCCATGTAGTGTAAGGAAAACTTTCTGTAAAGAGAGTATATTGTGTCCAGGTAGTGTAAGGAAAACTTTCTGTACAGAGAGTATATTGTGTCCAGGTAGTGTAAGGAAAACTTTCTGAACAGAGAGTATATTGTGTCCAGGTAGTGTAAGGAAAACTTTCTGAACAGAGAGTATATTGTGTCCAGGTAGTGTAAGTAAAACTTTCTGTACAGAGAGTATATTGTGTCCAGGTAGTGTAAGGAAAACTTTCTGAACAGAGAGTATATTGTGTCCAGGTAGTGTAAGGAAAACTTTCTGAACAGAGAGTATATTGTGTCCAGGTAGTGTAAGGAAAACTTTCTGAACAGAGAGTATATTGTGTCCAGGTAGTGTAAGGTAAACTTTCTGAATAGAAAGTATATTGTGTCCAGGTAGTGTAAGGAAAACTTTCTGAACAGAGAGTATATTGTGCCCAGGTAGTGTAAGTAAAACTTTCTGTACAGAGAGTATATTGTGTCCAGGTAGTGTAAGGAAAACTTTCTGAACAGAGAGTATACTGTGCCCAGGTAGTGTAAGTAAAACTTTCTGAACAGAGAGTATATTGTGTCCAGGTAGTGTAAATAAAACTTTCTGAACAGAGAGTATATTGTGTCCAGGTAGTGTAAGGAAAACTTTCTGAACAGAGAGTATATTGTGTCTAGGTAGTGTAAGGTAAACTTTTTGAACAGAGAGTATATTGTGTCCAGGTAGTGTAAGGAAAACTTTCTGAACAGAGAGTATATTGTGCCCAGGTAGTGTAAGTAAAACTTTCTGTACAGAGAGTACATTGTGTCCAGGTAGTGTAAGGAAAACTTTCTGAACAGAGAGTATATTGTGCCCAGGTAGTGTAAGTAAAACTTTCTGTACAGAGAGTATATTGTGTCCAGGTAGTGTAAATAAAACTTTCTGAACAGAGAGTATATTGTTTCCAGGTAGTGTAAGGAAAACTTTCTGAACAGAGAGTATATTGTGTCTAGGCAGTGTAAATAAAACTTTCTGAACAGAGAGTATATTGTGTCCAGGTAGTGTAAGTAAAACTTTCTGAACAGAGAGTATATTGTGCCCAGGTAGTGTAAGTAAAACTTTCTGAACAGAGAGTATATTGTGCCCAGGTAGTGTAAGGTAATCTTTCTGAACAGAGAGTATATTGTGTCCAGGTAGTGTAAGGAAAACTTTCTGAACAGAGAGTATATTGTGTCCAGGTAGTGTAAGGAAAACTTTCTGAACAGAGAGTATATTGTGTCTATGTAGTGTAAGGTAAATTTTCTGAACAGAGAGTATATTGTGTCCAGGTAGTGTAAGTAAAACTTTCTGAACAGAGAGTATATTGTGTCCAGGTAGTGTAAGTAAAACTTTCTGAACAGACAGTATATTGTGTCCAGGTAGTGTAAGTAAAACTTTCTGTACAGAGAGTATATTGTGTCCAGGTAGTGTAAGGAAAACTTTCTGAACAGAGAGTATATTGTGCCCAGGTAGTGTAAGTAAAACTTTCTGTACAGAGAGTATATTGTGTCCAGGTAGTGTAAGGAAAACTTTCTGAACAGAGAGTATATTGTGCGCAGGTAGTGTAAGTAAAACTTTCTGTACAGAGAGTATATTGTGTCCAGATGGTGTAAGTAAAATTTTCTGTACAGAGAGTATATTGTGTCCAGGTAGTGTAAATAAAACTTTCTGAACAGAGAGTATATTGTGTCCAGGTAGTGTAAGGAAAACTTTCTGAACAGAGAGTATATTGTGTTCAGGTAGTGTAAGGTAAACTTTTTGAACAGAGAGTATATTGTGTCCAGGTAGTGTAAGGAAAACTTTCTGAACAGAGAGTATATTGTGCCCAGGTAGTGTAAGTAAAACTTTCTGTACAGAGAGTATATTGTGTCCAGGTAGTGTAAGGAAAACTTTCTGAACAGAGAGTATATTGTGCCCAGGTAGTGTAAGTAAAACATTCTGTACAGAGAGTATATTGTGTCCAGGTAGTGTAAATAAAACCTTCTGAACAGAGAGTATATTGTTTCCAGGTAGTGTAAGGAAAACTTTCTGAACAGAGAGTATATTGTGTCTAGGTAGTGTAAATAAAACTTTCTAAACAGAGAGTATATTGTGTCCAGGTAGTGTAAGTAAAACTTTCTGAACAGAGAGTATATTGTGCCCAGGTAGTGTAAGTAAAACTTTCTGAACAGAGAGTATTTTGTGCCCAGGTAGTGTAAGGTAAACTTTCTGAACAGAGAGTATATTGTGTCCAGGTAGTGTAAGGAAAACTTTCTGAACAGAGAGTATGTTGTGTCCAGGTAGTGTAAGGAAAACTTTCTGAACAGAGAGTATATTGTGTCTAGGTAGTGTAAGGTAAATTTTCTGAACAGAGAGTATATTGTGTCCAGGTAGTGTAAGTAAAACTTTCTGAACAGAGAGTATATTGTGTCCAGGTAGTGTAAGTAAAACTTTCTGAACAGACAGTATATTGTGTCCAGGTAGTGTAAGGAAAACTTTCTGTACAGAGAGTATATTGTGTCCAGGTAATGTAAGGAAAACTTTCTGAACAGAGAGTATATTGTGCCCAGGTAGTGTAAGTAAAACTTTCTGTACAGAGAGTATATTGTGTCCAGGTAGTGTAAGGAAAACTTTCTGAACAGAGAGTATATTGTGTCCAGGTAGTGTAAGGAAAACTTTCTGAACAGAGAGTATATTGTGTCCAGGTAGTGTAAGTAAAACTTTCTGTACAGAGAGTATATTGTGTCCAGGTAGTGTAAGGAAAACTTTCTGAACAGAGAGTATATTGTGTCCAGGTAGTGTAAGGAAAACTTTCTGAACAGAGAGTATATTGTGTCCAGGTAGTGTAAGGAAAACTTTCTGAACAGAGAGTATATTGTGTCCAGGTAGTGTAAGGTAAACTTTCTGAACAGAGAGTATATTGTGTCCAGGTAGTGTAAGGAAAACTTTCTGAACAGAGAGTATATTGTGCCCAGGTAGTGTAAGTAAAACTTTCTGTACAGAGAGTATATTGTGTCCAGGTAGTGTAAGGAAAACTTTCTGAACAGAGAGTATATTGTGCCCAGGTAGTGTAAGTAAAACTTTCTGTACAGGGAGTATATTGTGTCCAGGTAGTGTAAATAAAACTTTCTGAACAGAGAGTATATTGTGTCCAGGTAGTGTAAGGAAAACTTTCTGAACAGAGAGTATATTGTGTCTAGGTAGTGTAAATAAAACTTTCTGAACAGAGAGTATATTGTGTCCAGGTAGTGTAAGTAAAACTTTCTGAACAGAGAGTATATTGTGTCCAGGTAGTGTAAGTAAAACTTTCTGAACAGAGAGTATATTGTGTCCAGGTAGTGTAAGTAAAACTTTCTGAACAGACAGTATATTGTGTCCATGTAGTGTAAGGAAAACTTTCTGTAAAGAGAGTATATTGTGTCCAGGTAGTGTAAGGAAAACTTTCTGTACAGAGAGTATATTGTGTCCAGGTAGTGTAAGGAAAACTTTCTGAACAGAGAGTATATTGTGTCCAGGTAGTGTAAGGAAAACTTTCTGAACAGAGAGTATATTGTGTCCAGGTAGTGTAAGTAAAACTTTCTGTACAGAGAGTATATTGTGTCCAGGTAGTGTAAGGAAAACTTTCTGAACAGAGAGTATATTGTGTCCAGGTAGTGTAAGGAAAACTTTCTGAACAAAGAGTATATTGTGTCCAGGTAGTGTAAGGAAAACTTTCTGAACAGAGAGTATATTGTGTCCAGGTAGTGTAAGGTAAACTTTCTGAATAGAAAGTATATTGTGTCCAGGTAGTGTAAGGAAAACTTTATGAACAGAGAGTATATTGTGCCCAGGTAGTGTAAGTAAAACTTTCTGTACAGAGAGTATATTGTGTCCAGGTAGTGTAAGGAAAACTTTCTGAACAGAGAGTATACTGTGCCCAGGTAGTGTAAGTAAAACTTTCTGAACAGAGAGTATATTGTGTCCAGGTAGTGTAAATAAAACTTTCTGAACAGAGAGTATATTGTGTCCAGGTAGTGTAAGGAAAACTTTCTGAACAGAGAGTATATTGTGTCCAGGTAGTGTAAGGTAAACTTTTTGAACAGAGAGTATATTGTGTCCAGGTAGTGTAAGGAAAACTTTCTGAACAGAGAGTATATTGTGCCCAGGTAGTGTAAGTAAAACTTTCTGAACAGAGAGTATATTGTGCCCAGGTAGTGTAAGGTAAACTTTCTGAACAGAGAGTATATTGTGTCCAGGTAGTGTAAGGAAAACTTTCTGAACAGAGAGTATATTGTGTCCAGGTAGTGTAAGGAAAACTTTCTGAACAGAGAGTATATTGTGTCTATGTAGTGTAAGGTAAATTTTCTGAACAGAGAGTATATTGTGTCCAGGTAGTGTAAGTAAAACTTTCTGAACAGAGAGTATATTGTGTCCAGGTAGTGTAAGTAAAACTTTCTGAACAGACAGTATATTGTGTCCAGGTAGTGTAAGGAAAACTTTCTGTACAGAGAGTATATTGTGTCCAGGTAGTGTAAGGAAAACTTTCTGAACAGAGAGTATATTGTGCCCAGGTAGTGTAAGTAAAACTTTCTGTACAGAGAGTATATTGTGTCCAGGTAGTGTAAGGAAAACTTTCTGAACAGAGAGTATATTGTGCCCAGGTAGTGTGAGTAAAACTTTCTGTACAGAGAGTATATTGTGTCCAGGTACTGTAAGGAAAACTTTCTGAACAGAGAGTATATTGTGCCCAGGTAATGTAAGTAAAACTTTCTGTACAGAGAGTATATTGTGTCCAGGTAGTGTAAATAAAACTTTCTGAACAGAGAGTATATTGTGTCCAGGTAGTGTAAGGAAAACTTTCTGAACAGAGAGTATATTGTGTCCAGGTAGTGAAAGGTAAACTTTTTGAACAGAGAGTATATTGTGTCCAGGTAGTGTAAGGAAAACTTTCTGAACAGAGAGTATATTGTGCCCAGGTAGTGTAAGTAAAACTTTCTGTACAGAGAGTATATTGTGTCCAGGTAGTGTAAGGAAAACTTTCTGAACAGAGAGTATATTGTGTCCAGGTAGTGTAAGTAAAACTTTCTGTACAGAGAGTATATTGTGTCCAGGTAGTGTAAGGAAAACTTTCTGAACAGAGAATATATTGTGTCCAGGTAGTGTAAGGAAAACTTTCTGAACAGAGAGTATATTGTGTCCAGGTAGTGTAAGGAAAACTTTCTGAACAGAGAGTATATTGTGTCCAGGTAGTGTAAGGTAAACTTTCTGAACAGAGAGTATATTGTGTCCAGGTAGTGTAAGGAAAACTTTCTGAACAGAGAGTATATTGTGCCCAGGTAGTGTAAGTAAAACTTTCTGTACAGAGAGTATATTGTGTCCAGGTAGTGTAAGGAAAACTTTCTGAACAGAGAGTATATTGTGCCCAGGTAGTGTAAGTAAAACTTTCTGTACAGAGAGTATATTGTGTCCAGGTAGTGTAAGGAAAACTTTCTGAACAGAGAGTATATTGTGCCCAGGTAGTGTAAGTAAAACTTTCTGTACAGAGAGTATATTGTGTCCAGGTAGTGTAAGGAAAACTTTCTGAACAGAGAGTATATTGTGTCTAGGTAGTGTAAATAAAACTTTCTGAACAGAGAGTATATTGTGTCCAGGTAGTGTAAGTCAAACTTTCTGAACAGAGAGTATATTGTGTCTAGGCAGTGTAAGTAAAACTTTCTGAACAGAGAGTATATTGTGTCCAGGTAGTGTAAGTAAAACTTTCTGAACAGACAGTATATTGTGTCCATGTAGTGTAAGGAAAACTTTCTGTAAAGAGAGTATATTGTGTCCAGGTAGTGTAAGGAAAACTTTCTGTACAGAGAGTATATTGTGTCCAGGTAGTGTAAGGAAAACTTTCTGAACAGAGAGTATATTGTGTCCAGGTAGTGTAAGGAAAACTTTCTGAACAGAGAGTATATTGTGTCCAGGTAGTGTAAGTAAAACTTTCTGTACAGAGAGTATATTGTGTCCAGGTAGTGTAAGGAAAACTTTCTGAACAGAGTGTATATTGTGTCCAGGTAGTGTAAGGAAAACTTTCTGAACAAAGAGTATATTGTGTCCAGGTAGTGTAAGGAAAACTTTCTGAACAGAGAGTATATTGTGTCCAGGTAGTGTAAGGTAAACTTTCTGAATAGAAAGTATATTGTGTCCAGGTAGTGTAAGGAAAACTTTCTGAACAGAGAGTATATTGTGCCCAGGTAGTGTAAGTAAAACTTTCTGTACAGAGAGTATATTGTGTCCAGGTAGTGTAAGGAAAACTTTCTGAACAAAGAGTATACTGTGCCCAGGTAGTGTAAGTAAAACTTTCTGAACAGAGAGTATATTGTGTCCAGGTAGTGTAAATAAAACTTTCTGAACAGAGAGTATATTGTGTCCAGGTAGTGTAAGGAAAACTTTCTGAACAGAGAGTATATTGTGTCTAGGTAGTGTAAGGTAAACTTTTTGAACAGAGAGTATATTGTGTCCAGGTAGTGTAAGGAAAACTTTCTGAACAGAGAGTATATTGTGCCCAGGTAGTGTAAGTAAAACTTTCTGACAGAGAGTATATTGTGCTCAGGTAGTGTAAGGTAAACTTTCTGAACAGAGAGTATATTGTGTCCAGGTAGTGTAAGGAAAACTTTCTGAACAGAGAGTATATTGTGTCCAGGTAGTGTAAGGAAAACTTTCTGAACAGAGAGTATATTGTGTCTATGTAGTGTAAGGTAAATTTTCTGAACAGAGAGTATATTGTGTCCAGGTAGTGTAAGTAAAACTTTCTGAACAGAGAGTATATTGTGTCCAGGTAGTGTAAGTAAAACTTTCTGAACAGAGAGTATATTGTGTCCAGGTAGTGTAAGGAAAACTTTCTGTACAGAGAGTATATTGTGTCCAGGTAGTGTAAGGAAAACTTTCTGAACAGAGAGTTTATTGTGCCCAGGTAGTGTAAGTAAAACTTTCTGTACAGAGAGTATATTGTGTCCAGGTAGTGTAAGGAAAACTTTCTGAACAGAGAGTATATTGTGCCCAGGTAGTGTAAGTAAAACTTTCTGTACAGAGAGTATATTGTGTCCAGGTACTGTAAGGAAAACTTTCTGAACAGAGAGTATATTGTGCCCAGGTAGTGTAAGTAAAACTTTCTGTACAGAGAGTATATTGTGTCCAGGTAGTGTAAATAAAACTTTCTGAACAGAGAGTATATTGTGTCCAGGTAGTGTAAGGAAAACTTTCTGAACAGAGAGTATATTGTGTCCAGGTAGTGAAAGGTAAACTTTTTGAACAGAGAGTATATTGTGTCCAGGTAGTGTAAGGAAAACTTTCTGAACAGAGAGTATATTGTGCCCAGGTACTGTAAGTAAAACTTTCTGTACAGAGAGTATATTGTGTCCAGGTAGTGTAAGGAAAACTTTCTGAACAGAGAGTATATTGTGCCCAGGTAGTGTAAGTAAAACTTTCTGTACAGAGAGTATATTGTGTCCAGGTAGTGTAAATAAAACTTTCTGAACAGAGAGTATATTGTGCCCAGGTAGTGTAAGTAAAACTTTCTGTACAGAGAGTATATTGTGTCCAGGTAGTGTAAGGAAAACTTTCTGAACAGAGAGTATACTGTGCCCAGGTAGTGTAAGTAAAACTTTCTGAACAGAGAGTATACTGTGTCCAGGTAGTGTAAATAAAACTTTCTGAACAGAGAGTATATTGTGTCCAGGTAGTGTAAGGAAAACTTTCTGAACAGAGAGTATATTGTGTCTAGGTAGTGTAAGGTAAACTTTTTGAACAGAGAGTATATTGTGTCCAGGTAGTGTAAGGAAAACTTTCTGAACAGAGAGTATATTGTGCCCAGGTAGTGTAAGTAAAACTTTCTGTACAGAGAGTACATTGTGTCCAGGTAGTGTAAGGAAAACTTTCTGAACAGAGAGTATATTGTGCCCAGGTAGTGTAAGTAAAACTTCCTGTACAGAGAGTATATTGTGTCCAGGTAGTGTAAATAAAACTTTCTGAACAGAGAGTATATTGTTTCCAGGTAGTGTAAGGAAAACTTTCTGAACAGAGAGTATATTGTGTCTAGGCAGTGTAAATAAAACTTTCTGAACAGAGAGTATATTGTGTCCAGGTAGTGTAAGTAAAACTTTCTGAACAGAGAGTATATTGTGCCCAGGTAGTGTAAGTAAAACTTTCTGAACAGAGAGTATATTGTGCCCAGGTAGTGTAAGGTAATCTTTCTGAACAGAGAGTATATTGTGTCCAGGTAGTGTAAGGAAAACTTTCTGAACAGAGAGTATATTGTGTCCAGGTAGTGTAAGGAAAACTTTCTGAACAGAGAGTATATTGTGTCTATGTAGTGTAAGGTAAATTTTCTGAACAGAGAGTATATTGTGTCCAGGTAGTGTAAGTAAAACTTTCTGAACAGAGAGTATATTGTGTCCAGGTAGTGTAAGTAAAACTTTCTGAACAGACAGTATATTGTGTCCAGGTAGTGTAAGGAAAACTTTCTGTACAGAGAGTATATTGTGTCCAGGTAGTGTAAGGAAAACTTTCTGAACAGAGAGTATATTGTGCCCAGGTAGTGTAAGTAAAACTTTCTGTACAGAGAGTATATTGTGTCCAGGTAGTGTAAGGAAAACTTTCTGAACAGAGAGTATATTGTGCGCAGGTAGTGTAAGTAAAACTTTCTGTACAGAGAGTATATTGTGTCCAGGTACTGTAAGGAAAACTTTCTGAACAGAGAGTATATTGTGCCCAGATGGTGTAAGTAAAATTTTCTGTACAGAGAGTATATTGTGTCCAGGTAGTGTAAATAAAACTTTCTGAACAGAGAGTATATTGTGTCCAGGTAGTGTAAGGAAAACTTTCTGAACAGAGAGTATATTGTGTTCAGGTAGTGTAAGGTAAACTTTTTGAACAGAGAGTATATTGTGTCCAGGTAGTGTAAGGAAAACTTTCTGAACAGAGAGTATATTGTGCCCAGGTAGTGTAAGTAAAACTTTCTGTACAGAGAGTATATTGTGTCCAGGTAGTGTAAGGAAAACTTTCTGAACAGAGAGTATATTGTGCCCAGGTAGTGTAAGTAAAACTTTCTGTACAGAGAGTATATTGTGTCCAGGTAGTGTAAATAAAACCTTCTGAACAGAGAGTAAATTGTTTCCAGGTAGTGTAAGGAAAACTTTCTGAACAGAGAGTATATTGTGTCTAGGTAGTGTAAATAAAACTTTCTAAACAGAGAGTATATTGTGTCCAGGTAGTGTAAGTAAAACTTTCTGAACAGAGAGTATATTGTGCCCAGGTAGTGTAAGTAAAACTTTCTGAACAGAGAGTATTTTGTGCCCAGGTAGTGTAAGGTAAACTTTCTGAACAGAGAGTATATTGTGTCCAGGTAGCGTAAGGAAAACTTTCTGAACAGAGAGTATGTTGTGTCCAGGTAGTGTAAGGAAAACTTTCTGAACAGAGAGTATATTGTGTCTAGGTAGTGTAAGGTAAATTTTCTGAACAGAGAGTATATTGTGTCCAGGTAGTGTAAGTAAAACTTTCTGAACAGAGAGTATATTGTGTCCAGGTAGTGTAAATAAAACTTTCTGAAAAGAGAGTATATTGTGTCCAGGTAGTGTAAGGAAAACTTTCTGAACAGAGAGTATATTGTGTCTAGGTAGTGTAAATAAAACTTTCTGAACAGAGAGTATATTGTGTCCAGGTAGTGTAAGTAAAACTTTCTGAACAGAGAGTATATTGTGTCCAGGTAGTGTAAGTAAAACTTTCTGAACAGAGAGTATATTGTGTCCAGGTAGTGTAAGTAAAACTTTCTGAACAGACAGTATATTGTGTCCATGTAGTGTAAGGAAAACTTTCTGTAAAGAGAGTATATTGTGTCCAGGTAGTGTAAGGAAAACTTTCTGTACAGAGAGTATATTGTGTCCAGGTAGTGTAAGGAAAACTTTCTGAACAGAGAGTATATTGTGTCCAGGTAGTGTAAGTAAAACTTTCTGAACAGAGAGTATATTGTGTCCAGGTAGTGTAAGTAAAACTTTCTGTACAGAGAGTATATTGTGTCCAGGTAGTGTAAGGAAAACTTTCTGAACAGAGAGTATATTGTGTCCAGGTAGTGTAAGGAAAACTTTCTGAACAAAGAGTATATTGTGTCCAGGTAGTGTAAGGAAAACTTTCTGAACAGAGAGTATATTGTGTCCAGGTAGTGTAAGGTAAACTTTCTGAATAGAAAGTATATTGTGTCCAGGTAGTGTAAGGAAAACTTTCTGAACAGAGAGTATATTGTGCCCAGGTAGTGTAAGTAAAACTTTCTGTACAGAGAGTATATTGTGTCCAGGTAGTGTAAGGAAAACTTTCTGAACAGAGAGTATATTGTGCCCAGGTAGTGTAAGTAAAACTTTCTGAACAGAGAGTATATTGTGTCCAGGTAGTGTAAATAAAACTTTCTGAACAGAGAGTATATTGTGTCCAGGTAGTGTAAGGAAAACTTTCTGAACAGAGAGTATATTGTGTCCAGGTAGTGTAAGGTAAACTTTTTGAACAGAGAGTATATTGTGTCCAGGTAGTGTAAGGAAAACTTTCTGAACAGAGAGTATATTGTGCCCAGGTAGTGTAAGTAAAACTTTCTGAACAGAGAGTATATTGTGCCCAGGTAGTGTAAGGTAAACTTTCTGAACAGAGAGTATATTGTGTCCAGGTAGTGTAAGGAAAACTTTCTGAACAGAGAGTATATTGTGTCCAGGTAGTGTAAGGAAAACTTTCTGAACAGAGAGTATATTGTGTCTATGTAGTGTAAGGTAAATTTTCTGAACAGAGAGTATATTGTGTCCAGGTAGTGTAAGTAAAACTTTCTGAACAGAGAGTATATTGTGTCCAGGTAGTGTAAGTAAAACTTTCTGAACAGAGAGTATATTGTGTCCAGGTAGTGTAAGGAAAACTTTCTGTACAGAGAGTATATTGTGTCCAGGTAGTGTAAGGAAAACTTTCTGAACAGAGAGTATATTGTGCCCAGGTAGTGTAAGTAAAACTTTCTGTACAGAGAGTATATTGTGTCCAGGTAGTGTAAGGAAAACTTTCTGAACAGAGAGTATATTGTGCCCAGGTAGTGTGAGTAAAACTTTCTGTACAGAGAGTATATTGTGTCCAGGTACTGTAAGGAAAACTTTCTGAACAGAGAGTATATTGTGCCCAGGTAATGTAAGTAAAACTTTCTGTACAGAGAGTATATTGTGTCCAGGTAGTGTAAATAAAACTTTCTGAACAGAGAGTATATTGTGTCCAGGTAGTGTAAGGAAAACTTTCTGAACAGAGAGTATATTGTGTCCAGGTAGTGAAAGGTAAACTTTTTGAACAGAGAGTATATTGTGTCCAGGTAGTGTAAGGAAAACTTTCTGAACAGAGAGTATATTGTGCCCAGGTAGTGTAAGTAAAACTTTCTGTACAGAGAGTATATTGTGTCCAGGTAGTGTAAGGAAAACTTTCTGTACAGAGAGTATATTGTGTCCAGGTAGTGTAAGGAAAACTTTCTGTACAGAGAGTATATTGTGTCCAGGTAGTGTAAGGAAAACTTTCTGAACAGAGAATATATTGTGTCCAGGTAGTGTAAGGAAAACTTTCTGAACAGAGAGTATATTGTGTCCAGGTAGTGTAAGTAAAACTTTCTGAACAGAGAGTATATTGTGTCCAGGTAGTGTAAGGAAAACTTTCTGAACAGAGAGTATATTGTGTCCAGGTAGTGTAAGGAAAACTTTCTGAACAGAGAGTATATTGTGCCCAGGTAGTGTAAGTAAAACTTTCTGTACAGAGAGTATATTGTGTCCAGGTAGTGTAAGGAAAACTTTCTGAACAGAGAGTATATTGTGCCCAGGTAGTGTAAGTAAAACTTTCTGTACAGAGAGTATATTGTGTCCAGGTAGTGTAAGGTAAACTTTCTGAACAGAGAGTATATTGTGCCCAGGTAGTGTAAGTAAAACTTTCTGTACAGAGAGTATATTGTGTCCAGGTAGTGTAAGGAAAACTTTCTGAACAGAGAGTATATTGTGTCTAGGTAGTGTAAATAAAACTTTCTGAACAGAGAGTATATTGTGTCCAGGTAGTGTAAGTCAAACTTTCTGAACAGAGAGTATATTGTGTCCAGGTAGTGTAAGGAAAACTTTCTGAACAGAGAGTATATTGTGTCCAGGTAGTGTAAGTAAAACTTTCTGAACAGACAGTATATTGTGTCCATGTAGTGTAAGGAAAACTTTCTGTAAAGAGAGTATATTGTGTCCAGGTAGTGTAAGGAAAACTTTCTGTACAGAGAGTATATTGTGTCCAGGTAGTGTAAGGAAAACTTTCTGAACAGAGAGTATATTGTGTCCAGGTAGTGTAAGGAAAACTTTCTGAACAGAGAGTATATTGTGTCCAGGTAGTGTAAGTAAAACTTTCTGTACAGAGAGTATATTGTGTCCAGGTAGTGTAAGGAAAACTTTCTGTACAGAGAGTATATTGTGTCCAGGTAGTGTAAGTAAAACTTTCTGTACAGAGAGTATATTGTGTCCAGGTAGTGTAAGGAAAACTTTCTGAACAGAGAGTATAGTGTGTCCAGGTAGTGTAAGGTAAACTTTCTGAACAGAGAGTATATTGTGTCTATGTAGTGTAAGGTAAATTTTCTGAACAGAGAGTATATTGTGTCCAGGTAGTGTAAGTAAAACTTTCTGAACAGAGAGTATATTGTGTCCAGGTAGTGTAAGTAAAACTTTCTGAACAGACAGTATATTGTGTCCAGGTAGTGTAAGGAAAACTTTCTGTACAGAGAGTATATTGTGTCCAGGTAGTGTAAGGAAAACTTTTTGAACAGAGAGTTTATTGTGCCCAGGTAGTGTAAGTAAAACTTTCTGTACAGAGAGTATATTGTGTCCAGGTAGTGTAAGGAAAACTTTCTGAACAGAGAGTATATTGTGCCCAGGTAGTGTAAGTAAAACTTTCTGTACAGAGAGTATATTGTGTCCAGGTACTGTAAGGAAAACTTTCTGAACAGAGAGTATATTGTGCCCAGGTAATGTAAGTAAAACTTTCTGTACAGAGAGTATATTGTGTCCAGGTAGTGTAAATAAAACTTTCTGAACAGAGAGTATATTGTGTCCAGGTAGTGTAAGGAAAACTTTCTGAACAGAGAGTATATTGTGTCCAGGTAGTGAAAGGTAAACTTTTTGAACAGAGAGTATATTGTGTCCAGGTAGTGTAAGGAAAACTTTCTGAACAGAGAGTATATTGTGCCCAGGTACTGTAAGTAAAACTTTCTGTACAGAGAGTATATTGTGTCCAGGTAGTGTAAGGAAAACTTTCTGAACAGAGAGTATATTGTGCCCAGGTAGTGTAAGTAAAACTTTCTGTACAGAGAGTATATTGTGTCCAGGTAGTGTAAATAAAACTTTCTGAACAGAGAGTATATTGTTTCCAGGTAGTGTAAGGAAAACTTTCTGAACAGAGACTATATTGTGTCTAGGTAGTGTAAATAAAACTTTCTAAACAGAGAGTATATTGTGTCCAGGTAGTGTAAGTAAAACTTTCTGAACAGAGAGTATATTGTGCCCAGGTAGTGTAAGTAAAACTTTCTGAACAGAGAGTATATTGTGCCCAGGTAGTGTAAGGTAAACTTTCTGAACAGAGAGTATATTGTGTCCAGGTAGCGTAAGGAAAACTTTCTGAACAGAGAGTATATTGTGTCCAGGTAGTGTAAGGAAAACTTTCTGAACAGAGAGTATATTGTGTCTAGGTAGTGTAAGGTAAATTTTCTGAACAGAGGGTATATTGTGTCCAGGTAGTGTAAGTAAAACTTTCTGAACAGAGAGTATATTGTGTTCAGGTAGTGTAAGTAAAACTTTCTGAACAGACAGTATATTGTGTCCAGGTAGTGTAAGGAAAACTTTCTGTACACAGAGTATATTGTGTCCAGGTAATGTAAGGAAAACTTTCTGAACAGAGAGTATATTGTGCCCAGGTAGTGTAAGTAAAACTTTCTGTCCAGAGAGTATATTGTGTCCAGGTAGTGTAAGGAAAACTTTCTGAACAGAGAGTATATTGTGCCCAGGTAGTGTAAGTAAAACTTTCTGTCCAGAGAGTATATTGTGTCCAGGTAGTGTAAGGAAAACTTTCTGAACAGAGAGTATATTGTGCCCAGGTAGTGTAAGTAAAACTTTCTGTACAGAGAGTATATTTTGTCCAGGTAGTGTAAGGAAAACTTTCTGACAGAGAGTATATTGTGTCTAGGTAGTGTAAATAAAACTTTCTGAACAGAGAGTATATTGTGTCCAGGTAGTGTAAGTCAAACTTTCTGAACAGAGAGTATATTGTGTCCAGGTAGTGTAAGTAAAACTTTCTGAACAGAGAGTATATTGTGTCCAGGTAGTGTAAGTAAAACTTTCTGAACAGACAGTATATTGTGTCCATGTAGTGTAAGGAAAACTTTCTGTAAAGAGAGTATATTGTGTCCAGGTAGTGTAAGGAAAACTTTCTGTACAGAGAGTATATTGTGTCCAGGTAGTGTAAGGAAAACTTTCTGAACAGAGAGTATATTGTGTCCAGGTAGTGTAAGGAAAACTTTCTGAACAGAGAGTATATTGTGTCCAGGTAGTGTAAGTAAAACTTTCTGTACAGAGAGTATATTGTGTCCAGGTAGTGTAAGGAAAACTTTCTGAACAGAGTGTATATTGTGTCCAGGTAGTGTAAGGAAAACTTTCTGAACAAAGAGTATATTGTGTCCAGGTAGTGTAAGGAAAACTTTCTGAACAGAGAGTATATTGTGTCCAGGTAGTGTAAGGTAAACTTTCTGAATAGAAAGTATATTGTGTCCAGGTAGTGTAAGGAAAACTTTCTGAACAGAGAGTATATTGTGCCCAGGTAGTGTAAGTAAAACTTTCTGTACAGAGAGTATATTGTGTCCAGGTAGTGTAAGGAAAACTTTCTGAACAAAGAGTATACTGTGCCCAGGTAGTGTAAGTAAAACTTTCTGAACAGAGAGTATATTGTGTCCAGGTAGTGTAAATAAAACTTTCTGAACAGAGAGTATATTGTGTCCAGGTAGTGTAAGGAAAACTTTCTGAACAGAGAGTATATTGTGCCCAGGTAGTGTAAGGTAAACTTTTTGAACAGAGAGTATATTGTGTCCAGGTAGTGTAAGGAAAACTTTCTGAACAGAGAGTATATTGTGCCCAGGTAGTGTAAGTAAAACTTTCTGAACAGAGAGTATATTGTGCTCAGGTAGTGTAAGGTAAACTTTCTGAACAGAGAGTATATTGTGTCCAGGTAGTGTAAGGAAAACTTTCTGAACAGAGAGTATATTGTGTCCAGGTAGTGTAAGGAAAACTTTCTGAACAGAGAGTATATTGTGTCCAGGTAGTGTAAGGAAAACTTTCTGAACAGAGAGTATATTGTGTCTATGTAGTGTAAGGTAAATTTTCTGAACAGAGAGTATATTGTGTCCAGGTAGTGTAAGTAAAACTTTCTGAACAGAGAGTATATTGTGTCCAGGTAGTGTAAGTAAAACTTTCTGAACAGACAGTATATTGTGTCCAGGTAGTGTAAGGAAAACTTTCTGTACAGAGAGTATATTGTGTCCAGGTAGTGTAAGGAAAACTTTCTGAACAGAGAGTATATTGTGCCCAGGTAGTGTAAGTAAAACTTTCTGTACAGAGAGTATATTGTGTCCAGGTAGTGTAAGGAAAACTTTCTGTACAGAGAGTATATTGTGTCCAGGTAGTGTAAGTAAAACTTTCTGTACAGAGAGTATATTGTGTCCAGGTAGTGTAAGGAAAACTTTCTGAACAGAGAGTATAGTGTGTCCAGGTAGTGTAAGGTAAACTTTCTGAACAGAGAGTATATTGTGTCTATGTAGTGTAAGGTAAATTTTCTGAACAGAGAGTATATTGTGTCCAGGTAGTGTAAGTAAAACTTTCTGAACAGAGAGTATATTGTGTCCAGGTAGTGTAAGTAAAACTTTCTGAACAGACAGTATATTGTGTCCAGGTAGTGTAAGGAAAACTTTCTGTACAGAGAGTATATTGTGTCCAGGTAGTGTAAGGAAAACTTTCTGAACAGAGAGTTTATTGTGCCCAGGTAGTGTAAGTAAAACTTTCTGTACAGAGAGTATATTGTGTCCAGGTAGTGTAAGGAAAACTTTCTGAACAGAGAGTATATTGTGCCCAGGTAGTGTAAGTAAAACTTTCTGTACAGAGAGTATATTGTGTCCAGGTACTGTAAGGAAAACTTTCTGAACAGAGAGTATATTGTGCCCAGGTAATGTAAGTAAAACTTTCTGTACAGAGAGTATATTGTGTCCAGGTAGTGTAAATAAAACTTTCTGAACAGAGAGTATATTGTGTCCAGGTAGTGTAAGGAAAACTTTCTGAACAGAGAGTATATTGTGTCCAGGTAGTGAAAGGTAAACTTTTTGAACAGAGAGTATATTGTGTCCAGGTAGTGTAAGGAAAACTTTCTGAACAGAGAGTATATTGTGCCCAGGTACTGTAAGTAAAACTTTCTGTACAGAGAGTATATTGTGTCCAGGTAGTGTAAGGAAAACTTTCTGAACAGAGAGTATATTGTGCCCAGGTAGTGTAAGTAAAACTTTCTGTACAGAGAGTATATTGTGTCCAGGTAGTGTAAATAAAACTTTCTGAACAGAGAGTATATTGTTTCCAGGTAGTGTAAGGAAAACTTTCTGAACAGAGACTATATTGTGTCTAGGTAGTGTAAATAAAACTTTCTAAACAGAGAGTATATTGTGTCCAGGTAGTGTAAGTAAAACTTTCTGAACAGAGAGTATATTGTGCCCAGGTAGTGTAAGTAAAACTTTCTGAACAGAGAGTATATTGTGTCCAGGTAGTGTAAGGTAAACTTTCTGAACAGAGAGTATATTGTGTCCAGGTAGCGTAAGGAAAACTTTCTGAACAGAGAGTATATTGTGTCCAGGTAGTGTAAGGAAAACTTTCTGAACAGAGAGTATATTGTGTCTAGGTAGTGTAAGGTAAATTTTCTGAACAGAGGGTATATTGTGTCCAGGTAGTGTAAGTAAAACTTTCTGAACAGAGAGTATATTGTGTTCAGGTAGTGTAAGTAAAACTTTCTGAACAGACAGTATATTGTGTCCAGGTAGTGTAAGGAAAACTTTCTGTACACAGAGTATATTGTGTCCAGGTAATGTAAGGAAAACTTTCTGAACAGAGAGTATATTGTGCCCAGGTAGTGTAAGTAAAACTTTCTGTCCAGAGAGTATATTGTGTCCAGGTAGTGTAAATAAAACTTTCTGAACAGAGAGTATATTGTGCCCAGGTAGTGTAAGTAAAACTTTCTGTCCAGAGAGTATATTGTGTCCAGGTAGTGTAAGGAAAACTTTCTGAACAGAGAGTATATTGTGCCCAGGTAGTGTAAGTAAAACTTTCTGTACAGAGAGTATATTTTGTCCAGGTAGTGTAAGGAAAACTTTCTGACAGAGAGTATATTGTGTCTAGGTAGTGTAAATAAAACTTTCTGAACAGAGAGTATATTGTGTCCAGGTAGTGTAAGTAAAACTTTCTGAACAGAGAGTATATTGTGTCCAGGTAGTGTAAGTAAAACTTTCTGAACAGAGAGTATATTGTGTCCAGGTAGTGTAAGTAAAACTTTCTGAACAGACAGTATATTGTGTCCATGTAGTGTAAGGAAAACTTTCTGTAAAGAGAGTATATTGTGTCCAGGTAGTGTAAGGAAAACTTTCTGTACAGAGAGTATATTGTGTCCAGGTAGTGTAAGGAAAACTTTCTGAACAGAGAGTATATTGTGTCCAGGTAGTGTAAGGAAAACTTTCTGAACAGAGAGTATATTGTGTCCAGGTAGTGTAAGTAAAACTTTCTGTACAGAGAGTATATTGTGTCCAGGTAGTGTAAGGAAAACTTTCTGAACAGAGTGTATATTGTGTCCAGGTAGTGTAAGGAAAACTTTCTGAACAAAGAGTATATTGTGTCCAGGTAGTGTAAGGAAAACTTTCTGAACAGAGAGTATATTGTGTCCAGGTAGTGTAAGGTAAACTTTCTGAATAGAAAGTATATTGTGTCCAGGTAGTGTAAGGAAAACTTTCTGAACAGAGAGTATATTGTGCCCAGGTAGTGTAAGTAAAACTTTCTGTACAGAGAGTATATTGTGTCCAGGTAGTGTAAGGAAAACTTTCTGAACAAAGAGTATACTGTGCCCAGGTAGTGTAAGTAAAACTTTCTGAACAGAGAGTATATTGTGTCCAGGTAGTGTAAATAAAACTTTCTGAACAGAGAGTATATTGTGTCCAGGTAGTGTAAGGAAAACTTTCTGAACAGAGAGTATATTGTGTCCAGGTAGTGTAAGGTAAACTTTTTGAACAGAGAGTATATTGTGTCCAGGTAGTGTAAGGAAAACTTTCTGAACAGAGAGTATATTGTGCCCAGGTAGTGTAAGTAAAACTTTCTGAACAGAGAGTATATTGTGCTCAGGTAGTGTAAGGTAAACTTTCTGAACAGAGAGTATATTGTGTCCAGGTAGTGTAAGGAAAACTTTCTGAACAGAGAGTATATTGTGTCCAGGTAGTGTAAGGAAAACTTTCTGAACAGAGAGTATATTGTGTCCAGGTAGTGTAAGGAAAACTTTCTGAACAGAGAGTATATTGTGTCTATGTAGTGTAAGGTAGATTTTCTGAACAGAGAGTATATTGTGTCCAGGTAGTGTAAGTAAAACTTTCTGAACAGAGAGTATATTGTGTCCAGGTAGTGTAAGTAAAACTTTCTGAACAGACAGTATATTGTGTCCAGGTAGTGTAAGGAAAACTTTCTGTACAGAGAGTATATTGTGTCCAGGTAGTGTAAGGAAAACTTTCTGAACAGAGAGTATATTGTGCCCAGGTAGTGTAAGTAAAACTTTCTGTACAGAGAGTATATTGTGTCCAGGTACTGTAAGGAAAACTTTCTGAACAGAGAGTATATTGTGCCCAGGTAATGTAAGTAAAACTTTCTGTACAGAGAGTATATTGTGTCCAGGTAGTGTAAATAAAACTTTCTGAACAGAGAGTATATTGTGTCCAGGTAGTGTAAGGAAAACTTTCTGAACAGAGAGTATATTGTGTCCAGGTAGTGAAAGGTAAACTTTTTGAACAGAGAGTATATTGTGTCCAGGTAGTGTAAGGAAAACTTTCTGAACAGAGAGTATATTGTGCCCAGGTACTGTAAGTAAAACTTTCTGTACAGAGAGTATATTGTGTCCAGGTAGTGTAAGGAAAACTTTCTGAACAGAGAGTATATTGTGCCCAGGTAGTGTAAGTAAAACTTTCTGTACAGAGAGTATATTGTGTCCAGGTAGTGTAAATAAAACTTTCTGAACAGAGAGTATATTGTTTCCAGGTAGTGTAAGGAAAACTTTCTGAACAGAGACTATATTGTGTCTAGGTAGTGTAAATAAAACTTTCTAAACAGAGAGTATATTGTGTCCAGGTAGTGTAAGTAAAACTTTCTGAACAGAGAGTATATTGTGCCCAGGTAGTGTAAGTAAAACTTTCTGAACAGAGAGTATATTGTGCCCAGGTAGTGTAAGGTAAACTTTCTGAACAGAGAGTATATTGTGTCCAGGTAGCGTAAGGAAAACTTTCTGAACAGAGAGTATATTGTGTCCAGGTAGTGTAAGGAAAACTTTCTGAACAGAGAGTATATTGTGTCTAGGTAGTGTAAGGTAAATTTTCTGAACAGAGGGTATATTGTGTGCAGGTAGTGTAAGTAAAACTTTCTGAACAGAGAGTATATTGTGTTCAGGTAGTGTAAGTAAAACTTTCTGAACAGACAGTATATTGTGTCCAGGTAGTGTAAGGAAAACTTTCTGTACAGAGAGTATATTGTGTCCAGGTAATGTAAGGAAAACTTTCTGAACAGAGAGTATATTGTGCCCAGGTAGTGTAAGTAAAACTTTCTGTCCAGAGAGTATATTGTGTCCAGGTAGTGTAAGGAAAACTTTCTGAACAGAGAGTATATTGTGCCCAGGTAGTGTAAGTAAAACTTTCTGTACAGAGAGTATATTTTGTCCAGGTAGTGTAAATAAAACTTTCTGAACAGAGAGTATATTGTGTCCAGGTAGTGTAAGGAAAACTTTCTGAACAGAGAGTATATTGTGTCCAGGTAGTGTAAGGTAAACTTTTTGAACAGAGAGTATATTGTGTCCAGGTAGTGTAAGGAAAACTTTCTGTACAGAGAGTATATTGTGTCCAGGTAGTGTAAGGAAAACTTTCTGAACAGAGAGTATATTGTGCCCAGGTAGTGTAAGTAAAACTTTCTGTACAGAGAGTATATTGTGTCCAGGTAGTGTAAATAAAACTTTCTGAACAGAGAGTATATTGTGTCCAGGTAGTGTAAGGAAAACTTTCTGAACAGAGAGTATATTGTGTCCAGGTAGTGTAAGGTAAACTTTTTGAACAGAGAGTATATTGTGTCCAGGTAGTGTAAGGAAATCTTTCTGAACAGAGAGTATATTGTGTGCAGGTAGTGTAAGGAAAACTTTCTGAATAGAGAGTATATTGTGTCCAGGTAGTGTAAGGTAAACTTTTTGAACAGAGAGTATATTGTTTCCAGGTAGTGTAAGGAAAACTTTCTGAACAGAGACTATATTGTGTCTAGGTAGTGTAAATAAAACTTTCTAAACAGAGAGTATATTGTGTCCAGGTAGTGTAAGTAAAACTTTCTGAACAGAGAGTATATTGTGCCCAGGTAGTGTAAGTAAAACTTTCTGAACAGAGAGTATATTGTGCCCAGGTAGTGTAAGGTAAACTTTCTGAACAGAGAGTATATTGTGTCCAGGTAGTGTAAGGAAAACTTTCTGAACAGAGAGTATATTGTGTCCAGGTAGTGTAAGGAAAACTTTCTGAACAGAGAGTATATTGTGTCTAGGTAGTGTAAGGTAAATTTTCTGAACAGAGGGTATATTGTGTCCAGGTAGTGTAAGTAAAACTTTCTGAACAGAGAGTATATTGTGTTCAGGTAGTGTAAGTAAAACTTTCTGAACAGACAGTATATTGTGTCCAGGTAGT
This sequence comes from Limnoperna fortunei, assembly GCA_944474755.1. NCBI lineage: Eukaryota > Metazoa > Mollusca > Bivalvia > Mytilida > Modiolidae > Limnoperna > Limnoperna fortunei. Next base: position 22,116,079 of record OX104112.1, on the reverse strand, counting down.
GTAAGGAAAACTTTCTGTACAGAGAGTATATTGTGTCCAGGTAATGTAAGGAAAACTTTCTGAACAGAGAGTATATTGTGCCCAGGTAGTGTAAGTAAAACTTTCTGTCCAGAGAGTATATTGTGTCCAGGTAGTGTAAGGAAAACTTTCTGAACAGAGAGTATATTGTGCCCAGGTAGTGTAAGTAAAACTTTCTGTCCAGAGAGTATATTGTGTCCAGGTAGTGTAAGGAAAACTTTCTGAACAGAGAGTATATTGTGCCCAGGTAGTGTAAGTAAAACTTTCTGTACAGAGAGTATATTTTGTCCAGGTAGTGTAAGGAAAACTTTCTGAACAGAGAGTATATTGTGTCTAGGTAGTGTAAATAAAACTTTCTGAACAGAGAGTATATTGTGTCCAGGTAGTGTAAGTCAAACTTTCTGAACAGAGAGTATATTGTGTCCAGGTAGTGTAAGTAAAACTTTCTGAACAGAGAGTATATTGTGTCCAGGTAGTGTAAGTAAAACTTTCTGAACAGACAGTATATTGTGTCCATGTAGTGTAAGGAAAACTTTCTGTAAAGAGAGTATATTGTGTCCAGGTAGTGTAAGGAAAACTTTCTGTACAGAGAGTATATTGTGTCCAGGTAGTGTAAGGAAAACTTTCTGAACAGAGAGTATATTGTGTCCAGGTAGTGTAAGGAAAACTTTCTGAACAGAGAGTATATTGTGTCCAGGTAGTGTAAGGAAAACTTTCTGTACAGAGAGTATATTGTGTCCAGGTAGTGTAAGGAAAACTTTCTGAACAGAGTGTATATTGTGTCCAGGTAGTGTAAGGAAAACTTTCTGAACAAAGAGTATATTGTGTCCAGGTAGTGTAAGGAAAACTTTCTGAACAGAGAGTATATTGTGTCCAGGTAGTGTAAGGTAAACTTTCTGAATAGAAAGTATATTGTGTCCAGGTAGTGTAAGGAAAACTTTCTGAACAGAGAGTATATTGTGCCCAGGTAGTGTAAGTAAAACTTTCTGTACAGAGAGTATATTGTGTCCAGGTAGTGTAAGGAAAACTTTCTGAACAAAGAGTATACTGTGCCCAGGTAGTGTAAGTAAAACTTTCTGAACAGAGAGTATATTGTGTCCAGGTAGTGTAAATAAAACTTTCTGAACAGAGAGTATATTGTGTCCAGGTAGTGTAAGGAAAACTTTCTGAACAGAGAGTATATTGTGTCCAGGTAGTGTAAGGTAAACTTTTTGAACAGAGAGTATATTGTGTCCAGGTAGTGTAAGGAAAACTTTCTGAACAGAGAGTATATTGTGCCCAGGTAGTGTAAGTAAAACTTTCTGAACAGAGAGTATATTGTGCTCAGGTAGTGTAAGGTAAACTTTCTGAACAGAGAGTATATTGTGTCCAGGTAGTGTAAGGAAAACTTTCTGAACAGAGAGTATATTGTGTCCAGGTAGTGTAAGGAAAACTTTCTGAACAGAGAGTATATTGTGTCCAGGTAGTGTAAGGAAAACTTTCTGAACAGAGAGTATATTGTGTCTATGTAGTGTAAGGTAAATTTTCTGAACAGAGAGTATATTGTGTCCAGGTAGTGTAAGTAAAACTTTCTGAACAGAGAGTATATTGTGTCCAGGTAGTGTAAGTAAAACTTTCTGAACAGACAGTATATTGTGTCCAGGTAGTGTAAGGAAAACTTTCTGTACAGAGAGTATATTGTGTCCAGGTAGTGTAAGGAAAACTTTCTGAACAGAGAGTATATTGTGCCCAGGTAGTGTAAGTAAAACTTTCTGTACAGAGAGTATATTGTGTCCAGGTACTGTAAGGAAAACTTTCTGAACAGAGAGTATATTGTGCCCAGGTAATGTAAGTAAAACTTTCTGTACAGAGAGTATATTGTGTCCAGGTAGTGTAAATAAAACTTTCTGAACAGAGAGTATATTGTGTCCAGGTAGTGTAAGGAAAACTTTCTGAACAGAGAGTATATTGTGTCCAGGTAGTGAAAGGTAAACTTTTTGAACAGAGAGTATATTGTGTCCAGGTAGTGTAAGGAAAACTTTCTGAACAGAGAGTATATTGTGCCCAGGTACTGTAAGTAAAACTTTCTGTACAGAGAGTATATTGTGTCCAGGTAGTGTAAGGAAAACTTTCTGAACAGAGAGTATATTGTGCCCAGGTAGTGTAAGTAAAACTTTCTGTACAGAGAGTATATTGTGTCCAGGTAGTGTAAATAAAACTTTCTGAACAGAGAGTATATTGTTTCCAGGTAGTGTAAGGAAAACTTTCTGAACAGAGACTATATTGTGTCTAGGTAGTGTAAATAAAACTTTCTAAACAGAGAGTATATTGTGTCCAGGTAGTGTAAGTAAAACTTTCTGAACAGAGAGTATATTGTGCCCAGGTAGTGTAAGTAAAACTTTCTGAACAGAGAGTATATTGTGCCCAGGTAGTGTAAGGTAAACTTTCTGAACAGAGAGTATATTGTGTCCAGGTAGTGTAAGGAAAACTTTCTGAACAGAGAGTATATTGTGTCCAGGTAGTGTAAGGAAAACTTTCTGAACAGAGAGTATATTGTGTCTAGGTAGTGTAAGGTAAATTTTCTGAACAGAGGGTATATTGTGTCCAGGTAGTGTAAGTAAAACTTTCTGAACAGAGAGTATATTGTGTTCAGGTAGTGTAAGTAAAACTTTCTGAACAGACAGTATATTGTGTCCAGGTAGTGTAAGGAAAACTTTCTGTACAGAGAGTATATTGTGTCCAGGTAATGTAAGGAAAACTTTCTGAACAGAGAGTATATTGTGCCCAGGTAGTGTAAGTAAAACTTTCTGTCCAGAGAGAATATTGTGTCCAGGTAGTGTAAGGAAAACTTTCTGAACAGAGAGTATATTGTGCCCAGGTAGTGTAAGTAAAACTTTCTGTACAGAGAGTATATTTTGTCCAGGTAGTGTAAATAAAACTTTCTGAACAGAGAGTATATTGTGTCCAGGTAGTGTAAGGAAAACTTTCTGAACAGAGAGTATATTGTGTCCAGGTAGTGTAAGGTAAACTTTTTGAACAGAGAGTATATTGTGTCCAGGTAGTGTAAGGAAAACTTTCTGTACAGAGAGTATATTGTGTCCAGGTAGTGTAAGGAAAACTTTCTGAACAGAGAGTATATTGTGCCCAGGTAGTGTAAGTAAAACTTTCTGTACAGAGAGTATATTGTGTCCAGGTAGTGTAAATAAAACTTTCTGAACAGAGAGTATATTGTGTCCAGGTAGTGTAAGGAAAACTTTCTGAACAGAGAGTATATTGTGTCCAGGTAGTGTAAGGTAAACTTTTTGAACAGAGAGTATATTGTGTCCAGGTAGTGTAAGGAAAACTTTCTGAACAGAGAGTATATTGTGTGCAGGTAGTGTAAGGAAAACTTTCTGAATAGAGAGTATATTGTGTCCAGGTAGTGTAAGGTAAACTTTTTGAACAGAGAGTATATTGTGCCCACGTAGTGTAAGTAAAACTTTCTGTACAGAGAGTATATTGTGTCCAGGTAGTGTAAGGAAAACTTTCTGAACAGAGAGTATATTGTGCCCAGGTAGTGTAAGTAAAACTTTCTGCACATAGAGTATATTGTGTCCAGGTGGTGTAAATAAAACTTTCTGAACAGAGAGTATATTGTGCCCATGTAGTGTAAGGTAAACTTTCCGAACAGAGAGTATATAGTGTCCAGGTAGTGTAAGGAAAACTTTCTGAACAGAGAGTATATTGTGTCCAGGTAGTGTAAGGAAAACTTTCTGAACAGAGAGTATGTTGTGTCTAGGTAGTGTAAGGTAAATTTTCTGAACAGAGAGTATATTGTGTCCAGGTAGTGTAAGTAAAACTTTCTGAACATAGAGTATATTGTGTCCAGGTAGTGTAAGTAAAACTTTCTGAACAGACAGTATATTGTGTCCAGGTAGTGTAAGGAAAACTTTCTGTACAGAGAGTATATTGTGTCCAGGTAGTGTAAGGAAAACTTTCTGTACAGAGAGTATATTGTGTCCAGGTAGTGTAAGGAAAACTTTCTGAACAGAGAGTATATTGTGTCCAGGTAGTGTAAGGAAAACTTTCTGAACAGAGAGTATATTGTGTCCAGGTAGTGTAAGTAAAACTTTCTGTACAGAGAGTATATTGTGTCCAGGTAGTGTAAGGAAAACTTTCTGAACAGAGAGTATATTGTGTCCAGGTAGTGTAAGGAAAACTTTCTGACCAGAGAGTATATTGTGTCCAGGTAGTGTAAGGAAAACTTTCTGAACAGAGAGTATATTGTGTCCAGGTAGTGTAAGGTAAACTTTCTGAACAGAGAGTATATTGTGTCCAGGTAGTGTAAGGAAAACTTTCTGAACAGAGAGTATATTGTGCCCAGGTAGTGTAAGTAAAACTTTCTGTACAGAGAGTATATTGTGTCCAGGTAGTGTAAGGAAAACTTTCTGAACAGAGAGTATATTGTGCCCAGGTAGTGTAAGTAAAACTTTCTGTACAGAGAGTATATTGTGTCCAGGTAGTGTAAATAAAACTTTCTGAACAGAGAGGATATTGTGTCCAGGTAGTGTAAATAAAACTTTCTGAACAGAGAGTATATTGTGCCCAGGTAGTGTAAGTAAAACTTTCTGAACAGAGAGTATATTGTGTCCAGGTAGTGTAAATAAAACTTTCTGAACAGAGAGTATATTGTGTCCAGGTAGTGTAAATAAAACTTTCTGAACAGAGAGGATATTGTGTCCAGGTAGTGTAAATAAAACTTTCTAACAGAGAGTATATTGTGCCCAGGTAGTGTAAGTAAAACTTTCTGTACAGAGAGTATATTGTGTCCAGGTAGTGTAAATAAAACTTTCTGAACAGAGAGTATATTGTGTCCAGGTAGTGTAAGGAAAACTTTCTGAACAGAGAGTATATTGTGTCTATGTAGTGTAAATAAAACTTTCTGAACAGAGAGTATATTGTGTCCAGGTAGTGTAAGGTAAACTTTCTGAACAGAGAGTATATTGTGTCCAGGTAGTGTAAATAAAACTTTCTTAACAGAGAGTATATTGTGTCAAGGTAGTGTAAAAAATTCTTTCTGTACAGAGAGTATATTGTGTCAAGGTAGTGTAAGGTAAACTTTCTGTACAGAGAGTATATTGTGTCCAGGTAGTGTAAGGTAAACTTTCTGAACAGAGAGTATATTGTGTCCAGGTAGTGTAAGGTAAACTTTCTGTACAGAGAGTATATTGTGTCCAGGTAGTGTAAGGAAAACTTTCTGAACAGAGAGTATATTGTGCCCAGGTAGTGTAAGGAAAACTTTCTGAACAGAGAGTATATTGTGTCTAAGTAGTGTAAGTACAACTTTCTGAACAGAGAGTATATTGTGTCTAGGTAGCGTAAGGTAAACTTTCTGTACAGAGAGTATATTGTGTCCAGGTAGTGTAAGGTAAACTTTCTGTACAGAGAGTATATTGTGTCCAGGTAGTGTAAGGAAAACTTTCTTAACAGAGAGTATATTGTGTCCAGGTAGTGTAAGGTAAACTTTCTGAACAGAGAGTATATTGTGTCCAGGTAGTGTAAGGTAAACTTTCTGAACAGAGAGTATATTGTGTCCAGGTAGTGTAAGGAAAACTTTCTGAACAGAGAGTATATTGTGCCCAGGTAGTGTAAGGAAAACTTTCTGTACAGAGAGTATATTGTGTCTAGGTAGTGTAAGTACAACTTTCTGTACAGAGAGTATATTGTGTCTAGGTAGTGTAAGGTAAACTTTCTGTACAGAGAGTATATTGTGTCTAGGTAGTGTAAGGTAAATTTTCTGAACAGAGAGTATATTGTGTCCAGGTATTGTAAGTAAAACTTTCTGAACAGAGAGTATATTGTGTCCAGGTAGTGTAAGTAAAACTTTCTGAACAGACAGTATATTGTGTCCAGGTAGTGTAAGGAAAACTTTCTGTACAGAGAGTATATTGTGTCCAGGTAGTGTAAGGAAAACTTTCTGAACAGAGAGTATATTTTGCCCAGGTAGTGTAAGGTAAACTTTCTGAACAGAGAGTAAATTGTGCCCAGGTAGTGTAAGTAAAACTTTCTGAACAGAGAGTATATTGTGTCCAGGTAGTGTAAGGAAAACTTTCTGAACAGAGAGTATATTGTGTCCAGGTAGTGTAAGTAAAACTTTCTGTACAGAGAGTATATTGTGTCAGGTAGTGTAAGGAAAACTTTCTGAACAGAGAGTATATTGTGCCCAGGTAGTGTAAGGAAAACTTTCTGTACAGAGAGTATATTGTGTCCAGGTAGTGTAAGGAAAACTTTCTGAACAGAGAGTATATTTTGCCCAGGTAGTGTAAGGTAAACTTTCTGAACAGAGAGTATATTGTGCCCAGGTAGTGTAAGTAAAACTTTCTGAACAGAGAGTATATTGTGTCCAGGTAGTGTAAGGAAAACTTTCTGAACAGAGAGTATATTGTGTCCAGGTAGTGTAAGTAAAACTTTCTGTACAGAGAGTATATTGTGTCAGGTAGTGTAAGGAAAACTTTCTGAACAGAGAGTATATTGTGTCCAGGTAGTGTAAGGAAAACTTTCTGAACAGAGAGTATATTGTGTCCAGGTAGTGTAAGGAAAACTTTCTGAACAGAGAGTATATTGTGTCCAGGTAGTGTAAGGTAAACTTTCTGAACAGAGAGTATATTGTGTCTAGGTAATGTAAGGAAAACTTTCTGAACAGAGAGTATATTGTGCCCAGGTAGTGTAAGTAAAACTTTCTGTACAGAGAGTATATTGTGTCCAGGTAGTGTAAGGAAAACTTTCTGAACAGAGAGTATATTGTGCCCAGGTAGTGTAAGTAAAACTTTCTGTACAGAGAGTATATTGGGTCCAGGTAGTGTAAATAAAACTTTCTGAACAGAGAGTATATTGTGTCCAGGTAGTGTAAGGAAACTTTCTGAACAGAGAGTATATTGTGTCTAGGAAGTGTAAATAAAACTTTCTGAACAGAGAGTATATTGTGTCCAGGTAGTGTAAGATAAATTTTCTGAACAGAGAGTATATTGTGTCCAGGTAGTGTAAATAAAACTTTCTGTACAGAGAGTATATTGTGTCCAGGTAGTGTAAGGTAAACTTTCTGAAAAGAGAGTATATTGTGTCTAGGTAGTGTAAAGAAAACTTTCTTAACAGAGAGTATATTGTGTCAAGGTAGTGTAAAAAATTCTTTCTGTACAGAGAGTATATTGTGTCAAGGTAGTGTAAGGTAAACTTTCTGTACAGAGAGTACATGTATATTGTGTCCAGGTAGTGTAAGGTAAACTTTCTGAACAGAGAGTATATTGTGTCCAGGTAGTGTAAGGTAAACTTTCTGTACAGAGAGTATATTGTGTCCAGGTAGTGTAAGGAAAACTTTCTCAACAGAGAGTATATTGTGCCCAGGTAGTGTAAGGAAAACTTTCTGTACAGAGAGTATATTGTGTCTAGGTAGTGTAAGTACAACTTTCTGTACAGAGAGTATATTGTGTCTAGGTAGTGTAAGGTAAACTTTCTGTACAGAGAGTATATTGTGTCCAGGTAGTGTAAGGTAAACTTTCTGAACAGAGAGTATATTGTGTCCAGGTAGTGTAAGGTAAACTTTCTGTACAGAGAGTATATTGTGTCCAGGTAGTGTAAGGAAAACTTTCTGAACAGAGAGTATATTGTGCCCAGGTAGTGTAAGGAAAACTTTCTGAACAGAGAGTATATTGTGTCTAAGTAGTGTAAGTACAACTTTCTGTACAGAGAGTATATTGTGTCTAGGTAGCGTAAGGTAAACTTTCTGTACAGAGAGTATATTGTGTCCAGGTAGTGTAAGGTAAACTTTCTGTACAGAGAGTATATTGTGTCCAGGTAGTGTAAGGAAAACTTTCTTAACAGAGAGTATATTGTGTCCAGGTAGTGTAAGGTAAACTTTCTGAACAGAGAGTATATTGTGTCCAGGTAGTGTAAGGTAAACTTTCTGAACAGAGAGTATATTGTGTCCAGGTAGTGTAAGGAAAACTTTCTGAACAGAGACTATATTGTGCCCAGGTAGTGTAAGGAAAACTTTCTGTACAGAGAGTATATTGTGTCTAGGTAGTGTAAGTACAACTTTCTGTACAGAGAGTATATTGTGTCTAGGTAGTGTAAGGTAAACTTTCTGTACAGAGAGTATATTGTGTCTAGGTAGTGTAAGGTAAATTTTCTGAACAGAGAGTATATTGTGTCCAGGTATTGTAAGTAAAACTTTCTGAACAGAGAGTATCTGGTGTCCAGGTAGTGTAAGTAAAACTTTCTGAACAGACAGTATATTGTGTCCAGGTAGTGTAAGGAAAACTTTCTGTACAGAGAGTATATTGTGTCCAGGTAGTGTAAGGAAAACTTTCTGAACAGAGAGTATATTTTGCCCAGGTAGTGTAAGGTAAACTTTCTGAACAGAGAGTATATTGTGCCCAGGTAGTGTAAGTAAAACTTTCTGAACAGAGAGTATATTGTGTCCAGGTAGTGTAAGGAAAACTTTCTGAACAGAGAGTATATTGTGTCCAGGTAGTGTAAGTAAAACTTTCTGTACAGAGAGTATATTGTGTCAGGTAGTGTAAGGAAAACTTTCTGAACAGAGAGTATATTGTGTCCAGGTAGTGTAAGGAAAACTTTCTGAACAGAGAGTATATTGTGTCCAGGTAGTGTAAGGTAAACTTTCTGAACAGAGAGTATATTGTGCCCAGGTAGTGTAAGGAAAACTTTCTGTACAGAGAGTATATTGTGCCCAGGTAGTGTAAGGAAAACTTTCTGTACAGAGAGTATATTGTGTCCAGGTAGTGTAAGGAAAACTTTCTGAACAGAGAGTATATTGTGTCCAGGTAGTGTAAGGTAAACTTTCTGAACAGAGAGTATATTGTGTCCAGGTAGTGTAAGGAAAACTTTCTGAACAGAGAGTATATTTTGCCCAGGTAGTGTAAGGTAAACTTTCTGAACAGAGAGTATATTGTGCCCAGGTAGTGTAAGTAAAACTTTCTGAACAGAGAGTATATTGTGTCCAGGTAGTGTAAGGAAAACTTTCTGAACAGAGAGTATATTGTGTCCAGGTAGTGTAAGTAAAACTTTCTGTACAGAGAGTATATTGTGTCAGGTAGTGTAAGGAAAACTTTCTGAACAGAGAGTATATTGTGTCCAGGTAGTGTAAGGAAAACTTTCTGAACAGAGAGTATATTGTGTCCAGGTAGTGTAAGGTAAACTTTCTGAACAGAGAGTATATTGTGTCTAGGTAATGTAAGGAAAACTTTCTGAACAGAGAGTATATTGTGCCCAGGTAGTGTAAGTAAAACTTTCTGTACAGAGAGTATATTGTGTCCAGGTAGTGTAAGGAAAACTTTCTGAACAGAGAGTATATTGTGCCCAGGTAGTGTAAGTAAAACTTTCTGTACAGAGAGTATATTGGGTCCAGGTAGTGTAAATAAAACTTTCTGAACAGAGAGTATATTGTGTCCAGGTAGTGTAAGGAAACTTTCTGAACAGAGAGTATATTGTGTCTAGGAAGTGTAAATAAAACTTTCTGAACAGAGAGTATATTGTGTCCAGGTAGTGTAAGATAAATTTTCTGAACAGAGAGTATATTGTGTCCAGGTAGTGTAAATAAAACTTTCTGTACAGAGAGTATATTGTGTCCAGGTAGTGTAAGGTAAACTTTCTGAAAAGAGAGTATATTGTGTCTAGGTAGTGTAAAGAAAACTTTCTTAACAGAGAGTATATTGTGTCAAGGTAGTGTAAAAAATTCTTTCTGTACAGAGAGTATATTGTGTCAAGGTAGTGTAAGGTAAACTTTCTGTACAGAGAGTACATGTATATTGTGTCCAGGTAGTGTAAGGTAAACTTTCTGAACAGAGAGTATATTGTGTCCAGGTAGTGTAAGGTAAACTTTCTGTACAGAGAGTATATTGTGTCCAGGTAGTGTAAGGAAAACTTTCTCAACAGAGAGTATATTGTGCCCAGGTAGTGTAAGGAAAACTTTCTGTACAGAGAGTATATTGTGTCTAGGTAGTGTAAGTACAACTTTCTGTACAGAGAGTATATTGTGTCTAGGTAGTGTAAGGTAAACTTTCTGTACAGAGAGTATATTGTGTCCAGGTAGTGTAAGGTAAACTTTCTGTACAGAGAGTATATTCGGTCCAGGTAGTGTAAGGAAAACTTTCTGAACAGAGAGTATATTGTGTCCAGGTAGTGTAAGGTAAACTTTCTGAACAGAGAGTATATTGTGTCCAGGTAGTGTAAGGTAAACTTTCTGAACAGAGAGTATATTGTGTCCAGGTAGTGTAAGGAAAACTTTCTGAACAGAGAGTATATTGTGCCAAGGTAGTGTAAGGAAAACTTTCTGAACCGAGTATATTTTTGCGACTTTTACAGGTTTGTCTGACATATATGTTATGTTTGTTTGTTTGTTTGTTTGTTTGTTTGTTTGATGGTGTCTAACGTCACTTTCAACAATTTTCAGCTATATCATGGCGTCCAGTTTTTATTGGGGATGGAAGAGTATATTGTGTCTAGGTAGTGTAAGGTAAACCCTCTGTACAGAGAGTATATTGTGTCCAGGTAGTGTAAGGTAAACTTTCTGTACAGAGAGTATATTGTGTCCAGGTAGTGTAAGGAAAACTTTCTGAACAGAGAGTATATTGTGTCCAGGTAGTGTAAGGTAAACTTTCTGAACAGAGAGTTTATTGTGTCCAGGTAGTGTAAGGTAAACTTTCTGAACAGAGAGTATATTGTGTCCAGGTAGTGTAAGGTAAACTTTCTGTACAGAGAGTATATTGTGTCCAGGTAGTGTAAGGAAAACTTTATGTACAGATAGTATATTGTGCCCAGGTAGTGTAAGGAAAACTTTCTGAACCGAGTATATTTTTGCGACTTTTACAGGTTTGTCTGACATATATGTTATGTTTGTTTGTTTGTTTGTTTGATGGTGTTTAACGCCACTTTCAACATTTTTCAGCTATATCATGGCGTCCAGTTTTTATTGGGGAAGGAAGCCGGAGTACCCGGAGAAAACCCCGGACCTGCGGTAGGAAAACTGGCAATCATTGTCAATTAAGATTGGAGTCGTGTACACCCAGCCTGCAGTGAGAATCGAACCCGCAATTCCAGTGTTGACACACCACGTGATCAATAATAGACGAACTACCTTGACCACTCAGCCACCGAGGCCCCATATATGTTATGTGTATATTGTTTATTTCATAAATTTGTGCAATTAAAATGCATGTTAAAAGTTTCTCTTAACCACTTCAGATTTTGCAATAAATGGGGTAAAGGAGCAAATGTTTCTTTGGTGTAACATCTTTTATATTTTCTTTTCGATTTTTTGTTATCTTTGAGATATAAGGGATTAAAAAAATGCTCACATTTTTTATTGATTGATTGACGTATTTAGTAGCGTACGGGGTACGGTTTAGCTTGTTTTAGCTTGTTATTTCGTGTCGTGTGCTTTTGTCTAAACCCGGATTTGTGATTGTACTTTTTTGGAATACGTATGTATGTCTAACATTTTGTGCGTGCGTATGTGCGTGTGTGTAGCTTCCGTATGTCCATGCGTTTTGTATATCACTCTGAGAGAGAGAGAGTTCGTGTGTGTGTTTATGTGTTTGTGCGTTGTGTATTTTCAATTAATTATTTAGGAAAAATGTGTAAATAAACATCTTTAGTTATCTTTGTTCTTTTATTCACGTTACGTAATTACTTTTATAATGATTTAAACATATTAGTTGAATATTATTTTTATTGCATGAAGTCAATATGGCTAGACGTAAGTTATACCAACCTAAGTACGTAAGTCTGCTGCAATGCCTAGTATTGGTAACTGAGAATACACAAAATGCTCTGGAGACATCTGTAACTTTTTTAAAGGGAGAAATGGTCGGAGAATTACGAACAGTTCTGTCTTAATTGTTCCAAATTTTGACAGATGATGGTATAAATTAGGTAATTATTGTTCTCAATCAACACATTGAATTTCGTATTTATCGTTATTGGGGATTTCGAAATCACTAACTCTGCGTACGAGATTTTTTAAAGTACGAAACAGCGCGCGTGGGGTGAGCGATTTTTCAGTTTTGTAATTTTATATTAATTATGCGTGTTTATTTGTTACTTGGTTGTTTGTTTGTAACGTAAAATTGAAGATTGATAAAATGTAAATAAGTGAACCTCAAGAAAAAAAGCCCGGGGAATCTGTAGGTTATATAGTTACCATAACAAATACTGTTAACATTTACATCCGGGAACATGTACTGACACATGTACATCACATATTCATCTTTATTCTATTTCATTCTTTAAGACAATTATGTTTCTCTTGCTCATTTCTGTTAAATCCTCGTGTTAAAACTCTACATGTATTACTACACAATTTGTATTGAGGGCTAATTTTCTTTGCCTTATTGGTATTCATATCCGGAGACATGACAGGCCATGGTAATGTCTCCATAGCCTAATTTGCAAGATAATCTTTGACGATGCCTGCTCTATTAGGTCTTGCGTTTTTGTCCATGAGCACGGGTCCGTTTCCAAATGGATGCACATCTGTTCTCTGTATTTTAAAGCAGTTAGTGTGTCATCTAATGGATACAAGTCTAACTTGCAGTCATATGAGAAGCAGTCCCAAACTGTCACTCCGCCACCACTAAAAGTAGTTCGCAAAACATGTGCAGGATAAAAAGCTGTGTTGAGTTGACGCCATACCCGCATCATACCATCAACTGGTTTAAGAAGAAAACGACTTTCGTGGGACCAATGCATTCTTTTCTAAGAGCGAATATTCCAACCGATATGGTCACGCGCCCACTGCATCAGGGCATCCTTATGTCTTTGTGTAAGTGCTGGTCGCTTTATTGGTCTCCGTGCTCGAAGTCTACCAGCCCTTATCATACCAACTGCTTACCATTTCTCTGCATCTACTAGTTTTCGATGTACCATGTTGAAATGATTTCACAACGGATAAATTTTGCCTGTTACGCACGTGCACATGATGCAACGAAAAAAGGTGCCAAATTCGGGTTTCCAAAAGCCGCAGATAGTGGGGCTCTTTTAAATCTCTATTGTTTTGTATCGTGAATGGAGCGATTTAAACATTTTAATACTACAAACCTTGCTTTTCTTGATAACATACAGAGAACCAGAAACAATTTTTTTTAAATTTATTTGAAGTAAAACTTGGTGGTCCCTAACTTTTGGCCAAGTGTATCTTACGATTGAGTCCAAGTTAATATTACGATCGAGTCCAGGTTAATATTATGATTGAGTCCGGGTTAATATTACGATTGAGTCCGGGTTAATATTATACAATTAATGACGTTGATATGGGTCAATAGTATTATCAGATTATTACATGACATTTTTGATATCATATGCACTATTAGCCCAAGGTTTGATATTGGCCCAAGAGCCGCAGGCTCGAGGGCCAATATCAACCGAGGGCTTATAATGCATATGATATCAAAAATGTCATGTAATGTTCTTTTTATCATATGCTTCAGCAGGGGAAAATGAAATAGACTTGGATATATCAAAATCTGATCGAGTTCCGGTACCGCTATTCATGTGCTCCGAATTAGTTTTAAAGTCATTTAGATATTTTCAGATCACTCACGGTTTGTTTCTACTTGTGTGTTAGTTTTCATTGACTTAAGATAATCCAAAGTATTGTCCATATCCATGCATTCGTATCATGCATGTCGTCTGCTTTATCGTTCGACGTCATATTTGTAAATAACTCCGGTAATTTCCGATCATTTACGGAAAGGCATGTGATAACAGTTACAGAAAAGCGTGTAATAACATTCGGAAGCAGTTAATAACATTTTGATATCAGCCCGCTTTGCCTATCTGGTAAAATATAATTTTTTTTCCCATTTATTCCTTTTATCATACAGTAAAAAATATAAGTTATTTACTATAAGTATATGATAATAGGATTTATCAGCCAGTGAGTATATCTTTTTAAGGGCTAATAAATCCTGATAGCGACCGTATATCAGAGTAATTAATTGTTTTATTACATGAATAAAACAACCATCTCCCTTGATCAGAAAAACTAGGGATGCCTTTTCTACTGGAGCACCTGCTTACATTTTTTAATTGTTGTAATACTAGTTACCTTTTATATTTTTTATTTAATGCTGCATTTTGATATCATTTTGTTGATAATCCTGAAATTCCAGTTTCAAATATTGAGAAGAGTATAAATGAATCAATATATCGCAGAACCCACGTTTCTCCTATGTGTTGTTGCATGCACGATGTTGTATAGCTGACGTCAATAAATGTGTACAATCAAGACGTCATTTCTGATTGGCTAAAACATAAAACCTAGGTCGATATTGGATTTCGCTCAACTACTTTGCAGCGGAATCGTGCAGCGTACAAACAGTTTATTTAATTTTAGTACTGTTGCGATTTATCGTGACCCGAAAGTTGTTTTTAGACCAACCAAAACACGCAAAATTATATTAAAGTAATAATACCATTGAGTCCAGGTTAATGTTATATACGATAGAGTCCATGTTAATATTACGGACATTTTGTACCTGTACATTTTACATTACCACCTTTGAGAAAGATACACTCCTAACGTGTGAAATGATGTCAGAGCTCTTCTACCGAGATGACGGCAAATTTATGGAAATTTCTATATGGATGTCACTTTGTCCTTCTGTCCGTCTTTTCATCTTTTCGTCATTTATAATTTATAAAATATATAAATAGGTCTTATGTAATCATTCAATATATGATAAGGTCCCGTTTCATAACGCCCGAAAATACATTGTATATAAATAGGCCGGGTGGGTTTCCAAATCTCCGTCCGCAGACCTGCACCTAAAGGTATCCTTGTTAACACCCTACTCCGCTAGATACGTCACTGAATGTCATGATGTTCACATTGGTGGGCAGTACCGCTAGTCCGACGGCCCATTGGTCCGACACTCTATTTGTCGATCATCCCATTTTTTCAAAAATACTTCCTCAAACCATGAGCGAAGTGCGGTGAGTGCACATATTCAATGATGGGCCTTTCTAGCTGATTTATTAGTTGACAATTTTTGTGCAAAACCTCATTGGATATACTAGGCGCTGTTTTTTCAATATTTTTTTAATATGCAAAAATAGGGAATAAAAGTAAAACGGCACCTTATACACAAAAATGTCGGAAACTGGAACAAACTAAGAACTTGTTGTTTTAAGCGAGGACAAGGTTACCCGGGATAGTTTATTAGGACACAAGCCGAATACGGCAAAAATGTATTCATATAACCTTTATTTTCTGTACAGAAAATGTACCGATTGCAAAGATAAATTTGTTTTTTGAAAGATGGCAGTGATTATCAATTAAGCCGGAGTCGAGCACTACTTGCTCAAAATCGCAAACTCGCTGATGACATAGCAGATGATTAACCATTTTAATATACTCTATTTGAACTAAACAGCATAAGAGCATATAAAAATACTACTTTATTATTATTTTAAAAGTAGTTTACGGTTCATTGAAAGAATGGCTTAAAGGAAAAATATTGCTTGCACTATAACTAAGAATGCTTGCAAAACAAACAAACAAACATACTATGTTTACTTCATGTGATTTCGTCTTTGTGGTTTCTTCTTTACTTTATGTGATTACTTCTTTATGGCAGGTCGGGCGTTCTCTCCTGGTACTCCGGCTACCTGCCCCAATAAAAAATGGACGCCATAATATAGCTGAAAAATTGCTGCAAGTGGCGTTAAACACACAAACAAAACAAACAAACAAACATAATATGTTTACTTTATGTGATTTCGTCTTTACTTTGTGTTGTTTCTTCTTTACTGGATGCGACTATTGCTTTATGACATAATATGACGTTACCATTGTCACTGTCTAATAATTTTTTACATAGTCGTATAGAATAGAATAGAATAGAATATGTTTATTAGCCAATCATGGGCCCATTAAGGGCAAAATGACAATACATAACAGCATTATGATTTAAACATGTATACACATATATTGCAAGTACAATTGAATTAGGAAGAAATAAAAATAATAATAACAAAAAATAAATACAATAACAATAATGATGTCATCAGGATAACTTGTTTTGCTGGAGAGCTTAATAATAATTAGCACTGCACTGCTGTACTTGTGATGTTACCCCCCCCCCCCTTACTTTTTTAATTCAACGAAAATACATCAAAAACTTAAGTATAAATGATGAATTAATATTTCAATTTGTGATAATAATTTCAGTATGTCCACAATATAGGTCCACCTTGTCTCAGATCCACATTAGCAAGAATAGCAACTTATATACATAATACGCACATATACATGTATACACATATATACACATCCATAAACATATATACACAAACACACATACATGTATACACATACACATACATGGCCACTGATATGGAAATGGGACCAAGGGCTGATGCATAAGGACATGTTAAAAATATTAATAGAATAATTCAGGTTACAATATTTCAGCAGAGCTCCACCTTGTCTCTTATCTAGAGGAATGAGCTTTATGGGTCATTCTTAGAGAAAAGAGACCAGGGCAAATGCAACTGGAGTTGGTGAACGAGTTTTAAATTTAAGTAACAAAATATTCATCACTATAAATATGTTCGAATCAATGATTATTGGATTTAAATCAACATAGGGTCCACCTTGTCCCTAGTCCACACTTGCAAGCTTAAGAAAATCACAAATGTGGAAAAGAGACCGAGGGCAGATGCAAAAGGACTTGTTGAGATAGAATTAATGGTCAAGATGGAACTTATAGAAAATAAGGGCAAAAATATTACATATGTATATATATTAGTCTCTCCGGCATGCAGAACACAAGTGTGGTAGACATACAACACTTTTCATTAACACTTCTTAATTTGGGGTTTCATTGTTTAATATAAATTGGCAAATTACACTTAAAATCAAGGGATTTTCATTAGTCATTAACCAGATAAATTTCTCTTGTTGATTCAAGGTTTTATAATTTGTACAGCTTTGATTGCATATATTAGTTAGAATAATTCGTTCACAATAAGATTTTGTACATTTTAATAAAAAGTGCTCTTCATCCTCAATCTCATTTAGATTGCATTGCTGGCAAAGCCTGTTCTGTCTGAGGGTACCCCCATATCTACCAACTTCAATCATAAGTTTATGAGCTGATATTCTGAACCTGGAAAATTTCTTCCTATGCTCAAAGTTTTTTTACATTATTCAGGTAGTTTTCAAAGCAAAAGTTTTGTTTAAACTTGAAATAGGTACAAAGTTTACCTTTTGAATATGTTTCTTTCTGCTTATACCATGTTGTCACATAAGCATTTTGAATAATATAATTACAATGTTTCTTGAAAAATTCAGTAGAGGTTCCTTCAAGGGCCTTGATGCTATCCTCTATTTTTAAAACTTTAGGAATTGTATCCAAAGCTCCATACCATGAGTTTTTGTTATTTTCATATAAGATCTTGGATGTTTTCAATGCATCTTCCAGAATTGGAAATTGACCACCTAAGTTTTGTAGTCTATGCCAGTATTTAAGGATAGCTTTAACTATATTAAAATGGAGGGAGAATCTTCCAAGCTCTGAAAGAGCTGCAAAATTAGTTGCTTTTTTTCCACAGCCCAATATATTTTTGCAACACTTAATATGTAAGGTTTCACATTGTAATGTTATATATAATTCATTTATGTCTAAATCAGGTTTTTTCTTGAACTTATTTGAAGAATTATTAAAGCACCCCCATATTTCACATCCATATAATATGATAGGGACAATTGTATGATCAAATACATGTAGAGCAATTTTAGGAGATGGATTGTGGGAAAAAAAATCTTTGGACAGTTTGTAAAAAGCTTTTAATCCCTTTTGAAAGTTCGTTTTGAGCATAAGAAAAAGATACAGAGGAACAGAATGTAATGCCTAAATATTTACATCTTGATACACATTCAATATCTGTTTCATCATAGGTAAATTTTGATTTCAGATGTCTGCCTGCCTTGTTAAAAATTATAATTTTGGTTTTTGACAAATTAACATCGAGACACCAATCTTCACAGAATTTTTTTAATGTTTGAATTTTGTCTTGAAGTCCCTTCGATGAACTGGACAAGATGACAATATCGTCTGCATACATTAAGCAGTGTATAGGACGCAAATTTAATTCTACAGGGTGTGTTGTTGAAGATATTGTGGGAAATCATTTATAAAAATTTTGAATAATGTGGGACTCAAATTGTCTCCTTGCTTAACCCCTAAATTGATTGTAAAGGATTCTGTACGAGATTATTTGTTGATCTTGATGCAAGATTTACTCACATAATACATATTATTGATTACATTGTAAAATCTTGAGCCAACTCCAATTTCAAGTAGTTTCAATTTTAACCCAGTATGAACAACAGTATCAAACGCTTTTCTTAAGTCTACAAAGCAGGCAAACAATCTGCCATCTTTGGTCGCACAATACTTATCAATAAGACATTTTAATATAAATATATGGTCTGAAGGTCTTGCTTTCTTAGTAAACCCTATTTGACATTCATCAATTATTTTGTGACTCATTAGGAACCTATCTAATCTAAAGTTTAAAATACATGGTCTGACTGAAACCACACTTGGTCACAACGCTCATTGGATGTGCTGCATGTCTATGTTTAATGTAGGATTCTATGTGAAGAATGTTTATTACTTTATTCTGAAACTTCAAGACTGAACAAATCTATCTACCGAGGTTACCACCACCCCCTCCGGTAGACTGCGTGACTATATGATTTCGATAAGGTCGATTGTATTTTTAATACAAAATCCAAGATGGCTGTCCACGCAGGACGCAGAGCTTTATTTATTTCGATAATCCTCTGCCCTCCAGCGCTTTTTAGAATTTGATAGGAGTTTGGTTCAACGGTCTATCAAAATGCGTCGTTTGGTCGACAGCGGATCCTCGGACTAGGCTTTATTAAATATAGACACTTATGGCAATTTTAAAAGACTTCTTTTTCTGAAACTGGCGAACCAATAGAAACAACAGTTGTCTGCAATATTTATTTAAGGTCCTTTACAACGTTTGTATTTGTATTCCAATAAAGAGTTAAAAATTACCTCCACCGTAGGTCATAATATAGGAAAATATAAGGTAAAAATTCATACAAATTTTATTTTCAAAATGCAAAGTGTCGAACTTTTACGGTTTTGGACAATTGGGCGTCGGACCAACGGGGTGTCGGACTAATTGGGGCGTCTGGCGACCCAAACCAGGGTAACCCTGTGCAAAAGGAGCAGGGAAAGCATAAGGATGAAAACCAAGTTGTGCATAAGGTTGAGGATGTACAAAAACTATTTGTCTGAATAAGTTTCTGCTCCTAAGTATCATTTCTAGACTTGCATTCACGATTTTTAGTTTTGATCCATTCTGATACCGCTTGCAGAAATCTTTTTATCCTCGCTAGACCCCAATAAACGTAAACACAAAGAACTGATATCTGAGCTGTTCTCTTATTGTCTACAAGTTTATAGAGCGTTGCTGTGAAATTCTCTATCGTTATGCCCTGCCTTCATCGCACATGCGACTAAGACCTCCATACTAGCCAGTAAAACACTTCGGGAGGTAAGTTTAGGCCTACCAGCCAAAACCCTTACATTTTTTATTGCCTCTTCTACCCACCCCTCTACCTGCCTTTGCTTCATAGAATCGAAGTTTTGTTCCATTTTCTTTAAACGGGATTCCATGTCATAGCTCATGGATACATCAGAGGAATTCTGAGGTGTAGGTGTTGATGGCCGTGAAGTACGGACAGCTTCTGACAACCGAGATGGGCCTGCCGAAGATACAAACATGTTAAAATTTTAACAAATCCTAAAAGAAACAAAATACAACATGCATAGATTTTTTTTATATTTTCAGGTCAAAGGTCTTCAACCATGGTATGCGACACATTGCCTTGATATATATATACCCAAATACAAAATAACAAAAGCATACCTAAAAAATTAAGAAATAAATACTTATAGCTCGGACACGATTAGCTTCGTACGGACGGTCGGACAAACACGGACGAACAGACTGATCACTATAGGGCGGGGCCCTAATAAACATAGATCTTGGATCTTAATTAAACTCTGATTATCAATTTAGGGGAAAAGACGTTACAAACTTAAAGTTAAACATGCTGTATGATAACCAATTTAACTAAATGGATAGGTAAATGTGATATGATACTGAATTTTTCTCTTAAATTTCTTTTTTTTTCTCTCTTTTTTTTTACCCAGGAAAGGTCTGTCTAAAATAAAACACCAACCTGGCTGAGTATTATCAGGCGCTTCTGTTAAAGGTGAACTCTTAGGCGCTCCCAACAAGTTAGCAAATAAAATAGTCTGGTGTAACAAATGTCTTCCAAATTCCTTTCCACTAAAGTTCATAGCGTACTTTTATATGTTTCACCTGTATAAGATCAAAGTCAGTAAAGTTAAGACAGATACATTTGTAAATAAAGCAATGAAAACATAAAAGTAATCTACAAAGTGAGAAAAACTGGAAAAATAAAGTAAATAATTAAAATTAAAAATATCAAAAATAGAACTAGTTGGTCTATAATAATGGAATTTCTTCATCGTACAATAAAAACCTATTAAACTATGGTAAAATCTATTGATGTATCCAAAATTAAACTGTTCAAAATAAAATCCAATATCTAGATATTAACTGAACCAAAGTGTAAATAAAATGAACAGAGGTCTACAGGTGTACCGAGAGAAGTATATGTCGAGTAACTTAAAGCCCTTCCCAAATTATGTAGACAATTCTTCCCAACTGTAATTCACAATATGGTGATCCTTTTTAAATCTATCCAATTCACCATCTGGGGCATCTGACGCCTTAAACTTTAAAATCATGGACAAAAGTCCTTTCCCGACAAGGGTATGCTTAGGCTTAAGCACAAGGTGAGACATCTAATAAACAAAACAAAGTTATTAAGCATACGAAGGAAATCAACAAAAGAAAATAAAATAAATACACTTATAAGTATAAACGTATGTACATCAAGAAAATGTACAAATGGTTACGAAGGCTAAGCAAATACAGTACACACCAGGTAAAAGGATTACCTGTAGAACAAATTTCCCGCCACAAAATCACGGGCCATGATAATAAAACAAAGCTAAACTATGACACTCAAATTACAATGCGTCCGAAAAATTCGAAAGGAAATTCATATTATTAACGCTCAAAAGAACGAAACTGATAAGGACAAAGAAAACAGTACACGCCAAAAATAGTGTGCACTGAAACATAAAATTAACTAAAAATACAAATTTTCTAAATATAAAATATTCCTTGCAACATATGCAGACTCGACCCACAAACTTCTATTAAACAACTCGTTTCTCCGGCTATACCTCCTGACACAACACACTAAAATACATAAAATCGTAACCTCCGGCTAAACCTCCTGGTTACTACAAAATAAATAAAAATAAATTATAATTTATTTTTAAAAGGCTGATTAAGAACTTTCAAAACACACACGTGGTCGTAAAACAGAGAGGACGAGCGACTCTCCTCGCCGATTGCAGCTCGAAGAATGATCAAGGTGTGCTCGTTTACTTCTTGTGTGACGTCACACAGGATATCAACAACAACCATTATCTTTTTGTACATGTTAGTGAGTTATCCTTATCTTCAATCTAAATTAAATTCGGTAGAAATTTAACGCATTAAACATTTTACTTTATCTTTCAATCAGATTTTATACGGAAGATTTTAATAGCTTACTTATTTAGTTTATAAGTAAAATTAAAGATACATAATGTTGTTATAGGTCAAAATATTGTCTACGGCGGTTTTTTTTCAGTTCAATTAACAATGTGCAATTAATTATTTTTAATTAGTTATTTATTTGTAAGAATAATAATTGTATTATGTATAATTAATTAATGATAATTGTTATATTGTTATATATGGAAGTTTATAACTTCGATGCTACTATATTAAAGAGTACTATAACAACCTCGTTCTCTTTTTACAGGTTCATCCTTTGTTAGTCCCCCCATCTCCAACCTCCCTCCCCACCCCCACCCCCAAACTAGGCGATCAGCAAGATTATCAGTTCCTCTGATAACAGGTGGAGAGACAACACCAAAGCATTAAACATAAACAACAGAACAAATTTTCATTATGAATGTCCATAACACAACTATCGACATTCGGAAAATTAGTGCCTTGATGGCCGAGGGTTAAGGTAGTTAGTCTACTATTGATTACATACCTGTGTACACTGAGGCTGCGGGTTCAAGTCTCATTGCAGGCAGGATGCACTCGAATTAAATCCTAATTGACAAGGATTGCCAAGTTTCCTAAAGAAGGTCGGGAGTTTTCTCAAAGCACTCCGGCTTGCTCCCCCCCCCCCAAATAAATGAAAACTTCTCTCTATGATATAGCTGAAAGTGGCGTTACACACGATTCTAACAAAACAAAAACAAAAAGCAGAAGTCGTCTTTACCGAGCAAGGAGCGTATCACTCTCCATATACGACACCCTATGTGGTATGGGGTCAGGCTGTCTGTATTACGACCTGAAAATCGCCTTAAGGAGAAGGCATCCCTATCTGAATCCTTGCGACACATTGTGCAGGAACAAAATTAGAGTAAATCAACAATAAATCAACTTTTTAATATCAACTTAAAAATTAAATCTTTCAGATGTTTGCAGCTTTACTCGGAATTCCATCTTTTTTATTATCCAATGTTTTTAAAATATTTTTGGGGGGTTTTGCAAAAAAAAAAAAAAAAAAAAAAAAACTCGGTTGGGATGGGTTGTTGACGTATTTGTGTAACTTCTGCATTGACAATTTCCCATCAGAATGTGAGTATATTCACTGGATAGACCGGCTTTCTCCACAAAATAAAAACGGAACAACATGGCATAGCTTAACCTCTTTAAAATTAAATTTTTTACTTGCCCCGTCCCATCACCCACCCACCCTGTCTCTAATTGTCGCTGTAGTTTAAAAAATGGAGACAAGCTGAAGTTTAAATTTTAATTAGACTGGATATATCTGTTTACTACTAATGAGAAAAGGTTTTAAAGTATCATAAAATCTCAAACAAGAGCTATACTCAAGACAGGACAATATTACACTGTAAATTAATAGTGAATTTGTATGGACAAAGCTAGGTACCATTTAATCAATACACAGTTTCGTTTATAAAAAAAACAAACAAATTAAAGGAAAATTTCGAAAATCAACAAAGATAGATTGGAACTCCCCCACAAGACTATAGCATCTTGGGTTATGAAAGAATGGCTTATAATAGACATTTAAAACAGTTTTCCCACCTGCATGGCACTGTCATACAAATATTCTGGACATACATTTAAATAACAATTCATTACTTTTTAAACTGTAATTTAAACTTAGAATGTTAATACGTGATTAAAAAAAGTAACATTACCTTCACACAGTAAGACAGGTACATGTAGCAATAAAGGCGGTATCTTTAGTCAGTTAGACAGGTAGCCGTAACGGTATCTTCAGACACTAAGACAGGTACACGTAATGGTATCTTTAGACAGTTAGACAGGTAGCCGTAACGATATCTTCAGACAGACAGGAAGACGTATCGGTATCTTTTGCCAGTATGATAGGAAGTCGTAATGGTATCTTCAGACAGTTAGACAGGTAGCCGTAACGGTATATTTAAACAGTAAGATAGGTAATAGTAACGGTATCTTCAGACAGTAAAACAGGTTGACGTAACGGTATCTTCAGACAGTGAAACATGTATCCGAAACATTATCTTCACACAGTAAGACAGGTAGCAATAAAGGCGGTATCTTTAGACAGCTAGACAGGTACATGTAGCCGTAACAGTATCTTCAGACAGTAAAACAGGTTGACGTAACGGTATCTTCAGACAGTGAGACATGTATCCATAACATTATCTTCACACAGTAAGTCAGGTAGCAATAAAGTCGGTATCTTTAGACAGTTCGGCAGGTAGCCGTAACAGTACCTTCAGACATTTAGACAGGTAGCCGTAACGGTATATTTAAACAGTAAGACAGGTAGCCGTAACAGTACCTTCAGACAGTTAGACAGGTAGCCGTAACGGTATATTTAAACAATAAGATAGGTAGCAGTAACAGTTTCTTCAGACAGTGAGACAGGTAGCCGTAACAGCATCTTTAGACAGTTAGACATGTATCCGTAACAATACCTTCAGACAGTTAGACAAGTACTCGTAAAGGTATCTTTAGACAGTTAGACAGGTAACTGTAACAGTATCTTCAGACAGAAAGGTCTTCAGACAGTTAAACAAGAAGCCGTAACAGTATCCTCAGACAGTTAGACAAGTAGCCGTAACAGTATCTTCAGACAGTAAGACAAACAGCCGTAAAAGTATCTTCAGACAATAAGACAGGTAGTCGTTACGGTGTCTTTAGACAGATAGACAGGTAGCCGTAACGGTATCTTCAGACAGGTACTCTGGTATCCGTAACGGTATCTTCAGACAGTAAGTAAGATTGGTAGCCGTAACGGTGTGTTTAGACAGGGAGAAAGGTAGCCGTAACGGTATCTTCAGACAGTAATTAAGACAGGTAGCCGTAACGGTATCTTCATACAATAAGATAGGTAGCCGTATCGGAATCTTCAGACAGTTAGACAGGTAGCCCGTAACAGTATCTTTAGACAGTAAGACATGTATCGGTAACAGTATCTTCAGAGAGTTAGACAAGTAGCCGTAACATTTGGACAGTTAGACAGGTAAACGTAACAGTATCTTCAGACAGTAAAAGAAGTAGTCGGAACAGTATCTTGAGACAGTAAGACAGGTAGCCGTAACGATATCTTTAGACAGTTAGACAAGTAGCCATAACAGTATCCTCAGACAGTTAGACAGGTAGCCGTAACGCTATTTTTAGACAGTTAGAGAGGTATAGGTAACGGTATCCTTAGACAGTTAGACGGGTAGCCGTAACGGATCCTCAGACAGTTAGACAAGTAGCCGTAACATTTGGACAGTAAGACAGGTACACGTAACAGTATCTTCAGGCAGTAAAAGAAGTAGTCGGAACAGTATCTTGAGACAGTAAGACAGGTAGCCGTAACGATATCTTTAGACAGTTAGACAAGTAGCCATAACAGTATCCTCAGACAGTTAGACGGGTTGCCGTAACGGTATCCTCAGACAGTTAGACAGGTAGCCGTAACGCTATTTTTAGACAGCTAGACAGGTATAGGTAACGGTACCCTCAAACAGTTAGATAGGTAGCCGTAACGGTATCCTCAGACAGTTAGACAGGTAGCCGTAACGCTATTTTTAGACAGTTAGAGAGGTATAGGTAACGGTACCTTCAGACAGTTAGACAGGTAGCCGTTACGGTATCTTCAGACAGTTAGACAGGTAGCCGTTACGGTACCTTCAGACAGTTAGACAGGTAGCCGTTACGGTATCTTCAGGCAGTTAGACAGATAGCCGTAATAGTATCTTTCGACAGTATGACAAGACCCCGTAACAGTTTCTTTTAGACAGTAAGACAGGGAGCCGTAACCGTATCTTCAGACATTTAGACAGGTAGCCTCAAAAGTATCTTCAGACAGTAATGAAGACAGGTAGCCTTAACGGTATCTTCATATACAATAAGACAGGTAGCCGTATCGGAATCTTCAGACAGTAAGACATCTATCCGTAACGATATCTTCAGACAGTAATCAAGACAGGTAGCCGTAGCGGTATCTTTAGGCAGTTAGACAAGTAGCCGTAACAGTATCCTCAGACAGTTAGACAGGTAGACCATTACGGTATCTTCATACAGTAAGGCAGATAGCCGTAACGGTATCTTCAGACAGTTAGACAGATAGCTGTAACGGTGTCTTTAGACATTAATTAATACAGGTAGCCGTAACGGTATCTTCAGACAGAAATAAAGACAGGTAGCCGTAACGGTATCTTCATACAATAAGACAGGCAGCCGGATCGGAATTTTCAGACAGTAAGACATGTAGCCGTAACAGTGTCTTTAGACAGTAAGTCATGTATCCGTAACAGTATCTCCAGACAGTAAGACAGGTACCTAAAAACAGTATCTTCAGACAGTTAGACCGGTAGTCGTTACAGTATGTTCAGACAGTAAGTCTGGTATCCGTAACGGCATCTTCAGACAGTTATACAAATATCCGTAACAGTATCTTAAGACAGTTAGACGAATAGCCTTAGCAGAATCTTTAGACAGTTAGACAGGTAGCCGTAACGGTATCTTTAGACAGTAAGACAGGTAGCCGTAACGGTATCTTTAGAGAGTTTGATAGGTAGACGTAACAGTATCTTCAGACAGTTAGACAGGTAGCCTTAACAGTATCTTAATGCGGTTAGAAAAATAGCCGTAAAAGTATCTTCAGACAGTAAGACAGGTAGACGTAACGGTGTCTTTAGACAGTTCGACATATAGCCATAACGGTATCTTCAGACAGTTCGACAAGTAGCCGTAACGGTATCTTCAGACAGTAAGACAAATAGCCGTAACGGTATCTTAAGACAGTTAGACAAATAGCCGTAACGGTATTTTTAGACAGTAAGACACGTGACAGTATCTTCAGATAGTAAGACAGGTTCCGGTAACGATATCTTCAGACAGTTAGACAAGTAGCCGTTACAGTATCCTCAGTGAGTTAGACTGGTAACCCTAATGGTAGATTTAGACAGACAGGTAGCCATAACAGTTTATTCAGACAGTTAGACAGATATATCCATAACACTTTGTACCGACAGTAGAACAAGTACCCGTAACAGTTTCTTTTACACAGTTAGACTGGGAGCCGGAACTGTATCTTAAGACAGTTAGACGGGTAGCCGTAACAGTATGACAAGTAGCCGTAACAGTATCCTCAGACAGTTAGACAGGTAGCCGTTACGGTATCTTTATACAGTAAGGTCGATAGCCGTAACGGTGTCTTTAGACAGTTAGACATGTAGCCGTAACGGCATCTTCAGACAGTAATTAAGACAGATAGCCGTAACGGTATCTTCAGACAGTAATTAAGACAGGTAGCCGTACCGGAATCTTCAGACAGTTAGACATGTAGCCGTAACAGTATATTCAGACAGTAAGACCAGTAGCCGTAACAGTATCCTCAGACAGTAAGACAGGCAACCGCAACGGTATATTTATCCAGTTAGACATGCAGCCGTAACAGAATCTTCAGACAGTTAGTCTGGTATCCCTGATGGCATCTTCAGACAGTTATACAAATATCCGTAACAGTATCTAAAGACAGTTAGACGAATAGCCGTAGCAGAATCTTTAGACAGTTAGACAGGTAGCCGTAACGGTATCTTTAGACAGTAAGACAGGTAGCCGTAACGGTATCTTTAGAGAGATAGACAGGTAGACGTAACAGTATCCTCATACATTTAGACAAGTCGCCGTAACATTATCCTCAGACAGTTAGACAGGTAACCGTAACGGTATATTTGGACAGTTAGACAGGTAACTGTTATGGTATCTTAAGACAGTAAGAGAAGTAGTCGTAACAGTGTCTTCAGACTGTTAGACAGGTAGCCTTAAGAGTACGTTCAGTTAGACAGGTAGCCATAACAGTATATTCAGACAGTTAGACAGATATAGCCATAACACTTTGTTCCGACAGTAAGACAAGTACCCGTAACAGTTTCTTTCAAACAGTTAGACTGGGAGCCGGAACTGTATCTTAAGACAGTTAGACGGGTAGCAGTAACAGTATCTTCTGACAGTTAGACAAGTAGTCATAACAGTATCCACAGACAGTAGCCGAAACAGTATCTTTAGACAGTAAGACATGATGTATCCGTAACATTATCTTCAGACAGTAAGACAGGTATTCAGACCGTAAGACATGATGTATCCGTAACATTATCTTCAGACAGTAAGACAGGTATTCAGACCGTAAGACAGGTAGCCTTAACAGTATCTTCAAATAGCCGTAAAAGTATTTTCAGACAGTAAGATAGGAAGCCGTAACGGTGTCTTTAGACAGTTAGACAGGTAGCCATAACGGTATCTTCAGACAGTTAGACAAGTAGCCGTTACGGTATCTTCAGACTGTAAGACAGGTAGCCGTAACGGTATCTTAAGACAGTTAGACAAATAGCCGTAATGGTATCTTCAGACAGTAAGACGGGTAGCCGTAACGGTATTTTTAAACAGTAAGACACGTGACAGTATCTTCCGACAGTTAGAACAGTTAGACAGGTTCCCGTAACGATATCTTCAGACAGTTAGACAAGTAGCCGTAACAGTATCCTTAGAGGGTTAGACTGGTAACCCCCATAACGGTAGATTTAGACAGTTAGACAGGTAGCCATAACAGTATATTCAGACAGTTAGACAGATATAGCCATAACACTTTGTTCCGACAGTAAGACAAGTACCCGTAACAGTTTCTTTCAAACAGTTAGACTGGGAGCCGGAACTGTATCTTAAGACAGTTAGACGGGTAGCAGTAACAGTATCTTCTGACAGTTAGACAAGTAGTCATAACAGTATCCACAGACAGTAGCCGAAACAGTATCTTTAGACAGTAAGACATGATGTATCCGTAACATTATCTTCAGACAGTAAGACAGGTATTCATAACAGTATCTTCAGACATTTAGTCAGGTAGCCGTAACGGCATCTTCAGACAGTAAGTAAGATAGGTAGCCGTAACAGTATCTTCAGACAGTGAGACAGGAAGCATAACGGTATCTTCAGAAATAGAAGGACAGGTAACCCTAACGGTATCTTTAGACAGTAAGACAGGTAGCCGTAACAAAAATCGTCAGACAGACAGACTGGTAGACGTAACGGTGTCTTCAGACATAAAAATAAGTAGCCGTAACGATACATATAGCCAGTAAGACAGGTAGACGTAACGCTGTATCTTCATACAGTAAAACAGGTAGCCGTAACGGTATTTTCAGACAGTAATAAAGACAGGTATCCGTAACAGTAACTTCAGACAGTAAGACAGGTAGCCGTAACGATATTTTGAGGACAGAAAGTCAGGTAAACGTAACGGTATCTTCAGACAGTAAAACAGATAGTCGTAACGGTACTTTCGGATAGTTATTTAGACAGGTAGTCGTAACGGTGCCTTCAGACAGTAAGACAGGTAGCTGTCACGGTATTGTCAGACAGTAAGGCGGTAGATATAACTGTATTTTCAGAGAGTGAGACAGGTAGCCATAACGGTTCTTTCAGACAGTAATTAAGACAGGTAGCCGTAAAAGTATCTTCATACAGTAAGACGGGTAGCCGTAACAGTATTTTTAGACAGTAAGACGGTAGATATAACGGTATTTTCAGACAGTGAGACAGGTAGCCATAACGGTTCTTTCAGACAGTAATTAAGACAGGTAGTCGTAACGGTATTTTTATACAGTAAAACAGGTAACGATATCTTTAGACAGTTAGACAAGTAGCCGTAACATTATCCTCAGACAGTTAGACAGGTAGCCGTAACAGTATCTTTAGACAGCAAGACATGTATTCGTAACAGTATCTTCAGACAGTTAGTCTGGTAACCGTAACGGCATCTTCAGACAGTTAGACAAGTAGCCGTAACAGTATCCTCAGACAGTAAGACAGGTTACTGTAACGGTATGTTTGGACAGTTAGTATTATCAGACAGTTAGACAGGTATTCATAACAGTATCCTCAGACAGTGGCCGAAACAGTATCTTTAAATAGTTAAACATATAGCCTTAACGGTATCTTCAGACAGTGATATAGGAAGCCGTAACGGTATCTTCAGAGACAGAGGGACAGGTAACCCTAACAGTAAGACAGGTATCACGGTATTTTTAGACAGTAAGACAGGTAGCCGCAACAAAATCGTCAGACAGTAAGACAGGTAGACGTAACGCTGTATCTTCAGCCAGTTAGACGTGAAGACGTAACAGTATCTTCTTACTGTAAAACAGGTAGCCGTAACGGTATTTTCAGACAGTAATTAAGACAGGTATCGTAACAGTAACTTCAGACAGTAAGACAGGTAGCCGTAACGGTATTTTTAGACAGTAAGACAGGTAACGGTATCTTTCGACAGTTAGACAAGTAGCCGTAACAGTATCCTCAGACAGTTAGACTGGTGATACTAACGGTAGATTTAGACAGTTAAACGGGTAGCCGAAACAGTATCTTCAGACAGTTAGATAGGTAGTCATAACAATATCCTCAGACAGTTAGACAGGTAGCCATAACAGAATCTTTAGACAGTAAGACAGGTAGCCGTAACGATATCTTTATACAGTAGGACTGGCAGCCGTAACAGTATCTTTAAACAGTTAGACAGGTAGTCATAACGATATCATTGACAGTTAAACAGATTGCCGTCTTCAGACACTTAGACCGGAAGAGGTAACAGTATCTTCAGAGACAGAAGGACAGGTAACCCTAACGGTATCTTTAAACAGTAAGACAGGTAGCCGTAACAAAATCGTCTGACAGACAGACTGGTAGACGTAACGGTATCTTCAGACAGAAAGACAAGTAGCCGTAACGATATCTTTAGACAGTAAGACAGGTAGACGTAACGCTGTATCTTCATACAGTACAACAGGTAGCCATAATGGTATTTTCAGACAGTAATTAAGGCAGGTCTCCGTAATAGTAACTTCAGACAGTAAGATAGGTAGCCGTAACGTTATTTTCAGACATAAAGTCAGGTAAACGTAACGGCATCTTCAAACAGTAAGACAGGTAGCCATAACGGTACTTTCAGACAGTAATTTAGACTGGTAGCCGTAACGGTGCCTTCGGACAGTAGGATAGGTAGCCCGTCACGGCATTTTCAGACAGTAAGACCGTAGATATAACGGTATTTTCATACAGTGAGACAGGTAGTCGTAACGGTACTTTCAGACAGTAATTAAGACAGGTAGCCGTAAAAGTATCTTCATACAGTAAGACAGGTAGCCGTAACGTTACCTTCAAACAGTAATTTAGACAGGTAGCCGTAACGGTGCCTTCAGACAGTAATACAGGTAGCCGTCACGGTATTTTCAGACACTAAGACGGTAGATATAACGGTATTTTAAGACAGTGAGACAGGTAGCCGTAACGTTACTTTCAGACAGTAATTAAGACAGGTAGCCGTAACGGCGCCTTCAGACATTAAGACGGGAAGTCGTAAAATGTAGCATGTAAATAAAAATGCTGAAATCAGCATTGAAATCCAAGTTATAGATTTATGTTGTCACTCTGACGACGGGCGGGGGGAGTAATAGGGACAGGAATCAGTGTATGTGCATGCGCAAAAGTCGAAAGAACTGGAAGTAAGCGAGAGGTAACGGGAGAGATTATTTACATTACTGAGATATGGTAGTTTGTTGATGTTCATCACAATCTGTGATTGGGATTAATTAAACAGTTTTCATTTTGTCGTTTGCTTTTTTTGTGCCACCTTCATAAACAATTACATTTTTTGTTGATTTTGTTTGTTTGTGTTTGATTATTTGACGTTTCAGCGATTTCGCAGAGTGTGGAATACACATATTTGTCTTAATTTTCGTGGTTGGCTTTCCTATATTGAAAATGGTTTGTTTTAAATATTAAAAAAACTGATGTTTGTTCTATGGATTGAATAACTGTGGGAAATTATTTATCCCTGTCCAGTACAAGATAAGAAAAGTTTATTTCAATGAATCACGTATTTACCAGTGATATGGACGTATTTGCCCAGGCAGTACAGCCGGAATTTGTAACCCTGTATAAGCCGATGACGTTGCCAAAGATGACGGGCTAATATCGATAAGTAGACTTTGACGACAACCTGATACGATTTTCGGCCCCGTATCAGCCCGTCCAGGCTCGGAACCAGGTAAAGGCGTACAGGGTGTACGCCCTCCACACTCAAAGAGAGAGAGAGAGAGAAAGAGCGAGAGAACGAGAGGGTAAAACGAGAGAAAAGGAAAATAAATATGATATTTCATTAAAGAAAATTCCTTATTTATGGTCATAGTTGAAAAATAAAGCCAGCTAAAAGAAAGGGCAAAAATATAAACAAACGAGTCTAGAAAACTTTGTCTGGATGGCTACCAAATGCTTAGATTACCGGACCTGCTGGATAGGGGGTGGGTGGCTTGAGCGCCCCCAGACCCCTCGCCGAACTTTTACGCCTCCCCTAATACAAATTCATGGATCCGCCCCTGCCATCTTCAATAGTTATTTCATAAATATCAGTCTGTCGTCAGTGGAAAGGGGGATCAATTGAATTAACTGAATTAAAACTACTAACAAAACAAAGTCATCTCACTGTGAGTCATCTATATTTATGACAAGTTTAAGATTTTTAGGTTAAAATATTCGATCAATAGATTATGAGTTTACATTGTTTTATATCGTCCCTTATATCAACCCTCGGGCGAAGCTCTCGGGACTTGATATAGTAGTCTCGGGCTGATACACGTGCCAATATGGAAACTGTAATGTAATAATCCATAACTATGTACTCCCCAATTGGTTCGTGGATATTCAACGAATTATATTTGCGTGCATTTTACATGGACATATTGACAATATAAAAAAAACCATTTACACAAGTAGTAAAGTTGATTATATACACCCATGTACATTTTCACCTGTAAACCTTTTCAAACAATTAAATGTCATTCAAGAACTGTGTACTGTATCACGTGATTTTTTTATCAATGATATCAATTACAAGTATTGACAGTCGGGTAGACATTTCTGTGTCAGACTGATAACATTACAGAACAATCCGGGTAAATATACACCCAGCAGGCACTCAACGTTGAATCAACGTTGAAAAAATGTTGAAATTTGGTCGCAACGTTGAACAACTCAAATTCAACGTTGAATCAACGTTGATGGTTTCAACGTTGAAATGACAACGTTGAAGCAACGTTGAATTCAGATCGTCAACTTCAACGTTGTATGTCCGACGTTGAAGCAACGTTGAATTGGGGTCAATGTTTCAACGTTCGAAATAGCATAAAAGAAACAATATATATTACAGTAAAATAATTTAATTAATTAATTAATGTTTCCCCTTGATTAGCTTGAATAAAGTTAAACATAAAAGCAAAGCAAATAAATCAGAGGAGGGGAGATCCTTCATCTCGTTTACCAGCCTGGTTTTATTGCGCTTTTTAAAATTTTTTTTACATATAATATGTTTATTGTGTGGTTTTAAATTTTCGCGGCATTCAAACCGGAACACTCAGCCGCGCATGCGTCCTTACATTTTTCGTTTAAAAGTTGGCGGCCTAGATCTGCGATGTTTCCTTGTCTGATTTTACAGCTGTTGTGTACTTCTACTTGTTCCAGCTACAGAGTAAGTATAATGTTTACTTTTAACAGGTATATAATACACACTGACACCTGCAAATGATAAATCTTTTGACCGATATTGAAGAAGCACATCTGCAATGATCCGTGATCAAAATGTATTGCAGTTAATAAACACCACGAAGAACGACAAATTGTACACAGCAGCATGTAAAAATTAACATAATTCAATATTAAAATAGCATCATCTATGCATGTACATTACTAAATAAATAAGGGGTACAAGTGGAAAATCGTGTTGACCCCCCCCCTTTTTGAGAAAATTATAGATGTTACATTTTCAGTTGATATACAAATATTTCTATATAAATAGGATGTGCTCCACTCACATATTAACTGTGCCTGTACAGTAACATTATGCACATTCTCAATTTATAAGCATGTACACATGCATTTAAAATCTTGCTTTTACACTTATTTGCAGATATCCTACTAAAGTATCGACTGACGAGTCTTGTGAATTTAAAGCCATAAAGGGGAAAACAAGTTTGCAGTTGAACATTTGAGGAATAGATTCTCCATAAATAAGAGGTTGGTATTGTCTTTATGTACACTGTTCAGTGTTGTCATTATAGCCAACATAAGTGCTTAACCATAGTCCGTGAAAACATTTCTCAAGTCATACATTAGAAGATTTGTTTATCGTATTATACCTACATGTAGCTTAAATTAAAATATATCTTCTATTTCAGTGGACATTTCCAGAAAATAAATAAAAACCATTAACATGAATGCTCT
Source organism: Limnoperna fortunei (assembly GCA_944474755.1). Classification (NCBI taxonomy): domain Eukaryota; kingdom Metazoa; phylum Mollusca; class Bivalvia; order Mytilida; family Modiolidae; genus Limnoperna; species Limnoperna fortunei. The sequence goes on along the minus strand of OX104112.1, from coordinate 22,082,029 downwards.
GCAAAAAAACTTCTGACAGCATATAATTTAGTATTTGTTACCCATTTATTATATTTTTTTACTATAAAGATACTACCAAATAAGAAACTGAGAGAGCTCTTGAAGACTGTATTTAACTTTAATTTTGAATTTTGAGGATTATAAATAATGTTTCTCTTATTTCAGATGCTGTGATAAGAACTCACAGAGTACAAGACATCAATGTTGTTTGATAACTGTACAAGATTTTTAAAATGTGGTATCAACTGGACATGAGGTGTTTACAGAAAAAAATGGACTTAGACCATATAGACAATAACTGTTAACCAAGAAATAGTAATCTACAAAATTACAGAACATTCTATCATCTACAAAAAGTTTGCTTAGGATATATATACATGTAAAGGACATGCATGCATCCATGTGAAGCGGTTTGATTTTTTAATACTTCATTACAACAGAACATTACTGGATTTAACCTTGCTTATAAGTGGACTAGTAATTGAAGTGATTTTAGACATAAACTTTTGGGACTAGGTATATTACTTGGACATTCCTGTTTGGATACCGACTGGAATATTCAAAAGACAAATAACATTCTTTTTTGTTATTGTAATTTTATAAGTAATTAATTGTTCTTAATAAATAATCAATTTCTTTTCTTGTATTTGTCCTTTTGTTAGTCAATAATAAGGGTATTTCATTTTGACCTGTAACACATGTGTTTAACTTCTGTCATAACTAGTAAAATAGTATTATAGGATTAAAAAACTATTATTTTATTTCAATGACTTTTAAAGTAAATTCAGCCTGTTATCAACCAACATTTAGCATACAAGAACCCATCCTCACAAGTCTTGGTTTCTGTGTCCACTGTTTCCTGGACACAGAAACCCTGAATTGAGAGGATGACAAGGACCAGAATTCAACCTCATGTCAACAAACACTGACCAAAATTCAACCTTAATTCAACATAAACTAACCTTATTACAACCTGCACTGACCAGAATTCAACCAATTTTCAACATCACTTCAACGTTGAAATCTTGACGTTGAATCAACGTCACATTTTCATCGTCAATTCAATTTTCAAATCAAACCTATATTTCAATGTTGATTCAACGTTGAAGTCTGACGTTGATTCAATGTTGAAACAACGTTGTTGTGCCCGCTGGGCATGTATAGCATTGTATTATTCTTGTCTACTCTATGCAGTAATTTACAAATATATTTATATCAAAACTAACGACATGTTAATACACAGCTCTTCACGTGAATTCTTACATATTTCTTTTTAATTAGAAACGAAAGTAAAACATATATTTCTAAATATCAAATAAAATGTTCATAAACTCAACGCAATAAATACTTTCTAGAGTTTTTTTCCTGACTAATCGCAAAATTAAACCGAAATTTAATAAATATGTGTTGGAAAACTTCTGTTACCTGCCGTATTTAAAAGTAGGTCAAATAAGTGCATCGTGCACTTGTGTATAACATATGTTTACATTTAGGTGTCAAGACCTTTTTCATATTCACTTACATTCTAATATAGAGAATTGCTTTACGCATAAATTAAAATGCATGTTGGGTTCAACCACCACCCCAAGCTAATTTTTTGTGGACAAAATTAGGGCTTCACTTCCTTAGGGACCGATCATTTAACTTGCAAGGGGGGGGGCTTGGTTGTTTCCTAAAAAAATATTTTGAAAATGATTTTTGATGAAAAAAATATTTTGGAAGCAGAGGGTAAGAAAAAAAATGTTCTGAAGAAGGATTTCTGCTATATAAAATAATGCCAATACCGGTAATGAAAAAAAAAATTCTGTCGCGACGCCTTCAAAAAAATAAATACTTTCTGACAAAAACAAAAAAACAATGGACCCTCCCCCCTTCAAGTTAAATGGTCTGTCCCTAACGTTGAGAGTGCCTGGGGACAACAAGGTCCAGCAGCAGCGTCTGAAAGGAGGTCCAGCGGGGCAACAATAATAACCTTGGACCATGAAATCTTACACCTTTCTGTTTTAGGTCAACAGGTTTTTTACCATGACGGTTGCATGCGCAACCATTGCAACATCTCTGGCTACATCCTTGACCTGCTAATGCCCTACTACAACCATTGCAACATCTCTGGCTACATCCTTGACCTGCTAATGCCCTACTACAACCATTGCAACATCTCTGGCTACATCCTTGACCTGCTAATGCCCTACTACAACCATTGCAACATCTCTGGCTACATCCTTGACCTGCTAATGCCCTACTACAACCATTGCAACATCTCTGGCTACATCCTTGACCTGCTAATGTCCTACTACAACCATTGCAACATCTCTGGCTACATCCTTGACCTGCTAATGCCCTACTACAACCATTGCAACATCTCTGGCTACATCCTTGACCTGCTAATGCCCTACTACAACCATTGCAACATCTCTGGCTACATCCTTGACCTGCTAATGCCCTACTACAACCATTGCAACATCTCTGGCTACATCCTTGACCTGCTAATGCCCTTCTTGTACATTATGCAGCTTCTATATTAACTTCGCTAAGAAAGGGGAAGTAGCAGCGGTTTTATGTATGCCACTCTCATTTTCGTACCACCGCATAATCTTCACTTTTATCGTCTGTTTGTAGAGTTCTGGGCTCAACATGGTTATTTCTATGCATTTTTTAAAAATTTATTGTTACTTTTTGAGCTTTCGGATCGAGTTCTCAGATTATATAGTAATGGAGGTAATACCAACATACCGAACTCCGTGAACACTGTCAAAAGACAAAAAATCCAAGTCCAAGTCTCCGGCCAACTCAAGAACCAAAAACCAAAGATATATAACTTCAAGCGGTTAAAAAGTGTGAAAATGACATTTTTTTACGATTTTGAGTTAATTGAAGTTATCATCGATAAAGCCTAGTAATTGAAAATTAATTAATTTATTTATTCATTAATTTTTTATTTGTTACCTATTTAATAAAACGTTGTTATTTCAAACACAATAAATTAAGTTGACATCGGTTCAACTATTCTAGTACCCTAACGATGATATCCTCTTTAGCCTATTTGTTAAGCTTGCGTCAATGAAAAAGGAGACCAGATTACAGTTGAGGCGTGACACCATTATTATAGTATTCAAGTTATTAATGCCCTTTATGATAGCCAAGTTATAGCAAGGTAAGTGCCACGGTTTTTTTTGCGGGCTCCTCAGAATTCGGAATTTTGTGAAAACTGTATCCGGATATTCGGTGTAAACCTAAGTTCACAAGTAGTGCCTAGTGTTTCCTCCGATACCTCCGGTTTATTAGCACAATAAAAACTAGACGCCATGGTAAAGCTGTGGTTAATTTGCACAAGAATTTATTCGTTACCACGATTGACTATAAAATCATTAATTTGTGTTATACAAGACTAGTCCTTATTACAGGTTCATGTGGATACCACTATCTTAAGTACATTGTACGTTCCATGCGTAAGAGAACGCCGAGATTGAAATGATAAAAGCATCAGCCTCGAATTTAAGTACCCCACGAATTGATAATACCCGAATCACTGTAGAGCTTTTAGTATCAAAATTCGAAAACGTTATTATACCAAATGCCGCTAAGGTCATCTACACATTAAGTACGTTGTCGAAAAGAACATGTTTCGGCTATATCATGGCCTGCAGTTTTGATTTGGGAAGACAGACGGAGTACATGGTTCAATCCGATAAACTTTCATGATAATAGCTGAAAGTGTTCACAACATCGCTGAAAATTTCTACAAATTACATGAAGCTGTAAATATAAACGATATAGCTGATTTGCTATATTCCTAGGTAAATAATCCTTATGCATTGATTCAATTATGTTTTAATTGTTTACAGAACGACGACTATGGCTGAATCCGTTGAATTGCAATGTGAAACATGTCGTTATCAACAGGTTACTAAATCTGCGAGCAAGTGGTGTACCGAATGTCAGGAGGGTTTTTGTGAAGAATGCTGCAGGAGTCACAAAGCGCAAAAAATATCCAGAAACCATAATGTAATATCAACGGAGGATTACCAAAAGACCGAAAATCTCAACGTAAACTTGGAATGTCCAGAACACAGTAAACAATTTGGTTTTTATTGTCCTACACATGACAGTATTGTATGTGTTTCATGTGTCCAAACTAAACATGGCGGCTGTGAAGATCTCAGACCGTTAGATGAAGCAGCAAAGGGTGCCACAACTTCCACTGCACTCATTGACCTGGAACAAACCGTCGATGGACTTTTAGAAAACATAGAAGAAGGAAAACGACAACTACAAAAAAATACGACAAATGTTGAGGAACAGGAAGATATCATACAGAAATCCATCGCAACAAAACGAGCAGAAATTAATAAGCACTTAGATCTCCTACAGGAGAAATTATTAAAAGAACTAAAATCAAAGTCAGAAAAGGCAGTGAAAGAAATTTCTTTGATGACGACCAAACTTGATACAAAACGCCAAAATATTTCGAAGTTAAAAGACACTGCACAACACATGAATCAATTTTTATCAAATCTGCAAATGTTTGTTGGAATTCGGAGTATTCTGAACACTGTTGTCAACGAAACAAATGGAATCAAACTCCTTGTTAACAGTATTCCACAGCTAAGTATAGCAGTTTAGTTCAACCCTAAATTTGACACATTCATTGAAGCCTTTGACTCTTTAGGAGAAACACAAATAACGTCTAAAGAAGCAGTAGTTCCATATGTTGAGCGACGGCTAATACAGGCACAGCACCAACGTCCAGCTCAACCACCAGTCCATACATTAGACAATCTACAGTTGAAGCTGAGGACAAACATTAAAATTGGTGAAAAGAATACCGAGGTAACAAGCTGCTTAATATTACCAAACAGGTCTATTATGATTGTGAGTAGGAATAAACCATCTCTTACTATTCTAAAGGAAGACGGATCGCATGATCGTGACATCAGTGTTCCGTATGATCCTTATGACGTCACAATAATTGATAACCAGAGGGTTGCAGTTTCGTATTTAAACAAATGTATAACAATAGTAAATATAAACAATCAACATACAAATCAAACTCTGGAGAATTTATGTGAACATTGGATCAGGGGCATTGCATATAACGATGGTAAATTATATGCCATGGCGTGGAGAGAGGGAATCAAGGTAATAGATCTAGATGGGAATATTATCAAAACAATACGTATATACAACGATGCAGTAGGTACTTACAAGGTTACAACACAGAAAGACAAGATTTACTACTCAGATAGTGTAGATATGGTAGCTACAGAAATCTGGACGTGTCTGGATGATCGATTAGAATCATCGTGGTGCTATCCAGCCATAGCTGTTGATAATTATGGTATAACGTTTGCAGCTGGTTATGACAACAATCTACTTCTGGCCGTTTCTCCGGATGGTAAGCAACAGAAGGTACTACTGACCAGTTCTGATGGACTCCAGAAACCAAACGCTGTGTACTACGACAAAGACAGTAAACGACTTCTGGTCTGCAATCAGAAAAACGGACACGCTGCGTTTTATGACGTCATTTACTAACAATTATTTTTAAGCGATTATGTTGTTAAATCATTAAACTGAGATTAAATTTAAGTAAAGTGTAATTACCATTTTATGTTTTAATACAAAAATTGACTTTTCTACTTTAAATTACTTAAAAATTATATACACAATTTTTCCTTTATTTCGTTTTTAAATGGCATTTTGAAATTTACACAAAAACATTGGAAATGTGTACATTATTGTGTATATATAAGTTATGTACACTTATGCAATTCACGTTTTAGTTCATGGAAGGCGTTAGGAACAAATCATCATATCAATTAAAGGCAGTGGTAATCAATAAAAAAATTAAGAAAGTTGAATTCATAGAACAGGTTTTCTTAATTTTTTTTATATATTAGTTTTCACAGCTTTGTGTCATGCACTACAGGTGAATGTCGCTTTCAGCGATATTTCCGTGATCTGGATCGTGAACTGTTTATTGGCAAAAAGACCACCAAAGGGGGAAAAACCCTAACCAGGTGAAGTATCATTTTTGGTTTATTACTTTAATTTGCAAATCGAATGGCCGATCGTCCTCGCATTCTGTGTCGTTCAGCTGCGTATGAAATATGGCATGAAAACAAAAATATTGATAAGAAAATTTTTAAAAAATCTTTAAAAATCTTTATTAATTGATTGAATGTTAGCTTAACGTCCATTATCCAATATTTCATGCATATTTATAAACACATTATCAAACAATAAATCAACAGGGTAAAGAGATAAAACTTGGAGTGTCAAAAGTATCGAACATTAGGTATGGACAAAGAATAAAGCCGGTTGTAGAGGCTACAATGTGACCACTCTTTGTTTTACATCTACATAGGAATGTTTATCGAGCAAGGAGTGTGGCACTTTTAAACATATTGCCCACTGTGGTACACAGTAAGGCTTTCCAGGGTCCGGATAGTGACTTCGGAGAAATCTTCTCCGTCAAAAGGTGTCACGAAAAGAATCTTGATGTGTTTTGTAATTTTAGATTTAGAATCCATGAGTACGAACAATAAATGAACACGTTAAACACACAAATAAAATATAGACAGTAATCACGGAAATAAATGTAGACAGTGAACACGGACAATAAATGTAAACAGTGAACACGGACAATAAATATAAACAGTGAACACGGACAATAAAATATAGACAGTAAACACGGACAATACATGAAGACAGTAAACACGTACATTAATGTAGAAAGAGAACACAGACATTAAATGTAGACAGTGAACACGGACAATTAAATATAGACAGTAAACACATACTATAAATGTAGACAGTGAACACGGACAATAAAATATAGACAGTAAACACGGACAATAAATGTATACAGTGAACACGGACAATTAAATATAGACAGTAAACACATACAATAAATGAAGACGGGTGAACACGGACAATAAAATATAGACAGTAAACACGGACAATACACGTAGACGGTGAACACGGACAATTAAATATAGTCAGTAAACACGGACAATAAATGTAGAAAGAGAACACAGACATTAAATGTAGACAGTAAACACGTACATTAAATGTAGAAAGAGAACACAGATATTAAATGTAGACAGTGAACACGGACAATAAAATATAGACAGTAAACACGGACAATACACGTAGACAGTGAACACGAACATTAAATGTAGACAGTGAACACGGACAATTAAATATAGACAGATAACACGGACAATTAAATATAGACAGTGAACAAGGACATTAAATGTAGAAAGAGAACCCAGACATTAAATGTAGACAGTGAACACGGACAATAAATATAGACAGTGAACATGGACAATAAATGTAGACAGTGAACACATACAATAAATGTAGACAGTGAACACGGAAGTTAAATATAGACAGTAAACACATACAATAAATGTAGACAGTGAACACGGACAATTAAATATAGACAGAAAACACAGACATTAAATGTAGACAGTGAACAAGGAGGTTATATGTAGACAGTGAACACGGACAATAAATGTTGACAGTGAACACATACAATCAATGTAGACAGTGAACACGGACAATAAAATATAGACAGTTAACACACACAATAAATGTAGACAGTGAACACGGACATTAAATGTAGAAAGAGAACACAGACATTAAATGTAGACAGTAAACACATACAATAAATATAGACATTAAATACGGACAATAAATATAGACAGTGAACACGGGCAATAAATGTAGACAGTGAACACATACAATAAATGTAGACAGTGAACACGGAAGTTAAATATAGACAGTAAACACATACAATAAATGTAGACAGTGAACACGGACAATTAAATATAGACAGTAAACACAGACATTAAATGTAGACAGTGAACAAGGAGGTTACATGTATATGTAGACAGTGAACACGACAATAAATGTTGACAGTGAACACATACAATAAATGTAGACAGTGAACACGGAGGTTAAATATAGACAGTAAACACATACAATAAATCTAGACAGTGAACACGACAATTAAATATAGACAGTAAACACATACAATAAATGTAGACAGTGAACACGGACAATACATATATATATAGACAGTAAACACTGACAATACACGTAGACAGTGAACACGGACATTAAATGTAGACAGTGAACACGGACAATTAAATATAGACAGTAAACACGGACAATTAAATATAGACAGTAAACACGGACAATAAATGTAAACAGTGAACACGGACAATAAAATATAGACAGTAAACACGGACAATACACGTAGACACTGAACACGGACATTAAATGTAGACAGTGAACACGGACAATTAAATATAAACAGTAAACACGGACAATAAATGTAGACAGTGAACACGGAGATTAAATGTAGACAGTGAACACGGACACTAAATATAAACAGTGAACACGGACAATTAAATATAGACAGTAAACACATACAATAAATATAGACAGTAAATACTGACAATAAATATAGACAGGGAACGCGGACAACAAATGTAGACAGTGAAAACGGACATATAGACAGTGCACATGGACATGAAATAACTCACTTTACTCACTTTACATTTACATCTTAACATCTTTCCTACTTTTTGTTTCTTTTGCCCTTTTGTATTTTTCGTTTTTGTAGTATATGTTTAAACTTAATTATGTGTGTATTTAATAGTAATTGCTGTAAGTTGTTATAACTTGTACCCAATCCTTTTGTATATGGGTTTTTATCTCTTAAAAATAATGCTACAAGTAAAACATGCGCTGTGACCTGTACAAATAATGTTACAAGTAAAACAGACGGTGTGCCCTGCAAAAATAATGCTACGAGTAAAACAGACGGTGAGCCCTGCATGCAAAAATAATGCTACAAGTAAAACAGCGGTGTGGCCTGCATGCAAAAATAATGTTACAAGTAAAACAGCGGTGTGGCCTGCATGCAAAAATAATGCTACAAGTAAAACAGCGGTGTGGCCTGCATGCCAAAATAATGCTACAAGTAAAACAGGCGTTGTGGCCTGAGAAAATAATGCTACAAGTAAAACTGCGGTGTGCCCTCCCAAAATAATACTACAAGTAAAACAGGGGGTGCGGCTTGCAAAACGTGTGCTACAAGTAAAGCAGACGTTGTGACCCGCAAAAATAATGCTATAAGTGAAACAGGCGGTGTATCCTGCAAAAATAATGCAACAAGTGAAACAGGCTTTGTAGCCTGCAAAACCAATACTTCAAGTAAAACAGACGGTGTGCCCTGCAAAAATAATGCTACAAGTGAAACAGGCGGTGTGCCCTGCAAAAATAATGTTACAAGTAAAACAGCGGTGTGGCCTGCAAAATAATGCTAGAAGCAAAACTGCGGTGTGCCCTGCAAAAATACAGCTACAAGTGAAACAGGTGGTGTGCCCTGCAAAAATAATGCAACAATTAAAACAGACGGTGTGCCCTGCAAGAATAATGCTACAAGTAAAACAGCGGTGTGGCCCGCAAAATAATGCTAGAAGCAAAACTGCAGTGTGCGCTGCAAAAATACAGCTACAAGTGAAACAGGTGGTGTGCCCTGCAAAAATAATGCAACAATTAAAACAGACGGTGTGCCCTGCAAGAATAATGCTACAAGTAAAACAGACGGTGTGCCCTCCAAAAATAATGCTACAAGTACAACTGCGGTGTGCCGTCCAAAAATAATGCTACAAGTAAAACACACGGTGTGCCCTGCAAGAATAATGCTAAAGGTAAAACAGACGGTGTGCCCTCCAAAAATAATGCTACAAGTACAACTGCGGTGTGCCGTCCAAAAATAATGCTACAAGTGAAACAGGCGTTGTGGCCTGCAAAAATAATGCTACAAGTAAAACTGCGGTGTGCCCTCCAAAATAATGCTAAAAGTAAAACAGACGGTGTGCCCTGCAAAAATAATACTACAAGTAAAACAGATGGTGTGCCCTCCAAAAATAATGCTACAAGTACAACAGGCGGTGTGCCGTCCAAAAATAATGCTAAAAGTAACAGGCGGTGTGCCGTCCAAAAATAATACTACAAGTAAAACAGACGGTGTGGCCTGTAAAAATAATGCTATAAGTAAAACAGACGATGTGCCCTGCAAAAATAATGCTACAAGTACAACAGATGGTGTGCCCTGCAAAAATAATGCTACAAGTAAAACAGATGTTGTGCCCTCCAAAAATAATGCTACAAGTACAACTGCGGTGTGTCGTCCAAAAATAATGCTAAAAGTAAAACAGGCGGTGTGCCGTCCAAAAACAAGTAAAACTGCGGTGTGCCCTGCAAAAATAATGCTACAAGTAAAACTGTAGTGTGCCCTGCAAAAATAATGCTACAAGTAAAACTGTAGTGTGCCCTGCAAAAATAATGCTACAAGTAAAACAGGCGATGTACCCTGCAAAAATAATGCTACAAGTAAAACAGGCGGTGTACCCTGCAAAATTAATGCTACAAGTAAAACAGGCGGTTTGGCCTGCAAAAATAATTCTACAAGTAAAACGGACGGTGTGGCCTGTAAAAATAATGCTACAAGTAAAACAGACGGTGTGCCCTGCAAAAATAATGCTACAAGTAAAACAGCGGTGTGCCCTGCAAAAATAATGCTACAAGTAAAACAGATGGTGTGCCCTTCAAAAATAATGCTACAAGTACAACTGCGGTGTGCCGTCCAAAAATAATGCTAAAAGTAAAACAGGCGGTGTGCCGTCCAAAAATAATACTACAAGTAAAACTGCGGTGTGCCCTGCAAAAATAATGCTACAAGTAAAACTGTAGTGTGCCCTGCAAAAATAATGCTACAAGTAAAACTGTAGTGTGCCCTGCAAAAATAATGCTACAAGTAAAACAGGCGATATACCTTCCAAAATAAGGCGATGTATTCTGTTTTTACGGGTAGAAATAACCTTTAAATATAGCCAACAAAAGACTAATAGGTTCTTCCATAAGTTTTGGGGAAAGACCGGTTGATCTTTCACGAGTGATAGAAATTTTATGTCTTTTCGCGAGTGAAGCGCAGCGGAACGAGCAAAAAGACATAAAAATTTCTATCACGAGTGAAAGATCACACAGGCTTTCCCAAAAGCGCATGAAAGTACCTATTTCTTCCGTAAACCAACAACTTTCACATCGCTATATCCTATAGACTCTCCATTGTTTTAGACTCCATTGTCTCTGACGTCCAATCAGAACGCCGGAAACAAGAACGTCACACAAGAACGTTGTTATGCTTCCATTACAACGTTGTTGTTTCTGGCGTTTTGATTGGATGACGCAACAAGTACAGATGTGTGCGCGTGAGCTCATCTGTACTGAGTCATCTGTACCAGATTATCGGCCATTTACGGAAGAAAAATACCGTACAAATTACAATTTAATTATTTATTGATTATAGTTAATTACACTTTCTTAATTAATTAATTACAACAATAATGTAAATTGTTAACTTAACTGTCTTCCAAAGTTCCAATTGGTATCCAAAGTGAAATGTCAAATCAATAAACAAACTTCAAAATGTTGTATCCAAAATAAGTTGAATTTCTAAAACAGTCCGGAAAATATACCGGTAAGTCCACTGGTACGAAATATTAGGTCCAATATTAATGAAGTATCCAATATGAATTTCCAGCAAAATGCTATTAATAATCTCTATACGAATGAAAGTCCAAAAATAAATCTGTCTATATCCAGTAACACGGATGAAAGTTAATCCATTAACGATTAAACGAATAAGCAATACTTCTCCTATATTCAGGAGATCCAGTTAGCAAGTCTATTAAGTTAATAAGTTATCAAGGTAACAAACCCAGCACGGTAATTTGAGAATGTTAACTCATACAAAAACACATAGTACGAAACAGTTTCAGACACAAACAAAATCAGCAAACATATCTGGAACGTTTTCAAATTAAGTTACGTTTTAAAAGACATTATTCAAAAATTACACCGTACTTGATTGTTTGTTTGTTTGAAGATTAATGGCCACTTTCTACAACATGATGTCTAGTTATTGGGTATTACATGTACGACACAGTGGGTTACTCGGTAAAAACCACCTAGTCTCGAAAGTTAAAACTGACAAGCTTTGTCTATTAAGCAGAAGTCGGGCTCGCATTCACAAACTCAGTATTGACACTTCTGTCGCATATAGCAAAATATAGTTATTTTATGTTATATAATTATTTTTACAAAAATGAAGATTTTTTGGTGAAAATAATAATTCTTGATAATATTTTGTTTATTAAAATTTTAAGTTTAAATTTTAAGTTTTATAAAGATTAAAAATCTATATTTTATTGCAAAGAAATTGTTGAATATTGAGGTGTAAAATTATTTGTTAATTACATAGTTTGCAAAAATGTCAGTTTTTACATTACAAATATTCGCTTTAAGGTAAGAAGTTAATTTTCCATTGTTAAATTAGATTTATGGCAGATTGTGATAAGCCGATGTAGATAATTTTCTTTGTTCAATTTTGGTCAATAATCAATTAGGTAAACAACAATAGCTAAGTATGTCCGTGAGATAAACAAATTAAGCCCTTATAGGTAATTCGACACTGCGCGACAAAAACTAGTTATTAACACCTTAGGTAAAAATCGTACGCCAATTTTCCTAGGCAACTTGATTGGTTTTTAATTTTGATTGGTTATTGCCAAATTGTTTGTGTTTTAATAAATACAGCAAAAATAGTTCCAAGCGTCATTCTCAATTGCGCTCAGGAACAATAAACAACAAAAACTTATTTTTGTGTCTTTACCATTCATTTCAGGTATGCTGTATTAGTAAGACTGATTTTATTTTATTTTAGAATTTTGATAGTGTTTTAATTTATTTAATTGAGTTTAATAATTTAAGTATCTCAAGTTAAATTCATATTTAGAAGTTCAGTGTTAATTGTAAATATTTTGTAAATAGTTTTGATGAAAGAAAATTCTTTATTTACCCATCTATAAGTTTTGTTTCAATATCAGTAATGATTTCGGTACGATTAATTTAAACCAATTGTATTAAAAATCATGGTACTGTTTAAAGGGAGATAATTGTGTTTATTTACAAAAGCAGAAAAATAGCAAACTTTCAATTCCACATTATTGGCATGTTTATGGTAGAGTAACTGTTTTATCAGTATGAGGTTTGTTTATTTAGAAGCCAATTTGGCAAGATTTCTCTTTGTAATGTTTGTTTTGAAGTTATAAGTTAGTTTCAAAGCTAAAACGCAATTTTATTTCCACGCTTCATTGTGTTTGAAGTCGTTGTGACAAAATTCATAGATTAAGCGCTCTTAAGAATAATTTTATGCAAAGTATTGTTTTAATAATTAGTTTTCAAGTATCATATTACTTAGTTAATGTCATGTGCTCATCAACCAAGTCTTGTGAGCTAGTTCAGCTAATTTAGCTAATTCAATAAAGTAATTCCCCATTGATATTTTAGTTTGTGCAAGTTGGACTTGTACCCATGACTTAGAGTCAAATAGCCATTTTGGGGTGTTGTTTAGTAATTATAACATAATTGATTATGTTTCATTAAGTCATTTACATGTATTATGAATTTTATATTGAGATTTTGTAGTTCATAATATTTCCAATATTGATACACATTATTTGCTAATGTTTAGTTACATTAATATTTATGTATGTTGTTTATTATGCATATTTATGGTCATTCTCAATTGCGCTCTGGAACAATAAAGAACAAAAACTTATTTTTGTGTCTTTACCATTCATTTCAGCCCTTTACCCAAAGTCTACAAGAGACGTAAAGGAGGTTACGTTGGCAATAGTCCAACCCAAAGGATAAATTACAACAAAATCCCAACAAATACCCCAAAACACAATAAAACACGCAGGATCAACCCTGACATCTTGTGGAGCCGACCGATCCGACTCATAGTTGATGAGCTTTAGATACAATTTAAGAAAATTTGGAAGTCCCACTAAAACCATGCCTGCTCCAGAGAATAACCAGGCCAGCACATCTGCAGGTTCGGCAAATGAGGTAATTCAGGATGCAAGTGCTGTACCGCCAGGATTCAGTCCTCTACCCAGATATAATGTTCATGTAGAACAATATTCTGGAAAAGGCGACCCAACTCAATGGTGGACAATGTTTATGGCATACATAACTTTACAGAGAATTCCCTCAGCAGAAGCCATTATAATGCTGCCATTTTATTTAACTGGTGTGGCTAGGGAATGGTTCAATTTACTACAAGATAGTTCAAAGACATCTCTAGCTACTGTTCAAGAACATTTTGAAAAACGATTCAAACCAGCTGTAAGGAAGGGTTCGAAACTACTGGAACTGCAACAGCCCGACCACGAAACGACTGATGATTTTATACATAGGGCCTTAGCTCTGAATATAGACAATGCAGTATCAGAAGATTTCTTGATGTCGATTGTGGAAAAAGGTTTCCGTAAAGAACTAGCACAGATAATTATCCCACAACGACCCAAAACTATGGAACAGATGAGAGAAATTGCAGCCGTAGCAGAGAAAACATTGCAAGTAACAAATTAAACCACAAATTGTATCAATATAGTTGTGTTTTGTAATTTTTATAACAATGTACAAGTATTTTATTTTTTTCTAGTACAGACACTGGGTGTCCTATGCAACTTTACTCAATTTATAATGCAAATAAATGCATATCTTGTTGTCTATATAAATCAACTGTCAATCACATTTAGTCAAGTAACCACATGCATGGTGCATGCCATCAAAATATCAAACAAAAGAGTGCATTGTGTACTCAATTTTGCAACATGACATCAGAGTAGCGTGACATAATGGGCAAAATCACTTGATAAAGAATCAAATTGATAACATGTTCACCATTTACTGATTAGCAATAGTCACCATGGAGACAAATTTGGATTTTTCTTTTTTTTTCACATAGAATAAAACTTAAATGTATTGTGGTCAAATTTTTTTTTAACAGTTTATACTGTTGTAATAGTGCTAGAGTGTATGTTTTGGCCATTCATGCATTCAACCCGACTTCAATAACATTCAAATTTTATTCGCATTTTAATATTGTGTAGGAAAAATTAATGCTGATCAGTTCTGGTTGCTCTGTGTCCTTTTGATGGTCCCATTTTTCGTCACTGCTGATGCCATGTCTGATAACCAGAATTTTCAAGTCAAAATGTTAATCCATTATTTGGTTTTTATATATACATTGGGTGATGTGATGAGAGCTACTATTAAGATCATGCTCACTTAAAATGTAACGAAGGAACAAAGAGTTTCTTTTGGCGTATTTTATATTAACCTTTGACCTACCAATCATGCAGGACTTCTATTAAATTCATGTATATAATATTGTGTTGTTTATCATTAATGTTTTCATGTATATAATTGTTTACTTTTATCTAGAATCTACTAGTTTTCAAGATTTCGCGGTCGAAATCAGCTAAAGTAGGGGGGAGTTGTCGCATATAGCAAAATATAGTTATTTTATGTTATATAATTATTTTTACAAAAATGAAGATTTTTGGTGAAAATAATAATTCTTGATAATATTTTGTTTATTAAGATTTTAAGTTTAAATTTTAAGTTTTATAAAGATTAAAAATCTATATTTTATTGCAAAGAAATTGTTGAATATTGAGGTGTAAAATTATTTGTTAATTACATAGTTTGCAAAAATGTCAGTTTTTACATTACAAATATTCGCTTTAAGGTAAGAAGTTAATTTTCCATTGTTAAATAAGATTTATGGCAGATTGTGACAAGCCGATGTAGATAATTTTCTTTGTTCAATTTTGGTCAATAATCAATTAGGTAAACAACAATAGCTAAGTATGTCCGTGAGATAAACAAATTAAGCCCTTATAGGTAATTCGACACTGCGCGACAAAAACTAGTTATTAACACCTTACGTAAAAATCGTACGCCAATTTTCCTAGGCAACTTGATTGGTTTTTAATTTTGATTGGTTATTGCCAAATTGTTTGTGTTTTAATAAATACAGCAAAAATAGTTCCAAGCGTCATTCTCAATTGCGCTCTGGAACAATAAAGAACAAAAACTTATTTTTGTGTCTTTACCATTCATTTCAGGTATGCTGTATTAGTAAGACTGATTTTATTTTATTTTAGAATTTTGATAGTGTTTTAATTTATTTAATTGAGTTTAATAATTTAAGTATCTCAAGTTAAATTCATATTTAGAAGTTCAGTGTTAATTGTAAATATTTTGTAAATAGTTTTGATGAAAGAAAATTCTTTATTTTCCCATCTATAAGTTTTGTTTCAATATCAGTAATGATTTCGGTACGATTAATTTAAACCAATTGTATTAAAAATCATGTTACTGTTTAAAGGGAGATAATTGTGTTTATTTACAAAAGCAGAAAAATAGCAAACCTTCAATTCCACATTATTGACATGTTTATGGTAGAGTAACTGTTTTATCAGTATGAGGTTTGTTTATTTAGAAGCCAATTTGGCAAGATTTCTCTTTGTAATGTTTGTTTTGAAGTTATAAGTTAGTTTCAAAGCTAAAACGCAATTTTATTTCCACGCTTCATTGTGTTTGAAGTCGTTGTGACAAAATTCATAGATTAAGCGCTCTTAAGAATAATTTTATGCAAAGTATTGTTTTTAATAATTAGTTTTCAAGTATCATATTACTTAGTTAATGTCATGGGCTCATCAACCAAGTCTTGTGAGCTATTTCAGCTAATTTAGCTAATTCAATAAAGTAATTCCCCATTGATATTTTAGTTTGTGCAAGTTGGACTTGTACCCATGACTTAGAGTCAAATAGCCATTTTGGGGTGTTGTTTAGTAATTATAACATAATCGATTATGTTTCATTAAGTCATTTACATGTATTATGAATTTGATATTGAGATTTTGTAGTTCATAATATTTCCAATATTGATACACATTATTTGCTAATGTTTAGTTACATTAATATTTATGTATGTTGTTTATTATGCATATTTATGGTCATTCTCAATTGCGCTCTGGAACAATAAAGAACAAAAACTTATTTTTGTGTCTTTACCATTCATTTCAGCCCTTTACCCAAAGTCTACAAGAGACGTAAAGGAGGTTACGTTGGCTAGAGTCCAACCCAAAGGATAAATTACAACAAAATCCCAACAAATACCCCAAAACACAATAAAACACTCAGGATCAACCCTGACAGTATTCTGTGTAAAACGCCTAACTGTACGTGCGATCATCATCCCACTACTTACTATATTGTACTATAGTATATATACGTATCAATTGTTTCCGTTTTTCTAAACATCAGAGTGATAATGAACGCTTATTCTGCATTGTTTTCCATCGAGGCGATTAAAAATGATATTTGTTTTGAATTTCACATAATTGAGCCACTATATGTTTGGATTTCATTGTCCCGTCTTTTTCCAATAGGCCTTTTCAATCTAAATTTTTATCTCGGTATCTTTTATTTTAACTCATTGCTTCGTCACCTACTTTGTGTGTCGCCGATTTTCATTCTTCTTTCATGTCGCATTTTTTTCCGTCTACTTCTTTTTCTCGCGGTCGTTATCGTCCATTGGTGTATCTATTGCCGCTACTTAAAAAAAACCAGCAAATTGTTTTCAAAAGTTTGTGGTTATATATCATATCTTTTAATTATCCATGCATTATTTTGTTATCTGCGTTTTTATGCACATTTTTAATAGATTCGAGTAATTTTGTTCAAGGTGTGAAATTATGTGTATCGGATTATAGTTTATAGATTGCGTGTGGAATTGGTCTTGGTGTTTTACAGTAATATCAAGTGAAATAGGAGTTGAAAGTCGTTGAAAATGTCATAACCACGTGCCTACTGTATTTGCTTGCTTATTTGTTTGTTTATTTATGTCAGCTCTCCGCCGTAACACCACCTTTTAGGACGTGGGATTTTAAGTAGATCACAATAGTTTAGGCTATCTATACACCCTGGTTTGTTGGACATGTTTGTTTCAAAAGAGATCTTAAATAATTTCCAAGCGCTCGCCTTCTTTCTTTACTTCTATGGTATAATGACAGACCGCTTCAAACGACAATTCCCGAAAGCTTTCAAACAGGCAAAATCGTTACACATTTATATTGAAACTGTGTACACCGGAAATGTCTAAAAGTCGTATTTTTCACATTGGAAGTCTCGATCATCCAGACACTTTATTTGCATCTTTTGCGTTTTGATTCATCTCTACATTGAAATCGTAATCATTACGCCCAAAAATTGGAGTAAGTTTTTGATTGGATAATATTTTTGGTGTCTAAAAAATTACCCCCGTTCATGCCAAAAAGTGTATAAAATATTGTACTAAAGAATACGTACATTTCGATATTTTTGTGAAATATTACTTTATCAAAACATTAAACAATGATTATTTTTATGCAAAGTCCAGGGAGAAGCACGCTGTGACGTCATTTTATAAGGTAGACATGTTTTCATGGTTTTCCTGGTCTAAAAATAGGCCATAAAATAGAATGGTTGTTTTGGTTCCACCTATCGGGAGCGAAAATATGACAAGGTGATTCCAGACGCAATTATATATGACTCTGAGTGATCGAGTCTATCATATTAGAAGAAAGACCCGATCTTAAATTCTCTAGGTAATACATAAGTTAACCATGCTTAATGCAGTATTATAATAGTGTTATATTACAATAAGTTTTCATTCTGACCTATCTAAAATGGATGCCTCTCATGGTGTGAAGTTGTAAGTCATCTACTATTGATCACCTATTATGATGGTTACAGGTTCAAGCTTAACTGCGGAATGGTTTTGATGACTTAAACTTAAATTGACGATGATTACAAAATTTCCTACCTTACGGTGGATTTTTTGGTATAATTATATATTTATTTTTTAATTTTTTTAAAGGGGGTTTTCCGACTTCTTGCACAATTACAAATGGACAACATCATGTACATGTAGGAGCAAAATTGTTGAAATTGGCGTTCAAGTCATTTAAAAGACAAAATGTTGATACCACTAAATTTCCGTTTCGAGTGGTACTGTTGAGCGTTGGCAGCATTTTGGCTGTGAAGTGGTTTAAATTTATTTCAATTGAAGCCATTTTTTCATCCAATTCTTACATTTGTGAAAAGTACTATATTATTTTGAATAATCGCCATTTTATATATAAATGTGAGTTTTTAGAAAAAGAAATGTTAGTTTTAAATTTAATTATGGTTCGTTGATGTTTTCTGATAATGCCGGAATTATCCGACATCAAGTACATGTAACAATTGACGTAAGTGACGCAACATTACTGTGGATACGAGTAATGCATCGATAAAACCGGGTTAAAATAGAGACGAAAACGTTTAATGACTTCCCGATTAATGATAAGTATTAAAAAAGTTCAATACACAGACTATTGACAGATAACTACTACTTATGCAAGGACACAAATAAATCATTTGCTTGTTTACATAGGATTTAACGCCAATTACAGCTAAATCACGGCTTCCCTGGCGACTGGAGATCATATTAAAAGCCTGTAATACGCAATCCTTCTCTGTTAAGATTGGAGTCGATCATCTCCTTTTAACAGCCAATTGAAACTCGAAACTCTGGTAACGCGCCGATGATCAATATAAGATAAATAACTTAACTTGACCTTGTTGATATACCGATAAATCCGTTGAAAAGGGTGTTTAATATTTATAACTCTTTGAAATTACTGTTAGGATAATATTTTTGTCAGTTAACCTCCATTACCTGTTTCTTGTGTATTGTGATAGCATGATTGACCTATAGCGTATGAATATTTTTGTTTATTTTTTACGCACAAAATGTTTTAACCATAAACTACCCTCTGATTGGAATTAAAATGAATAGGTGATTAAGGTTCAACTTAAACCAAAGCAATAAGAGTGCTCTGATAACTAATGCCAAGCCATCAAACAAATAATTTGAAATTGTTTGCCGTATATATATAAAATACCGCCATCTTAGTTTGCTACTGTATATATCGAATACCCCATCTTAGTTTATACTAGTACACAAAAAGTCAAAGTAAGTTAACGTCATTCATTCAAATATAAATTTCTTTGAAACTTTCTGCCGGAAGTAATCTTGACCAATCAAATAAACGTTTTCTAAATATGCACCGAAAACTGGCAATTTTGCAATTCGTTTCTATTAAAAATGACGTCAATCCCAATCAGCCCACAGTAAGGCTATAACCCTTATCTTTGAGTCTATAATAGATAACCAGCGATATCAACCACTCGGCCACCAAAGCCACCGCACATTCCACTTACGTAATTAACGTTCATTTTAACAATATTACTAACATAGGTAATGTGTGCGATGTAAATGGGTGGTATTCACATTTCGATCCACAAAGCTGTCAGGCGCATCTGTTGCTTGTTTAATTATTCGTGTCCTCAATAGGCAGGCAGAATACATTATATTCAGCAAACAACTATTATGAAAAATTGGCAGAACATATAAGCACCCTTTTTTCATGCGATGCTTTCCATTCCACCATACATTTCGACAAATACTGGATCGGTTGGTGCTGTTCATGCACATTAAAAATATTAATAGAATCCAATGTTATGCTCAGATTCAGAAATAAATAGTAATGTTAGAGGGCGCAATGGGTTTCGGGAGCAAAGTAAGGAGTTAATTGTTCAACCAGGAGATTTTAGGATATTTAACCAATGTTAATCATGAAAAGTGTCAAAAAACTTTTTAATTTTAATTCTTCATATCGTTTTCATAATTTTTGTTCGACGTTTAGTGGCATGCTTCTTTGGATCCGCCATAGTCCGAGAATCATGTGCCGTCCAACGCTTTTTTTAACTTTGTTAGGACCGTGGTAGTCTCGATCATCCAGACGCTTAATTGCAGTTGTGCATATGTTTTCATGTCTATATTGAACTCGTTGTTTTATACCTTTTTATCAATTTTTGATTGGAAGATATTTTTATTGTTTAAAAAATTACTTCCGGTCATATCAAGAAGTGCATAAAAAATTGTACCAAGTTTACATTTGAATATTTATAAAATATCACTTTATCAATTAATTAAAAAATATCATTGTTATGCACAATTAAGAGAGAATCTTACTATTACGTCATTTTATAAGTATAGACATGTTTGCATGTTTTCCTGGTCTAAAAATAGGGCCCTAAAATAGAATCATTGTTTTGTTTCCACCTATTGGTAGCGAAATTACAACTCGGTGATACTAGACGCTATTATATATGTGTTTCTGTGACCCAGACTAGGACCGTCCAGTTAGACGATAGATGATTATCGCACTAGATCCGATACCGAATGTGATTTTTATATATGTTGCATTTATTGTACACTAAATTAACAATAATTACTAAATGCTTTTTTCTGATACTTTTTGCACAACTTTCATTTATTCATTTAATTTATTCTTTTATTTGTGTACCAACATTGATGTCATCAACAACTACATGTCGATGGATTGATTCATCGATCGTCATTTAAAGTTAAATTGTGTCACGTGATTTTGTATCGAGGACACATATTGTCTGAGTTTGTTGATCACCAAGAGAAAAATCAGGTAAATATGCATTTATGGTATTTTTTATCCTTCTTTACCTTATGTAGAAATTTTCATATCAACATTCTAACGCAAGCAATTACTTTAATCTACATTTCTTACATATTAATGTAAAATTAGAACACCGATTGTCCGAATATCAATTATATAAATGCTATAATTTTCACAAGACGTTCTTAAGATTGTTCCAAAAAAATCTCTAAACCGAAATCTTTTTCAGAAAATCAGGGGAACATTTCCTTAAATGTATATTATTTAAAAGTCGCTCAAATAAATACAGAACCAGACACCACATTAGGCATGTTTACCTGCCAATATTTATTAAATAAGGATGTTTTGAGGATTTATTTGTCTCAGTGAAGTATGAGGAAAAAAGATGCCAGTCATTGCGCCCCTCCATGCCTTCACAAGGAGGTGGATGGGGTATTAAAAAGGGTGTGATGCATCATTAATTTAGACTTCAAGTTCGAGTTAAAACCCTATCTTCGCAGTTCTATTGACTGCTGTATAAAGTCAAGAGTTAAAAATTCTTCATTCCTTGCTACAATTGTATAATTGATAAATTTATTATCATAAATTGTAATTTGTTCATACAGAATGTCTCATATTTGTTTATTGAATTATGAATGCAAAAGGAAGTGTTGCTCATCTTCTAGGGTTATTATAAAAGAAGGTAATAACAAAATACCGAACACAGATGAAACTGTCAAAACAGACAATCCACAAAAACAGTCCGAGAAACCGGCAACTCCAGAACCAACAACCAAAAATATAGTAACTACAGCAATGATCCTGACTTGGTAACGGCATTTCAAAAGAAATGGTGGGTTAAACCAGGTTGTATGGCATGCCAAACCTCCCGCTTCCATTACTGTAGTATTTGAGTTGGTTAGTTGATTAAAATAGATAGGTATCAAATACCACTATTCAGTAATAGGTGTATCCAACAATCATCGTAGCACACTCACTGTACACTGAATTCAAAAATTGGGAAAACTATATGTAACCATATTTTCAAACGAGATCTATCCATAGTGAAACTTATTAAAGGCACGGACGAGTCGTTTTAACCTTGTAACCTTGGGTTATAAGTTTATCTTGAAGAAATAGATGGCTCTTGCATATCTGATAAATTGAGATATATATGCAGGAGAAGCTGGAATATTGCTGCATAAGTGAGGCAAATTTATAAATTTGAAATTAAAATCGTCCCGTTTGTCGTAAATTCGTGTGCTAAAATGACCGTTGGTGTCATATTCGAGGTGTAAGTCTAGAAATGATGTAGATGAAGCTGTTTCTGTGGTTTCTTTTATTTCTAGTTCTGAAGGATATATTAACGGAAGCCACTCAGCAAATTGAGGGTTGTTAATTGAAAGGACATAATCAATATATCTATATGTAAAATTAAATGACCTAGCTTCTGCTATCTTCTTGTCTTTAATAAGACGTGGAAGAAATTCTGTTTCATAAGAATACAGGAACAAATCGGCAAGGAGTGGGGCACAGTTTGTACCCATTGGAATTCCGATTGTCTGTTGACAAACACATCCTCCAAAAGTTACAAATATGTTGTCGATCAGAAAATCTAGCAAACTATATACCTGTCTTCGCTGTAGCATAAGTTCCCTTTTAGTTCGTTAGTAGAAAAAACATATTGTCGTAACCTAAAACATATGTGTATTTATGCATATGTGGAAGCGAAGGCTTTATGAATGATTTCTTTAAGACGGGATTTTAGTTTATCGTGCGGCAAGGTAGTATGAAGAGTTGAAAAATCAAAGTTTCTAACAGATGAAATTGTAGATATCGATCTAGATTTTAAATTTTCAAAAAATTCTTTAGAATTTTTATGAATCCACATATGATTAATATTACTTCGCGAATAAACATTTTCACAATATTTCTGTTGTCCTTTCACTGCAGACAATATCTTAGTCAACCGTTTTGACAACTCTTTGGTACAGCATGTAGATGAGCCGGCTATGTATCTTTCCTTGTTAGGATTTTTATGTAATTAAGGAATCCAATGATGCATATTTATACATGTACATTTATTAAGTTGTAAAAATATTCAACAAAGCATGTCTTCAAGGAGTTTTATTTAAAAACTATCATTTTAAATTCCCTTAACGATATTTTTAGACTGAGTTTGTTAAGTATAATAACATAAATTTGAAGTGTAACTAGCACTCGACGTTTAACTCCAACTCAAACTATATTTCTAAGTTTAACTCGTAGTAGAACTCGGATGATCAGCTTCAGGTATAACTCGAATTCCACTTCGAACTCGAAATCCAACTCGAACTCGAGCTCTAACTCTGACTCGATGTTCAACCACACCCTTCTAGATAGATTAAAATTTGTCACGTTAAAGTTATTTGATTGGTTTTATATTCCAGTCCTACATTTTGATCTTGCTGTATGAATGTTTTAATATTTCAATTCAATTTGTTTAGAAGAACATTAAATTTCTACATGTCTTGTTAATGTGTATTATGGACACCAAGAATTTTAATTGATTTGATTGACTGTTTGCTTTACATCCATACACGTTGCCCACTGTGATCCGCGGTCAGGCTTTCTGTATGATTACGTAACCATTTAAGGGTACTTTTTATACGATTTAGTTTTTTTTCAAACCATGTTCTCAATGTCAGACACATATATTGTTGTGAAGGGTTTTGTGCAATATCATTAATACACGTTTCCTTTGTTGCACTATACTCAATAATTAGTTCATGAGGTTTTCTAGCATTTATTAGTTTTAAGCAAAACAGGTAAAAAAAGAGAAGTAACGAATTATTCAACTTTACATTTTATCAGACTTATGGGTAATTTAAGAGGGATTTTAAACATTTTTGTACGTTACTATTGGAGCACTTGCATTTTTTTCTCACGTGGTAAATAAACTTTTTTTAGCTTATTCTATGTGATTCTATTTTTTATGTTGTTTTTTTCTTTTTTTCTTTTTTTTTCTATTTGTATCAACGTTTCGGAAATGATCTATCACTGAATGCTCGGTTTTTGTTTCTGTTTTTGTTTTATGTATTTCCGTCCTTTTACAGCCGATTTATTTGGTAGGATACGGTATCAATTTCGCCACGTCCACGTGAATATGGAGACAACCCATGAATTAGATTTAGAATTTAATAACACCTTATATTTAAAATGCTGGTTTTTGATTGGTCCTTTATCATGTACTTAAATTTCCTAATTTCGACTCCTTTGTAATATGCATCAATTTGGCAACGCCGGGGTATTCTGGAAAAAATCCTCATCCGAATATTAGGTATACAACAAATTCGTAATGTTTGATGTATTGGCTGTATAGGCGGCCGTTAACTCGATTCGATTGATCAACTAACATCATTTGATATTCGGTGTAATTAAACAAATATGTTATGCATTCTAGGGATATTTGCCACAAATATCAGCCTTGAGATTAAATATCAATCTTTTATGTCCATGTCGCAACTTGTATTTATGGAAATTATCCCTTATTGAAAGACATAATATATCTGTTTATTATTACTGTGCTATAACATATATTTGCTCGACGTGATGAAGTCGCATAACATACAACGTTAGCGGTGCTCCATGAACACACCGATCAACCGACTTATATCATTTTGGGGAAAAGTAGTATGACACGATGAAAAAAAGATATAAACAAGTAAGAAGTGATGAAAACGTAGGTAAGTTTTTCCAATTTTTTATGTTTTAAATTTCCTGTAGCGAAAAAAATATATCAAAACACGATTAAGCATAGATTTGGCAATATATATATTTAGTTCCTTAATTTCTTGCTTTTATTTTGTCAAACTTATCTTATAAAATAAACAAAAAAATGCAGATATAGTTATAAAAATGCAAAAATGCCCTTTTATGATATAATTTTATTTCAAATCTGCCGTTTAAATATAAAGAATGTTCCTTTCGCTTTCGTTTAGTGCCAAAAATGTATCTTTAACATAATGCATTAACAATATTAATTTGATTTTAATTGCACAGTAAAAGATAGTGCGATACGATATCAATCAGTTCTATGATACGACTAAAACAAGAAATATGACTTTGTATAAGCTATTAGATTCTGCTAACCGATTGAATTTGTATGCACTTTAAGAGTTCGTAACGTAATAATACATGTAATTTTTTGAATTTCTTGTCAATATGAAGAATGACGAGGAGGATGAGGAAAATTAATGTTGATTACTGCGCATAAAATATACAATGCACAAATTGCGTCACACAATAACATTTGCAGAAAAGCTTTCAAACTATACTTTCTATTTGATGCAACTCTTATTTTATTATGTATACCAAACGAAGATAGATGGGAGACATATTGTTGTAGTCTGGTGATTTGCTTCATCTTCTTGTTTTGTCTTCTCCTTTCACACCGATATTTCAGCCAAATTTATTCGACACTGCATATCGCATACCAACACTCGTTTATGATATGCAAGATAGTTTAATCTAGTGTTACATTCCACTTTTCATTTTTAATGAGGTTTATATTTGATTTGTGGTAAAAAAGACAAAAGAAGGTCGACATATTGTTGTCTGTCCGTCCGTGCATCCATAACAAATCGTGTCCGAAATATAACTTTTTATCCTTTTATGTAGGCTTTTTGATATTTGACATATGGGTAGGTTATAACTAATCGATGTGTCACATACCATGGGTGTTGACATTTAATTTGACATTTGACACCCAAGGTCACATCATTGCCTTTTGAGTGACTGGTTTGTGTTAATTAACCTTTAAATTTTTCCCACTGCGTCTTTATTATAAATCGTAGGTAGCACATTTGATAATGTTTGCCTAAATTCATACCTTATAATTTTTTATTAAAGTTTGGCATCAATATATTGACGTACCAAGTAAATTGTGTGTTCCGTTCTATACTATTTAATGTCGACATAGTAGGAAATGTTTGTAGAAAATCGTGTTCGTTATGTTGTTATTTATTGATAGGTTCGAACTCATTTGTAGAGCGTTATTGACATATGACACAGATTTCCGGTTAAGCCCTGCTCTGGGATTGTCTCAATGAGAGCATTTCCTTTATGTTTAATTCCTCGCTATGGTTTTAAGACGAATTGAAAAGCTTCTCCGCTGCTTGTTACCTTTCCCATGTCTAGTTATTTGTGTCACCATAGTCCTATTGTATTAACAATTGTACACCTTTTTATAATATTCAATTATATACAGACATTAGTTGCAAAAAGTTATTGAAATGTCCCATGTGGAAGTATAAAACTAATCACTTAAGAAATACGTGGATGTTTTCAATCGTGTCAAGGAACTTTTATTTATCGTGTCTTTACAAAAAGATGAGCTGATTTTTTCCGTATCATTTTTTCAGTAAATGCGTAAAGAAAAATGATTCAAACTCCTAATAAATTGCAATTAGAAGAATACTTTTGGGGTCAAAAAAAGTTGGATGAATGTCCTTTTGAACAAAAAACACTTGATACAGAAATATATTGTGCAGAAGCGTAAACATTGCATTTATTTGTTCAAATTTGTGATGCAAGTACCTTTGGAACATATTGTAGATAACAAATGGAAACATTAGTGGAATATGTTAATGGACAAATATAAGCTAAAGAATGTTTTACCACACTAAATTTGATACAATGAGTTTTTAACGTAGCGATTTGGAAAAAGTTATCGGTGTACGTATAAGTCTTAATTGTTTGGATTTATTTTCATCGTGTCATACTTCTTCTCACCAAAATGATATAAGTCGGTTGATCGGTGCGATGAAGTTCTCTTGATATGGAATCACTTATTGTATTTCTTGAGTTTTAAATGATCCTGTGTTCGATTCACAATCCCATTAAATAAATACGACAGAGGTTCATGGGGTAACAAGCGACAAGAGAAATATTCATACCTTCAGCCAAATTGAGAATTATAAATTCTTTCAAGTAATGCCAGGTGCATACAGTCGGTCAAATTTGTAAGGAGGATATGTCGTTTATAATGAGAAGGTTACGGTGGGGTCAGAAAAAAGTTGAATGAATGTCCTTTTGAACAAAAACACTTGTTACAGAAATATATTGTGCAGAAGCGCAAATATTGCATTTATTTGTTCAAATTTGTGATGCCAGTACCTTTGGAACATATTTTCAGATAACAAATGGAAACATTAGTTGAATATGTTAATGGACAAATATATGCTTAATAATGTTTTACTAAACTATATTTGATACAGTGAGGTTTTAACGTAGCGATTTGGAAAAAAGTCATCTGTGTACGTATAAGTCTTAACTTGTTTAGATCTTTTTTCATCGTGTCATACTTCTTCTCACCAAAATGATATAAGTCGGTTGATCGGTGTGATGAAGTTCTCTTGATATGGAATCACTTGTTGTATTTCTTGAGTTTTAAATAATCCTGTGTTCGATCCACAATCCCATTAAATAAATACGGCAGAGGTTCATGGGGTAACAAACGACAAGAGAAATATTCATACCATGAGCCAAATTGGGAATTATAAATTCTTTCAAGTAATGCCAGTGCATACAGTCTGTCAAATTTGTAAGGCGGATATGTCGTTTATAATGAGAAGGTTACGTTGGGGTCCGAGAAAAGTTGAATGAATGTCCTTTTGAACAAAAACACTTGATACAGAAATATATTGTGCGGAAGCGTTAATCTTGCATTTACCGGTATTTGTTCAAATTTGTGATGCCAGTACCTTTGGAACATATAGTTAAATCGATTGAATATGTTAATGGACAAATATATGCCAAATAATATTTTACTACACTATATTTGATACAGTGAATTTTAACGTAGCGATTTGGAAAAAAGTCATCTGTATACGTATAAGTCTTAACTTGTTTAGATTTTTTTTCATCGTGACATACTTCTTCTCACCAAAATGATGTAAGTCGGTTGATCGGTGTGAAGAAGTTCTCTTGATATGGAATCACTTGTTGTATTTCTTGAGTTTTAAATGATCCTGTGTTCGATCCACAATCCCATTAAATA
Organism: Limnoperna fortunei; assembly: GCA_944474755.1. Classification (NCBI taxonomy): domain Eukaryota; kingdom Metazoa; phylum Mollusca; class Bivalvia; order Mytilida; family Modiolidae; genus Limnoperna; species Limnoperna fortunei. The sequence continues at coordinate 22,053,487 of OX104112.1, read as the reverse complement.
AATACGGCAGAGGTCCATGGGGTAACAAATGACAAGGGAAATATTCATACCATGAGCCAAATTGAGAAATATGAATTCTTTCAAGTAATACCAGGTGCATACAGTCGGTCAAATTTGTAAGGCGGTAATGTCGTTTATAATGAGAAGGTTACGTGGCTCTTTAAGGCATATATATCGAGAAACGCGCCTAAATTGGTTAAGTTTGGTTACGAAATCGCACACAATGTTAAACACCATCAATATTAAAAGCAACAAGAAAGTCAGCTAGCTACATTTCCATGAAGCGTGCAAAATCTGTAACAGAAATCGAGCAACCCTAACGTTCTTGCGGGAAATTGCCACATGTTTTCCAGTAAAAAGTTCTGGTTTCAGGATTTGTAGGTATTCGATGGCGGAGCAAACGCCCACTAACGTTCTCACAACGATATCGACTTCCGTTCGTTCTCCCAAACCAGAGTTACTAACCTCTCTGTCAGTCGGGACGGTATATATCAAAACACTCGTATTTTCAATCTAATAAGTGTAAATTAAACCTTTGTCTTGTTTCATTGATATCTCTCAAGTTCATCGATTTTCTTTTAATTTGATATTTTTATGGACTTCATTTAAACCTATTGTTATGTTAATATAATTTATTTAATACTATTTTAAAACTACGGTACTAAAATGTTATTTCTTCATCTCTCATTCTTTTCCAATAAAAATTAAATGCCATCACATAGCTGAAAATTAAACTGGGTGGCTCGAAAGATTTATTGACGAGCAAACTTTGCACTCCATTTGTCAGTTCGTCGGTCCGTCATACGTTTTCCGGATTTTTTTCTAAACGCTTGCAGATATTGAGCCGATATTTGGCGTGCAAGTCAACCATGATTTTTTTCTAACGCTTGCAAATATTGAGCGAATATTTGGTATTGAGTCAGCCACAATGAGTTACAGATCAAGTTGGAATATTGTTCTGGTCTATTGATTGATTTATGACGAAATTATGGCCCTTGGAGTAAAACTTTGAAAGTCTAAGACTAAGTATTTCCTGTGTAATACTATCCATACTTGCTTTGTTTTTACTTGTATTTTATATTTATCATTTAGTTTAACCTTTTAATTCTTTTACAGAGAGACAAAAATGGCTGATTTTAGCGAATTAAATTGCGAGCCCTGTCATCACAAATATGTTACAAAAACAGCAAACATATGGTGTACAAAGTGTCAGGAAGGTTACTGTGTAGATTGCTGTATAAGTCACACAACTGTAAAAATATCCAGAAATCACACCCTGATACCAGCTGAAGATTATCTAAAGACCAGAAAAATAAATGTCAACTTAAAATGTACAGATCATAGTAAACAGATCGACTTTTACTGTCCTACCCATGACAGTACTGCTTGTGTTGAATGCGTCCAATTAACACATGCCATGTGTAAAGATATCAAGCCGCTAGAGGAAGCAGCGAAGGGTGCCAAAACGTCCACTGCCTATTCCGACCTAGAACAAACTACTGACGGTCTTCTAAAAAACTTAGAACATGGAATACGATGTCTACAACAAAATAAAACAAATCTAAAGCAACAGGAAGAAACAATAAAGGGGACAATCGCAACAAAGCGTGCGGAAACAAATAAGTACTTAGATCACCTACAGGAGAAATTATTTAAAGAACTAAAATCCAAGTCAGAAAAGGCTGCGAAAGAAATTTCCATTATGACGACCAAACTTGAAACACAATGCAAAAATATCTCGGATTTAAAAGACGCTGCACAACACATGAAACAATTTTCGTCAAATCTGCAAATGTTTGTTGGAATTCGGAGTATTCTGACAACTGTTGTCAACGAAATAAATGGAATCAAACTCCTGGTTAACAGTATCCCAGAGCTATGTATAGCAGTTCAGATCAACCCTAAATTTGACACATTCACTGAAGCCTTCGACTCTTTAGGAGAAATACAAATTACGTCTAAAGAAGCAGTAGTTCCCTATGTTGAGCGACAGCTAATACAGGCACTGTACCAGCGTCAAGCTGAAACACCAATCTATAAAATAAACAATCTACAGTTGAAGCTGAGGACAAACATTAAAATGAAAGAAATTAATTCCGATGTAAATTCCAAACATGTGTTTTATGATTGCGAGTTTAAATAAATCATATCTTACTATTCTAAAGGAAGACGGATCACATGACCGTGACATCCGTGTTCCGTATAAACCTAATGACGTCACAATAATTGATGACCAAAGGGTTGTAGTTTCGTATGGAAACACATGTATAACCATAGTAAATATTAACAATCAACGTACAAATCAAACTCTTAAGAATTTATGTGAATACTGTATCTGGGCCATAAGATACAACGATGGTAAATAGTATGCAGTGGCGTGGGGAGAGGGAATCAAGGTAATAGATCTACATGGGGACATTATAAAAACAATACGTATATACAACGATGCATTTAGCACGTACAAGGTTACAACACAGAAAGACAAGATTTAATACTCAGTCAACAACGGGAGTATATACTGCATAGATATGGAAGGTACAGAAATCTGGAGTTGTGATGATGCTCGATTATTGCCATCGTTATCTCCAGCCATAGCTGTTGGTACTTATGGTATAACGTTTGCAGCTGGTTATAACAACAATCTTCTTGTGGCCATTTTTACAGATGGTAAGCAACAGAAGGTTCTACTGACCAGTTCTGATGGACTCCAAAAACCAAATACTCTGTCCTACGACAGGGACAATAATCGACTTCTGGTCTGCAATGAGGTAAACGGACATGGTGCGTTATATGACCTCATTTACTAACAATTATTTACAACTGATTCTGGTGTTACAAACCGAAACTGCCGTGAAATGTCAATACAGTGTTCTTAACATTTTAAAGTTTTGAGGGCTTATAGTTTTGATTAGCCTTGTTACAGACATTACTTTTGAAATAACAAATGTGAAATAAAGCTTCTTTCTGTCGCTGCAGTGTTTCGGACATCCGCGAAGACAACACATACATGCGGGCTTTTTATTTGTATGTTCTTAGATAAAGGGCGAATAAATTATTCATCTTTTTTTTTACTCTATGATCTAAGAAAATTACAGTGATAATGCACACTTACTTTATTTTGTTGGGAAATTAAATTAAACGTTTTCAGCGGTACCTTCGGCAACTTTTCAGCAATTCAATGGCTAAAGTGTTTTGGGACGGATATAGCGGATATAACCAAAGGTTCTGTATATGACCCTTATAAAACTTCTTTTAATCGTATAAAGCGGGCACGTGAAAGGAATGACGTCAAACAGCAATATGCCTAACTGCCGGAAATGAATTCCACAAACAAATGAAATGATTAAAACTGGAATTTATTGCCAAAAAAAGAGTTATGTTTTTGGATGGGGTTTAACGCCACTTTAATTATTTCTTCAGCTATATCGTGGCATCCGGCCTTTTTTTGGGGGGTGGGGGGAATCTAGTGGATAAGTTAGCAGGTCATCTACTATTTATTGCTTGGTATGTCAACACCGCATTTGTCAGTTCGAGCCTGAATGTGGGCACGTTTTGCTCGACCCCAACACAGATTGCCAGTTTTCCTGCCACAGGTCTGTGCATGCTTTTAACAATTACTTCGGCTTACTCAGCTAAAGAATTTCTGTAATAGACCGAGTCAATCGCAGAATTCAGACTTAAAATAACAACTTTATCAACAGTAACGATGATTATGGTTTAAAAATTGAGTTTTTTTAAATGAAATTTAAACGACTGCAACGAAAATTAACTTGCGCATGTGCGAACTAAATTTATTGGAATTTGTTTACGTAGCGAAAGCAGGACGTCATGTCATTTTTAGTACACTCCGCGATACATTTATCTAACATCTATAACATCTATAACATGCTGTATACATCTAGCTGACATTTCAGACATGCTCCGGTGTACATCTAACTTACATGACTAACACATTCAGTTGGGAGGGCGATGCGGGACAATTCCAGACAGCAAAGGGAAAAGATTTCTGGTCTACGTGTTGGAGACCAAAATATATCATTGACGCGGGTGTCTTAGATTTTCCCCTCCCCGGTTTTTTTTTCTCTCCCTAGTTTATGTTGTGAACAGATTTCTCCGGTGTAAATGTTTGTGTAAACGTGTTTGTTTTGACGTGTACCACTATTGTGACATAAATTGAGAGGCACAGATAATTTCGTTTTCTTGTTAATATTGAAGTTGTCAAACTAAACGAAACAAAGATAAAAGTCATTTTTAATGATCTTTATTGTTCAACCTACTGGTAACGTCTATGTTTATGAGTTGCAAAATCTCTTCGGTCGATTGATTGATTGATTGATTGATCGATTGATTGATTGATTGATTGATTGATTGATTGATTGATTGATTGTTCAACCCACTGGTTAACGTTATAAGAATACTATTTTATGAAAGGGGTGTGTTAAATCTCACCAACTGTGAGACCAATATGCTTCACAATGAGTGAGAATATTGCTTTATATTATCAACAAGATAAGATATCAAGCGATATGCAATTCTTACTATTTGCGAAATCTTTTTCTCTTATGATTTAACAAATGTGATTTGCGTGGTCAAATTTTGTAACGCGGAAACAGAGCATAGTCCATGCTATAACAGTATAAAGAGCGTAGCATTAACAAAGAGAACAAATAAAAAAGGAAAAATTATCTAAATTCAAAATAAAATAACACACTAAACGTCATTGGTAATGCATAGAAATTTGTTTATAAGCTGATATACATCAAAAACATTCTTTGAATGCCTGCAAATGACATCACAATATATGTTCGGTCTATAGTTTTCTTGCAGAAAGTCGGGTACTTTTACCCGGTTTCTGGCTTCCTCTCGTGTCTGTAGATATTAGAGATTATAAGACATAAAGGTCGTTGGCTCGGCATAGTAGACCGGAAGAAGGACCATTGGAACCGTTTACATGGGGTGGACATTGGCACTGAAATAAAATATTTATGACGTGACGAAATAAGCTCAATGAAGTTTTAAATGCACTGCACTGCTATGTTTATCGGGTGCAAAATGTCATCGGTCGATTGATTGATTGATTGGTTGATTGATTGATTGATTGATTGATTGATTGATGTATAATTTCAGCTATATTAAACAGACGAAAATAAGTTTACAAACAACTGGAAAAAACCTATAAGACTGTTGCGCCTAAACGTTTTCGGTAGGAACGGATAAATATTCGTAGCGGTTAAAATGCGCCTACTGCTTTTTAATCTACCAAGTGATCGTTATAATCGTTATCACACTCTATACCCCTCATCCGCTATTGTCTTTCCATATTATGACCTGAAGTGACCCAAACGAGCGAGCCTACTATATTTACCACCTGAAGACGAATTGCTCAGCTTTGTGGGTCGATCGACCACTAAAATCCTTTCAGTTTCTTCTCACCAAATAGATATAGTTACTTCTGAACTTTTTCTTTAACAAAAATACAAATACTACCAAAAAATGTTCTAACTGGGTGACTTCAGACGGTCTGATCCACGAGCTGCTCAGAGCGTGCACAGGTAGAAAGTTTGATGGGGGGAGAAAGGCTAGCAGCGGATGCCCTCTCGATTGTAGGATACCAGCTTATAACATGTGAAGTAGCTTATAGACATGTGTTTGTTTGTTTGAATGTTGTTGAACGTCAATTTCAGTTAAATCATGGCGTCCATTTTCTATTGCGGACTATAGTTGTTGTCATGCGAGGAAAATGACACGTTCCTAACAAGTTCAAGACTCAGTTTGTAGTTTTTAAAAACGCGTATGGTCATGGTAATAGCTAAATAATGCCCGAATCCTACATCTCTACTCACTTCTATACATTTGCGTTGTCTATCGAAATTACCTAAAGAGTGGCCCATTCCCTTTACTCCAATTCTGGCATTATCTGATACATGTCACTTGCTTTCGTTATAGATTTGCTGAAATACTGATCACATGACGTTAAGCACGTTAATTCAACTATCGACTTTTTTTCTAATGCGTGAACAACTAATAATTACACGTGGTTTGTATTAGATTTCTTCTTGTGTATTAAAACATGTTAAATATAGTATCTGTTATTGGTACGAGTGGATAAACGGATTTCTCCAACCGAGATAGTTATATAATAAAATGTAAAGCTCGAGCAGTTGTAAGGTTTTGTTACTCTTATTTTTAAAAGCAGTTAATTTTTGAATTAAATACAAATTCTCAAAAAACCCAATTTGATGGCATTTGTTTACTCATTCTTTTTTTGGCCATGGATTTTTAATAAACATCTCAAACTGATATACTTTAATTGTTAAACAACTGGCAATAAATATTTAATACAGATATTTTTTTTCGCTACAGTTGTGAAATGTGCCCAATCAAAAGTTGTTTTGTTAATGACGTAATTATTTTAAACTAATCTACAGATAAAAACTAAAAATTCACTTGTGATTTAAACTGAAATATTTGTTTCCGCACGGTCAAGCTTTTTATAAGTTTTAAGTAAAAATTATAGAAACAGTTCACGAAAATCAATCGGATTATTACAACAGTAAAATCTTTGATCTTTATAGCTATTGCTTTCTTTAACAAAAATAAGAACGACTGGGTAACTGCAGGTTCATACTTATTTAATTTCTATTTTTGCTTGCTCCCATGAATCGGAATAACGAAATCTTAATAAATTTTCCTGCTAATATCATGGTATCATGGTATTTTTATAGAAGGGGGAGGGATCTGCACTGGGGAACGGTCGAAAACCGGAGTACCCATCATGAATTTCTAGGTACTTTATTTTGCAAGTAATACAAAACTATTGGTATTTTCTGTAACTTGAAAAGAATTACTCGACTACTATAAAATATACAGTGTTGACAAACATTGTAATAAGTACGACCGATAAAGTTTGATCAAATATCAAAGATTTGTGTATTTAAGCGGGAGGTTTGACATGCCATAAAACCTGTTTTAACACATCATTTCTTTAGAAATGCCTGTACCAAGTCAGGACCGTTGATATAGTTGCTATATTTTTGATTGTTGGTTCTGGTGTTGCCGGTTTCTCGGACCGCTGTAGAAACAACGAACCAAATTGATTCTACCAGTAATAGTGTTGTACCCACATTTGGTAAACAATATTAAAAATAAACAATTATGAATATCTTTCAGTTAGAGTCAAGATACATAAATCTTGAAAATTACCACCATGACGAGAATTCTCAACGAGACGTCCGCGCCGAACAAAAAGTGGAAACATTTTAATAGCCGACTATTAAAAAACTAATCATTCATCAATAGTGTTGTCTAAATAAAATGAAGACCGCTTCCTGCTTCAATTAAAAATAAACTATATGTACAACTAAAAGATTGATGAATGTTGTCCAATTTACCGAACAGCTATTGGGTTGTTATGCTTTGGTGACAAGAAGCTATCGCGGCGATAGCCGTGACTGCTAGCTAGGAGCTATCTAGTTCGACTTCCTTCTACTTGTTTTCGCCAGCTCCTAGACCATTAGCCGTCCGCGCCCGTTGAGGCACTGGGCAAAATTTGTTTTCTATCGATATATATATATTTTTTTAATAAACTGCAACATATTTAGTTCAATTATCGGGGGCGGTGTTCCAAATCTGGTAATGGCTTTGTTCAATTACGCATCACAGATGAAAATCATGTATTTTTCTTCATTTTAATTATAAACAAAGTTCATAGCAATTGAATTCGACTATATGCAATAATTAAATAAAATAAATTTGTAAACAAAATACATGTATAAATGTTTAATTTTTATTTCTTTTTTTTTGTTGTTGATAATCCCAACACAAATGGTTGTCTGGTCTGTATATATCGTTTTCTTTAATGCAGATATATCATCGTGTCGTCACTTTCACAAACGTATAATCTATTACCTAAATTATATCCGAAATAAAAAAATGTCATAGGAAAAAAACATGCAGATACATTACAACTAATCACTACTAGTCACGTATTATGAACAAGAAAACACGAAAACCGACTTTCCATCATCGTCTGTCACAAACAAATTGCGATAATTTCTACTAAATGAAAGACCCCGAGGTTTTCTAATTTTATTTTCACGGTCCAATATGATGTCAATGACGTTCCCGTCTGACGAAAGTCGATGTATGTTATTTGAGTTCCCACAAGCAACGTACAGGTTACCTCCCCTGTCAGTAGTCACAGCACTAGGTCCTTTGAAGTTTTTAGGTTTACATGTAAAACGTACTTCTCCACTGAGTCTGACACAGCCTACTCTGTTATTGTTCCAGTCAGTATAGTAGACACTATCCTGCGGACCCGGATGTAGGTAGTTAATCTCACCACCACCAGGTACAGTTATTGTAGTTATTGTCTTCCCTTGTTTACTGAGGCACCAATACCACCAACACAGATCTTATCACCGACAACAGCTATACCGTAACACCCACCACGTACAGAATGTGTACCATCGGACTTGATTTAATGTCAACAAACTGTATTGACTGTATGATAGGCAGGGATAGCACAGCTTTATCTTCACCTGGTATAATAGCAATACCCCATGGGTTACCAGATAACGTACAATCCTGTAGGTACTCACCACGGTCACTGTATACCAGTAACTTGGTACTCTCACAGTTACAGAGTAGTAGACGGTTGTCGTCTGTCACAGCAATACTGGTTATATAGACATCAACGGTAGATTTAATATCAAACTTCATGTCAAAGTCGAACTTTGTTGGCATCTGAATTGTTGTCGGTAAAACCTGAGCTTGATTTGATTTGGATGATTTATACTTGATCGGACACGGTGTAGACTCAATGTGTACTGACCCCAAGGATTCGATCTGGAGTTGTTGCTGTGATGATTCTTTAAACGAAATTTTAGAGGTAAACATTGATGTTATCATTTTCTGTATTGCAATATTGTATTCTGAAACTTTCCATTTGTACGAATTTAATAAAATAAATAGCTGATTCTTTGATCCATGTTTTGATACAAGATCCAATTTACTGGCGACCTCGTCCAAAGACTCCCTCATTTCGGATAATGTGTCCTTATCAGATTTAATTTGAGTCTCGCATTTTGTCTTTGTAGAGTTGACCTCAGATATGACTTTCTTCTCGAAATCATCAAGACGTTCTACAATTTTCGATTTTATACGCGACACATTTCGCAGCACATCCGCTTCTTCATCATTCAGACTCTTCAAATTCTCATTGCGGTTACAAATAAGTTGTTCCAGAGTTTCACGTATGCTTGATACGGTACCAACTACATCATCCATCATGGGTGATCTTCGTACTGCTTTTGAAGCAACGTCCACGGGAACGATTTTTGGACAAATCCGGTGTGTTTCTGCCATGCAAGAACGACAACTTAGACAATCATGTTCCACACAGAAAAAATCGAGAATCATTTCTTCGTGTTTTGTACAGGAATTTTTAACAGACAATGTTTCCTTGGGTAACGATTCAAAATCGATTAAATGATGAGATGCAAAAGCTTTGAATAAACTATGGACATTCAGACAGCCCTGACAATATTTTACGGCCACTGTAGGTGACTGTTTCTTGCGTAAGCATGGATCACAACTCTGATTGGACGATACCATTATTACCTGAAAAATATTTAGTCAATGAAATATATTATATAACTTCTAAACGAAACAAAATAAGTAGAGTTATTGGAACACTAAATCTTAGAATGAAATTTGTGTCTATAAGGTATATTACTTCAAAATATAATATATTTAAACATTCATCCAAATTTCGATATGTTTAATAATTATGAACGCAGTAACATTATTAATATTAAATATCACTGTTAAACTATTTCAGCGCTTTTATGTTGTGTATTCCGTATTTAAGGTTGCAGTCGAACCCCATTGCCCGCTGTTACCCTCGATCGAACCTGCATTCTCAATATTGACAGTGATCAATAGTAGATGACTATCATAACCATTCGCTCATACAAGCCAACCCACGGGATACTTAAATGTCATTGAGTTTTTATACTGACACTGACTCAAATACAAAACTTAACAACTGTTGATGACGTAGCTGCTCATTCTATGAATACATGATCTATGCCTCACCTTTCCCTGGATATAACTGTAATGGAAGGCGAGATTTAGGGAATTCGATAGCTCATTCTATGAATACATGATCTATGCATCACCTTACCCTGGATATAACTGTAATGGCAGGCGAGATATAGGGAATTCGATAGCTCATTCTATGAATACATGATCTATGCCTCACCTTTCCCTGGATATAACTGTAATGGCAGGCGAGATATAGGGAATTCGATAGCTCATTCTATGAATACATGATCTATGCCTCACCTTTCCCTGGATATAACTGTAATGGCAGGCGAGATATAGGGAATTCGATAGCTCATTCTATGAATACATGATCTATGCCTCACCTTACCCTGGATATAACTGTAATTGCAGGCGAGTTATAGGGAATTCGATAGCTCATTCTATGAATACATGATCTATGCCTCACCTTACCCTGGATATAACTGTAATGGCAGGCGAGATATAGGGAATTCGATAGCTCATTCTATGAATACATGATCTATGCCTCACCTTACCCTGGATATAACTGTAATGGCAGGCGAGTTATAGGGAATTCGATAGCTCATTCTATGAATACATGATCTATGCCTCACCTTACCCTGGATATAACTGTAATGGCAGGCGAGATATAGGGAATTCGATAGCTCATTCTATGAATACATGATCTGTGCCTCACCTTACTCTGGATATATCTGTAATGGCAGGCGAGATATAGGGAATTCGATAGCTCATTCTATGAATACATGATCTATGCCTTACCTTACCCTGGATATAACTGTAATGGCAGGCGAGATATAGGGAATTCGATAGCTCATTCTATGAATACATGATCTATGCCTTACCTTACCCTGGATATATCTGTAATGGCAGGCGAGATATAGGGAATTCGATAGCTCATTATAAGAATACATGATCTGTGCCTCACCTTACTCTGGATATATCTGTAATGGCAGGCGAGATATAGGGAATTCGATAGCTCATTCTATGAATACATGATCTATGCCTTACCTTACCCTGGATATAACTTTAATGGCAGGCGAGATATAGGGAATTTGATAGCTCATTCTATGAATACATGATCTATGCCTCACCTTTCCCTGGATATAACTGTAATGGCAGGCGAGATATAGGGAATTCGATAAAATGCACTTTTTTGTTAACTTGGATCACATGAATTCGAACCATATCAATTGTAACGAAATTGGCTGGAAAACAAAACTAAAAATGTGTTGCAACTGAGTTGAGCTAATGAGTCTAACGCAAAAACATATATTCTGACATCTTTTTCGTGAGACGCGTTCACACGTCTAATTGTAACTGCCACCCAGACATTTATTCTTCAACATTATTGCATCGATCAATATTTTTGCAACGACGAATCAGTTTCTCTGACTGCATTATCTTTTGTTCACTTTACCATGAATAAACGGAACCAAAACACGAAGGCGGAACCTCATCATAAGTTATCCAGAAACTAACTAATGTTTTTAAACGGTAAAAACTATAAATTTCTTTCCGAATAAAAAATATTTTTATAAAAGTTATTAATAAAGCTTTTTCTAGATCATGTTTTTTTAACTAGTTAATGCAATGTCCGGACAAAAAAACAATCATATACTACTTCTAGCTATCAACGATACTTTTGACTTCTAATTTTTCATTTTTTACGAATAAACAACCAAAAATAGTTCGCTCAGAGGAAATATCGATTTATAAATTTAAGTGTTTTTATCCAATTAAAGCAATTAATAAGTTAATTGCAGCATAAATATAAGTATTACGTGACAAGTTTGATATCATATTTATTATAAGCCCTAGCTTTGATATTAATCCCAGAGCAGAAGACCCGAAGACTGATATCAACTGAGGCCGTATAATGCATAAGATATCAAAAATGTTATGTAATGGTCTTTTTATCACATGCTTCAGTTGAAGAAAATAAAAGACTTTGATATATCTTTTTTTTTCATATACTCAATATATCTAAAGTAATGTCATTCTGATCAGATTATCGTCTGCTTCAACGTTAAAGTCCATATTTGTAAACAATTCCGGTAATTTCCGATTGCTCACGGAAAGTCATGTGACTTAATCATGACTGTCTGTGCCGTTGTTTGATGTTACCAAATCAAATCATAACATTTACGGAAAAGCGTGTAATAACTTTAGGAAACTGTTAATAATATTTTCATAACTCAAATCATTGCATTGTATCACACGTGGCGTTATAACTAATTTCAGGTACGGTTTACTGAGCTATTGCGCGATAATTAGTTCGATGTTTGCATTTACCGAAGTAAGTACTTTCTATCTGTAATATTGTTTTGACTATTTTTCAGGTGAAAAACAGTATGTTTTGTAGTGCGAAATGTAATTATTTTGTTCTTTGCATTTGAATAAAAATATAATTCTGTTCATATATTCGTACTCGATCAAGCTGGCTAGTGTTGTATTCATTACATTATGTGCACGTGATTATGTGTCATAACCATTTATTGTAAATCACGTGTTGTAAATGTGTTGAACAAATAAACATTTCGTACTATTATCATAAATGCACATTAAATCTGCTCTCATCTGAATTTAATTATATAACAAGAAAAGGTATGCGTTAAACCCATATCCAGAGATGTTCGATTTATATGTATTTGGTTTAATAGTTTTTTTTTCAATTTGTTTTATTTAAAATTTTATCATATGCTGTAAAGGCGGGGGCGTAGCTAGACTAGTTACAATGTGGATTCACAAAGAACTAGTGGGGTCCGGGTATGCACCCCGGAATATTTTTGAAAACAATGGTGCAATTTGGAGAATTCTAAAGTGGTTTATTTAGAACTGAAATGGACAGTTTATTGATTACAGGGATAGATTGCAATTTTGTTCTTAAAATAATGTGGATTCAGCCGCGTACTCGCGTATAGGCAGCTACGCCCCTGAAAGGGATGCAAATATAGACGATGGTGAAAGGCAAGAAATAATCATCTTGATTATAATATCTCAACTTTGAGAAGAGTACTGTAATAAAAAAAGCAACGTTTTCGAAGAACATATATATATTGTTTACCAATAAAAATACATTGGCCATAGTCAAGTGGTTCTGTGGGGGAAAATGTGAATGTAAGATCGGCAGTTATCGCGTCCTCGGAAAATCAAAGAAAACATAACGACAAGTTACAATTTTTATTGATTTAATTTTACTGTAATTACAATTGTTTCAAAAGATTTGCAATTAAATGTATTTTAAACGTCAAACTAGCATTCATGTGCATAAACCGATTGCTAAGAACTTTATAAAATTTTCAGAATTAAAATTAAAAAAAACAATTAGAAGAAGAGTCTTATTTTGCAAAACAATTGATGAGATTATTAACTTCTACAATTATTTTCAACAATATAAACTGTTGATGACCTTTATCAAACAATCAATCTATTTTCTCTATAAAGCATGACCAATACACGTTTATTGACGTTCTTTTATTGGTTTTAGATCAAGTTGAATCCAATTATCATCATAACAAATGCTTATCTATGTTTCATTTAAATTGTTGTCAGCAACGAATAAAACGGCGAAATTTATTGCGTCACGTTTAAGAAATTAAGGTCCGTAACACCGTTTGTGAGCGCTAAAACACTTAAAGACATTTAAATAATGTGTCATAACTGCTAAAATACATTGTTTGTTTGTTTGTTTGATGGTGTTTAACGCCACTTTCAGCAATTTTTCAGCTATATCATGGCGTCCAGTTTTTATTGGGGGAGAAAGCCGGAGTACCCGGAGAAAACCCCGACCTGCGGTAGGAAAACTGGCAATCCTTGTCAATTAAGATTGGAGTCGAGTACACCCTGCCTGCATTGAGAATCGAACCCGCAATCTCAGTGTTGACAGACCATGTGATCAATAGTAGACGAACTACCTTGACCACTCGGCCACCGAGGCCCCCCTAAAATACATTGAAAAGCACTTCAGAACATCATTAATATATTACTTATATTTATCACCTAAAGGCAAAATAATTTAAAATGCAGTGCCTTTATTGTACGTAACATATAATGTACGTAATGTTAATGTATGTAACGGTAATTTACGTTACATTACATGTGATGTTATATATTATTTTCCATTACACTATTTATTGTAGATGAGTTTGAGCCAATAAAATTATTTATATTTGTATTTGTATTTGTATTTTAATAATCTCTCATATTACAATACAAAATGGGTTCCTGTTTTAATCCTCCATTTACTTTAATTGAGTTTCCCCGATATGGTTCAACCATATCTTCTCTTGTTATATCTGCAGCCCGCTTACAAACTGAGAACAATAACAAGTTTTGAACCTTTTATTCGTTTTAGCATACAGCAAAAAAATTTATTTATTTTATTAAGTATATAATAAATCATCCTAGGTCCATTGTCGGAAACCCACGTCCGGTCGCGTTCTCGCTTTGCTACCACTTACCGACCATGGAAACTTTTGTAGATATTTTCTGCTTTCATGAATATTCATTAAAGTAAATGAGCCACCGAATTATGACGACGTTTATTGGATAAAAATATTTTGATTAGTTGTAAACGCATCGCTGAAAATACAAGAAACCAATGAAATTATGACATTTAAATATATAACGAGGAAACGTCTACAAGTGTGCCCACGATCGGTAATTGGCAGCAAAGCAGGAACGCTACTTGACGTGGGTTTCCGACGATGTCCTAGGTCATGTTTCGGATTTAAATTTCCAAGACCACATGTATTTGCGGTCAGAACATTTTTTTTATTTTTTATGCATGAAATGTCAATACATGAATTTGTAGTGTGTATGCACTTGAGGAAACCTGTCTGACAGGCATCAGTGAAAAATATTGCCCCCTGAAATATGATCAAGATAAATTACCAAGGAACGATTGTATCATATTTATGAGGGCAGTATGTTGCAGCGATGCATTTTAGACTCAGTGGCTAATCAATGATTTTTCGTTAGGGTGGCTGCATTTGTCATAAAAAGGGGGCCGGGTGGACGGGATTTTGACACACTTCTTTGAATTACAGGGATATATAGACGCATGTACTCCGATGTTGTTTTGTAAGGGGAATTAGGGCCGCGTACACTCCTCTGGATCAGCTTCTGAGACTGGTTTTCTAAAAAGAATTGCGTTTGTTCAGGGATATAACGCACAAAGGCTGAAAATGATTGTTTAACGCCACTTTCAGCAAATTTTCAGCTATATCATGGCGTCCAGTTTTTATTGGGAGAGGAAGCCCTAGTACCAGGAGAAAACCCCCGACCTTCGGTAGAAAAACTGGCAATTCTTGTGAATTAAGATTGCAGGCGAACGCATCCCGCGCGCAGTGAGGCTCGAAACCGCAATCTCAGTGTTGATAGCCCACGTGATCAATAGTAGACGAACTACCTTAACCACTCGGCAACCGAGGCCCCTACCTAAAACAAGGTTTTGTTTAAGATGTTGATTTATTTGAAATTTGAAATCTAAATTGACAGCTGAACTTGTAGAACATTATACTTCTCTGTTTGGTCAAAAACGAAAGTTGCTTGTGTGATGTTTATTATGAAAAAGTATGAAATATTACAGAAGAGCATAATGACAGGTAATCTGTACATTCAATAGAGTAAGATATATTTTAAACACAATATAAACGATATAATGCTTTGAAATAAACATGAGTATTTACCTGTGTGTGCTCGTCACCGTGCAAACAATGTATTACATATATATATATATCACCTGACCAAATATTTGTTTAATAGTGCCTATTATAGGGAAGTTTAAACCCCGAATTTCATATGATGATTTTGTCAAAGCAATTGGTGCATTAACAGATGAACAACCAAACTAGTTTTTATGAATTCATAAATTAACTAAGGTCATGTTTTCACCTTGGTGTTATTGATCCCTAGGGCTACTGTTTTCTTTAGCATGCACACTTTATTGAACAGGTTTACAAAAGCGCCAATGTATTATTCCCAATACATTTCCAATGTCACGCATCAAAAATGATCGAACATTTTGTTTGAAATATTCAGATTTAAATGACACTGACAAAATGTGTAACATGCGCACAGCTAAAATCGTTTAAAAGTTTTTCGGGATCTTATCAATTTCCTCTCAAACATTTTTTTTATCACTATAATGCTTACAGTTTTAATATTTTATATTTTCAGAAAACTTACATGCAATCTAATGCCTCGTGTATTTACTTCCGCATACCATCGTGAGGTAAACACATTTCCCGTTGTTATGGAAACAAATACGTGTAATTAGGCTGTTGTAACCATACAAAAATGCGAGCACAGAAAATATAGTGCTTAAAAAGATTTTTATTGCTGATGTCGATTGAAAATTTTTCACACTGTCACAGAATTGTTGTACTTGCCAGTGATTATGGATACATTTATGCTAATGTTGTTTTATTAATTTGTCTATTTTTTAAACGTGCTTTTCCTACCCCCCCCCCCCCCCTCCTTGCACAAACCCAAGTGGTTTCTAAATTGTGTCTCAATCAAGAATGACTATTGAATATGCCTGTAGATCATACAAAATCTAAAACCTTTTTTGCTATTTTGCTATTGTCACCGCCCCTATATTTTTATGCTGTAATACAGTTCATTATTTCATTAATAAATGCACATTGTTTTGTTAATAGTTATCCCACACTCGGTCACCGTTGCTATCCTAATCTCAAAGATCCCCTATTAGAAATCCACCTTTAAAGCGACCAATGAAAATATCTTTATTAGTAAAATACGAATGTCCACGTCATATGCAAGATTTCATATTGATAGTGCTGGAATGCAAACGTGTTACAAACATAATCTCAAGGGAAGATAGAGTGGATGTTAAGAAGTCAAATACTGAAAATAGATAATTAACAAAAATGATTATCGGACAGCGGTATATATATAATTATAAAAAAAGTACTATCTTAAAAAAAGATAACCGACGCAGTGAAAATATAACTCGAGTTATGCATTGATCTTTGAATCGCCTTACTTGTCATACTAATTCGACGTTTTACGTACCACATTACGCCCTGAGGTAGTCATATTGTACCACATTACGCCCTTTAGAAAGTGTTTCCACTGTACTTTGACTGGAAAACTGATTCTTGTTCTACAGTAATGCCATACTTTTCAAAATATACAACACTTAGGCAATAGCAGTTACAATCAAAAGCAGAAACAAAAGAGATAATTGGTACTATTTTGTCATGCTGACATGTTTTGACTGCCTGCCTAACTTACATAACCTGCTATATATATTTGCCATGCACCGGAAATGTATTCCACAAAAAATTGTAATGACCCTTGCAGCAAGGAAGAGGAAGTCAAATTTTTATGTAGCTTGGCTTCAGGTTTCTGTGATTTTCGTTAGTCTTTTCTTGTTAAATACCCAGCTCGTAACAAATGTATCTTCATTGCTCATTAACCACAAGAATTTACTATCAATACAAAGGTTTTTAAAATTACAATATTTATCATTTATTTCTTCAATAACAGGTTTTCTAATTTCTTCTAGATTTGGACAATTTAATAAAAAATGTTTCTCATCCTCCACTTCATTTTTACACATGTAACATATTCTTTGGTGTATTTCTAATTTAACCATGTTTATGTACACATCAAAAATTAGTGGTAGGCATCCAAGCTCTCCTCTCATGCCATTTTTTGTAGTTTTGGAGCTTACTCCTAAAGCATATTGACAAAATTTCAAATTAATATTCTCCTGTTTGAGTTTTTCTATATTTTTTGCCAAACAATTTTCATTTTCTTTTTGGGTAGCTTTTACTGAAAACTCTCCCCATATTTCTGAACCATAAAGTAATACTGGTTTTACTGTATGATTAAAAATATGAATTAAAATGTTCTATCATTTTGTTCTCTATATGTGTTTCTGTTTGTAAGTTCTTTTGTATTTGCTGAATCCGTCAGGGTTTATGTTTTGCAAATAAATAAATATAGGTTAGTGATGTGCCATTGGTCAAAAAGTAAGGCAGATTCTTCCGCAATGTGTTCGCGCATGACAAATGACCAACAGCTGATAATTTCTAATATTCTGTTGAAGTAATGTATCTAGTGAATCCTTACAATTTGAATGGTTAATCAAGACGGGATATCATACCGTATTCCCCTTGAAACCCCGGGATATTGAAACCAGTTTCAAAATGGCGTCTTTTATTCGAACAATTTATTTGTTTTACATAATATAAATAGTTAAACATAATATTAAGATTTCAAATATCGATTTTAAATATATGCATTACATTAAGGAATCTATCATCTCCGTTAGTCTCGATCACCCAGACGCATAATATAATAGCGTCTGGGATCACCTTGTTATAATTTCGCTACCAATAGGTGGAGACAAAACAATTATTCTATTTTTAGGACCATATATTTAGGCCAGGAAAACCATGCAAACATGTCTATACTTATAAAATGACGTCACAATAAGATTCTCTCTTGATTGCGCATAACAATAATATTTGTTTTATTCATTGATAAAGTAATATTTTATAAAAATATTCAAATGTAAACTTTGCTACAATTTTCTATACACTTCTGATATGAACGGAAGTAATTTTTTTAGACAATAAATATATCATCCAATCAAAAATTATGCACAGTTTTGGGCGCAATAGTAACGAGTTCAATATAGAGATGAATCCAGACGCACAAATGTAATTAAGTGTCTGGATGATCGAGACTATCATCTCCGTCTGCGATTTGTTTTGAAATTAGCAAGGGAGATAACCGATAACTAAACGTATTCTAAAATGACAAACAAAACCATTTGCACCAACTTAGAAAGTAAAATTTATCATTTAAATTTTTGGTGGGAATAAAAAGTCGTCAAAAATATCAATTTAAAATGCCATAAAAAGTTTCGTAGGAAGGAATGTGTTGAATGGGAGGTTCTCCAATAGTGGCCGGTGGTCCAAACTAAGTTTTTTCTTCAAGCAAGAGACTGGTCCATTCTAATTTATATCGAGTAGGCATTGCCAAAATGCGAGCACAGACAATATTTTTTATCAATATTATCAATATTTAATGTGCATTTCATAATTGACGTAACTTCCGAACACCCTTAAATTTCCTCTAAATTCCAGTGGTCGCGTGACGTCTTTCTTTGTAACGGTGACGTCACATGAAATGTAATTTGATTGTTAGTTTTTAAAGATTGATTTAGAGATTGCAAAAAAAAGTATGAAAGTTTTGTTGTTGATTTTAAATATAACATTATTTTTTTTCGATGTAAACTTTATTTTCAAGTCTTTCTTAAAATTATTTTTAGTCCTTTTTTTCATTCACTTTGTTTGACGATATCAACTTCCGGAAGAAAAAAACTCAATATCAGCATTAAGCAGATTTGGATCACGTGATTTCATTTTGATCACATGACACATAATTGCCGTAGAGCTAACCGCTCGCTTTAATACGCTAGAATATTAGTACAAGAAGACTTCACCAGAATATAATTGTTATTCGGGCTTCACAGGGGGTATGAGTTCATATTCCCTGTCTGTATTTTATATTCCCTTCGCCTCCGGCTCAGGGAATATAAAACACAGACAGGGAATATGAACTGTGATGACATTTGTTTACACGATCATACCTGAAATATTTATGCACAGTAAAATCCAGTTTATACACAATTAACGCGGCTTTATTACTTATTAATGCACGCACGTAACTACTTTCGTTGTTGGCATATTTACATTCCAATAGGTTATATTTAGGCATAACAGTAGTAAATGTGTACCAGTAACAAGTTACCAGATTGTGTACCCTACATTAAGTACAGTACTGAATACTTCGTTGTGTTCTGATTTGGTAAATAGTGGTTAGATATGTACAATTTTTTAGCTGTAAGCTCCTGCATAAATTAAGTTTTAAAAAGTGGTAAAATTTTTCTCAGATCTTGCAAGATAAAATTTTGGTAATTTTTTAAACAATGTAGTATTTGTACATTCACTGCATTAGAAATTGCATGTAAAAGTGGGAGCGTCTCAAAATGTTCTTACTAGCGAAAAAAGGAATTGGTCACGAATATATATGGCATATATTTTTTAAATAGTAAATGAAAGTTTATTAATTTCCTAGTCCAGGTAAATGCTGATCAATGTTAGAAAGGTATGCAAATCACTGAAATGTTAGTGTTTTCGACTATAGCCAAAACATTTACTACTGTGCTACCTTTAGTAACCGGAACCTATTCGGATAGATTGCGGTGCAAACACGCAATAGTTCAGGCGATATGGTAACAGTCATTTCGACGCTTTATTATTTAAGTTATTGTTGTAAAACATTTCAGTGACTCTTTTAATTTGGTATCTCCCTAGTATAATGGTATAGTCCAAAGTTGGGTATATAAACCGCTGCAGCACTAGTATTACCCGTCCGACCAAGGGAATTAAGTTTTCGGTGTAGGACGTAAACAACTCCCCAAGTCAAGTATTAAGGTCTTTTGTGGTCTTGTCGTTTGAGATTAGTTCTTCATTAGTACTACCTGTGTTATACAAGACGGTGATAGAGTGCAAAGACAAAAAAGAGAACATTAGGTAACCATGAGTTAGATTCTTCAATAGTTATCTGCTTACCTGAATAAGGTTCGCAGGGTTATAGTGCACTAGTTAATTGTGCACGGGTATATAGTGCACTTGTTAATTGTGCACGGGTAGATAGTGCACAGGATAAATAGTGCTCCAGACAATTGTGCACGGATACATAGTGCACGGACCACTAGCCAACAAGAAAGCGTTCAGTTAAGTGCAACTGTCACTGTTAAGGCTAAACACTCGGAAATCGCAACGCTACCACTGAATTAAATCTGGCAAATTGCCAAAGCGGGCATATTCCAATATCCAGAGATATACTCTGGTACGAACTCAGAGATCACGACACAGAGTACGTGACAGAACCCGTATCCCCTGTAAAGATCCCGAATAACATATAGTATCACTAGTCGTTTTTCTACTGAGCGTTGATACTAATTTTATTGGTAGCTGAGATCAAAGGAAATTGTAACAAATTACCGATAAATGCCGATCTTAGCTCTCCTAAGTAAACTTAAACACAGAACCTGACTATATGATTTAATAACTATAAATAACATAATTTATCTTGAGAAATATCTATAGAAATGGCAACCCCCTTTTTTTGCTTTACAAAACGAAAGTAGTTTTTGTGGATACACAAAAAATTGCAGTTGGTAAAGCTATATGTTGTGAAAATATTTGTTTTATGTTCAATTAGCAATTAACAATGTGAATAACAATAGATTAATGATTTTAAATCCCCCTTTAAATTAATTCTTAATTTGTTTACCTGGCTTGTATGTGTCAGAGTAAACTTAACTGTGTCCCAAATGTACGACAACGGGAAAACCTACTTTGAGGAGTGTGAAACCCGGATGTCGTTATGTCTCCGATAAAATAAAGTTGTGCCAATTTTGCATAGCAGTTTATCAATTTTATTAAAATTTGATTGGAATCTCAACAAATTATTTCTTAGTTTAATGCTAACATTAACATAATTTTAAAAAAAATGGTGACCGGAAGTACTTTTTTGTGGAATCAAATGGTGGTAAAAACAAACAAACAAATAAAAACAAAACAAAACTAGAAAAACCTGAAGCAAATTGATACCCCAACCCCACGCTTCACATATGTGAATTAGTCTGTCCATATTTTTCTATTGGAAACCCAAAATATCGTCTGACCAAAATGTAAAATATCTGGTGTACGATGTGACAAATATTATATGTAAGTTTCATCAAATCCCATTCAGTATTGTGGAAGGAGTTGCGCATAAGATAACAAGTAACCGACACCCCCATCACTAAATGCCCCATGACGGAGGGAGTTGGGAAAAAAATAAAGGCCCCCTAGATTTAGATACCTAGAATTATATTTACAAAAGTTTTATTCTAGACTCTGCTAAGCTACAGTCACAAACTTAACGTTAACACGAAGGATAGTGCAGTAAATTCTAATTCAGACAAAATATCAAAACATTTCTCGTTGTTTTAAAACTAAACGTGAAATTGCTAAAGGTAATACAAACACTTCAAGCTAATTCCCATCATCGCTGGTCAAGTGTTTTGATCTGGTTCCCTCTCTATTCACGAAAATGAGGACCAGATCGTAACAGTTGGCTAATGGAGAATATCTAGTTTACATTGGATCCAAGAAACCTACATGTTGACAATTGTAAAAGATACCGACTCGATGTCGGCAAGTGTAAAAGTTTTTACACGATGTCGTCAAATGAAATAGTTACATCCCCGATGTTAACAAGTGTAATAGTTACCTCCAGTAATTTGCACGTTGAAGGGTTACATATAAGGTCGACATGTGACATAGTAACCTTACCGATGTCGACGCATGTATTAGTTACATACCGACGTATGCAAGTTTAATAGTTATCTATGCGATGTTGACATGCGTAATAGTTATGAAATTGATGTCGGCAAGTGTAAAATATACCTACCAGATGTCGACAATTGTAAAAGATACCTACTCGATGTCGACAAGTGTAGAAGTTATTACACGATGTCGCCAAGTGAAATAGTTACATTCCCCGACGTCGACAAGTGTAATGGTTACCTACCCAACGTCGACTTGTGTAAGTTACCAACAGGATGTCGACAAATGTAATAGTTACCGACCCGATGTCGACATGTATAAACATTGCCTATACCGTAGTTTTATTGGAATAATAGTTACCTTACCGATGTTGACATGTATAGTAGAGTAGTTACATGCCCTTAGTGTACACGTGTAATAGTTACTACCAGATGTCAAACTGTTCAGTAGTTACCTACCGGATATCGACCAGTGTAATATATACATAACCGATGTCAAGATGTGTAATTGTTACCGACTCGATGTAGACAAGTTTAATAGTTACCTACCCGATGTCTATGTGTAGTTACTTTCCCGATGTCGATATGTGTAAAAGTTACCTAAACGATGTTGACATATGTTATAGTTACCTCCAGGAATAGTTACATACTGGAGGTCGACATGTGTAAAAGTAACCTAACCGATGTACACTAGTGTATTAGTAACATACCGACGTCTACAAGCCAACTAGCCATCTACGCGATGTTGACATGTGTCATAGTTATAGAATCGATGTCGACAAGTGTAAAAATATACCTATACCGATGTCGACAAGTGTAAAAGATACCTAGTCGATGTCGACAAGTGTAAAAGTTCTTACACGATGCCTCCAAGTGAAAAAGCTACATACCCGATGTCGACAAATGTAATGGTTACCTACCCGATGTCGACAAGTGTAATGACTACCTACCCGATGTCGACAATTGTAATGGTTACCTGCCCAATGTCGACTTGTGTAGGGGCCTCGGTGGCCTAGTGGTCAAGGTAGTTCGTCTTCTATTGATCACGTGGTCTGTCAACACTGAGATTGCGGGTTCGATTCTCACTGCAGGCAGGGTGTACTCGACTCCAATCTTAATTGACAAGGATTGCCAGTTTTCCTACCGCAGGTCGGGGGTTCTCTCCGGGTACTCCGGCTTCCTCCCCCAATAAAAACTGGACGCCATGAAATAGCTGAAAAATTGCTGAAAGTGGCGTTAAAACCCCATTCAAACAAACAAAAACAAATCGACTTGTGTAGTTACCTAACCGATGAATAGCTACATACCTGAGGTTGCCATCTATTTTAGTTACCTATCGGATCTCAGCATGTTACAATAGTTACCTACCCCAGATTTTGGCATGTGCAGTAGTTAACTACCGGATGTAGACATATATAATATTGTTTGTTTGTTTGTTTGATGGCGTTTAACGCCACTTTCAGCAATTTTTCAGCTTTATCATGGCGTCCAGTTTTTATTGGGGGAGGAAGCCGGAGTACCCGGAGAAAGACATATATAATAGCTAACTACCCCAGTCGACATGTGTAATACATGTAGTTACCTACCCGTTGTCGTCAAGTGTACATGTAACAGATACCTACCCCGATGTCAACATATAATAGCTAACTACCCTAGTCAACATGTAATTACCTATCCGTTGTAGTGAAGTGTACATGTAATACCGGTAGATATCTACCAGATGTCGACATGTGTAATAGTTTCTTCTTGGAATTTATATGTGTATGAATAACCTACCAGAGGTCGACCTGTATGACGGTTACCTACCCTATGTTGACATTTTTATTAGTTACCTACCGAAGTCTACAGGTTTAATAGGTACCTTCGCGATGTGGGCATGTGTAATATTACTTACCCGATGTCAACATGTGTAATATTATTTACCCGATGTCAACATGTGTAATATTATTTACCCGATGTCAACATGTGTAATATTACTTACCCGATGTCAACATGTGTAATATTACTTACCCGATGTCAACATGTGTAATATTACTTACCCGATGTCAACATGTGTAATAATTACGTTGCCGATGTTCAGATGTGTAAAAGTTACCTACTCGAGGTATACAGGTATAATAGTTCCGCTGCCGATGTCGAGATGTGTATAGGTATAGAGACCACGGTCGTTTTCATTAAGGCAATGTTGTACTCAAATCAGAAGCAGGCGCAGATCCAAGGAAAGGTGTACCGGGCATACGCCCCCCCCCCTAAAAAGACAGAGAGAGAGAGAGGGAGAACGAGAGGGTAAAACGAGAGAAAAGGAAAAGGAATATGATATTTCATTAAAGAAAATTCATTATTTATGGTCATAGTTGAAAAATAAAGCCAGATAAAAGATGTGGCAAAAGTAAAAACACGAGTCTAGAAAACTTTGTCTGGATGGCTACCAATTGCTTAGATTCACGGGGTTTCCGGGGGCTTCGCCTACTTGACCCCCTACAAGGGCGCTGCCCCCAGATCCCTCGCCGAACTTTTACGACTCCCCTAACACAAAATCCTGGATCCGCAACTGGGACGACATATTAGATTAAAATTAATCAACAAGAAAATATAGAAAATATAAAAAGTATGTTTTAATATAAAAAATTACAAAAAAATAAAAACATATGCATAAACAAATTCAAACTGTGTATTCGAAAACGATCGTTACTATTTACAGCAATTCAAAATTTTAAATTTCACTCCAAGGAAATCAATACCTATTATTAACACTATATCTTAATGTTGTGGTTTTTTATTTTTTTTTTAATTGCTAATTTGTAAAGCGGAAAACAAAAATAGTTTGACGCATTCTTTGGAAATGTCAAGAGTTGACATTCATTTTGATTTATATATTTAATGGGAGATAACTGGTAAATTCTTTCGTAGATGCTACCAAGTTAAACTAGAGTTATTTCCCTCCTGTTGACAAAATATGTCTATTCAAAGTTTTGAAAATGCTAATTTCATTGTTGACAAAAAAACAAATTTACCATTTAAAAACATTACGATTTTTTTTTTTTTTGGGGGGGGGGGGGGGATATGTTTTTGTTTTTGACCGGCAGTATGATATTAATGTAAATGGTAGAATGTGTTTTGTATGGAGTTTGTTACAATGACATCATCTTTGTCTGGATTACATGTAAAAATGGAAGCAGATATGGCTTTGTTTATCCGCCAATAATCTGAGCCACCCACCATTAGGAGTGTTTCTCCAAGTCCGTGACAACAGGTAGTTAATAATCTGCTATCGATTACGTGCTTTAATTTCGAGGACGAGTCTCACCGCGGGCATGGTTTGGTGGACTTATATCCTACTTATGATAAATAACAAAGTCTACAGTCACTCTGTGGTAATAAGAAAACCCCATCGGGACATTCACTAATTGAACGATACTTATACACAACCTGTGTGGATTAATATTTTGACCATTATCTTCGATCGTCAATCAATCAATCAATCAATCAATCAATCAATCAATCAAACTAACAAGAGAGAGAGAATATGTGAATTCGTGCATCTACACAACAAGTAACATACACGTTTTGAGTTTTAAACCTTATACACATATAAAGCAGACATCACATTTTAAATAGTAGCTAAATTAGGCACGAACATGCCATTACAAAACATCACATATTAAAACAATAAAACATGTGGATCAAGGCAAGATAAGCACGTATTAAAAGAGTAGCTAATTAAGGCACGAACATGCCATTACAAAACATCACATATTAAAACAATAAAACATGTGGATCAAGGCAAGATAAGCACGTATTAAAAGAGTAGCTAATTAAGGCACGAACATGCCATTACAAAACATCACATATTAAAACAATAAAACATGTAGATCAAGGCAAGATAAGCACGTATTAAGACAATACAATGAGTAGAATTCATGTACAAAACGTAACACATAAACAATAACATCATGAGCAGAATTATTAGTGAGTAGACACTAAGTGTAATAATGTCAGCACAAGCAGGATTACTAGTGAGTAGACTTATTGTAATAATGTCAGATTATAATATTACTAGTAGGATTACTATAATATGTAGACTAAGTGTAATCATGTCAGCAGGAGCAGGATAACTAGTGAGTAGACTAAGTGTAATCATGTCAGCAAGAGCAGGTTTACTAGTGAGTAGACTAAGTGTAATCATGTCAGCAAGAGCAGGATTACTAGTGAGTAGACTAACTGTAATAATGTCAGCGCGAGTAGGATTACTATAATATGTAGACTTAGACCCCGTTTACACTAGACGGAAACATCGATCTTTTTTGCATCGATTCAAAAAAGATCGATCTTTCCGTCTAGTGTCAGTGTAAACGATAAACATCGATCTTTATTTGAAAAAAAAGAACCGGACTTAAAAAGTCCTGCTTTAGACCTAGACTTAAAAAGATCGATCTTTTTTTAATCGATCTTTCTTGTAGTGTAAACGCACGAATCGTACTTTAATAGTCTGATAACATATTTATAGAAATGCGTATGTACTGCGCATGTTTGGCGGCAAAAATACACGTGAATATATAAAACATCAAAACAATGGCAGTCTTCCCTTTTCATATAAACTTCCTTTTAACACGTTTTTGCATAATTCTTGAAATATATATCAACAAAAACTCATAATTTGGATACCAAGTAAGGCCGGTGATACATCTGTCTCCTTCATTTTAGCAAAATGTTTGCATACATTAAACTCGTGGCATGTATTAAGTACCCATGTGCATTCTATTAATAGAACATTTAATTAAAAATAGGCGGCTAAACCGATTCTTGTTGTCAAATTTAACGCCAGCATAAACGCATAGGACTTAAAAAGATCGATTGCAATCGATCTTTCGTGCTATTTCACAAGTGTGTGTAAATGCAAACCAGTCTTTTTAAGATCGATTCAAAAAAGATCGATGTATTTTTTTATAATGTAAACGGGGTCTAAGTGTAATCATGTCAGCAGGAGCAGGATACCTAGTGAGTAGACTAAGTGTAATCATGTCAGCACGAGCAGGATTACTAGTGAGTAGACTAGGTGTTATCATGTCAGCACGAGTAGGATTACTAGTGAGTAACCTAATTGCAATAATGTCAGCGCGAGTGGGATTACTAGTGAGTAGGTTAAGTGTTATCATGTCAGCACGAGGAGGATTACTAGTGAGTAGACTAAGTGTAATCATGTCAGCACGTTTAGGATTACTAGTGAGTAGCCGAAGTGTAATTATGTCAGCACGAGAAGGATTACTAGTGAGTAGACTAAGTGTAATCATGTCAGCACGAGCAGGATTACTAGTGAGTTGACTAAGTGTAAACATGTCAGCACGAGCAGGATTACTAGTGAGTAGACTGAGTGAAATAATTTCCAAACTAGCAGGATTACCAGTGAGTAGCCTAAGTGTAATCATGTCAGCACGACCAGGATTACAAGTGCGTAGACTAAGTGTAATCATGTCATTACGAGCAGGATTACAAGTGAGTAGACTAAGTGTAATCATGTCAGCACGAGCATGATTACTAGTGAGTAGACTAAGTGTAATCATGTCAGCATCAGCAGGATTACTAGTGAGTAGACTAAGTGTAATCATATCAGCATCAGCAGGATTACTAGTGAGTAGACTACGTGTAATCATGTTTTCCCGAGCAGGATTACTAGTGAGTAGACTAAGTCTAATCATATCAGCATCAGCAGGATTACTAGTTAGTAGACTAAGTGTAATTATGTTAACCCGAGCAGTATTACTAGTGAGTAACTAAGTGTAATCATGTCAGCACGAGCAGGACTACTAGTGAGTAGACTAAGTGTTATCATGTTAGCCCGAGCAGGATTACTAGTGAGTAGACTAAGTGTAATCATGTCAGCACGAGCAGGATTACTGGTGAGTAGACTAAGTGTAATCATGTCAGTACGAGCAGGATTACTAGTGAGTAGACTAAGTGTAGTCATGTCAGCTCGAGCAGGATTACTAGTGAGTAGACTAAGTGAAATCATATCAGCACGAGCAGGATTACTGGTGAGTAGACTAAGTGTAATCATGTTAGCACGAGCAGGATTACTAGTAAGTAGACTAAGTGTAATCATGTCAGCACGACCAGGATTACAAGTGAGTAGACTAAGTGTAATCATGTCATTACGAGCAGGATTACAAGTGAGTAGACTAAGTGTAATCATGTCAGAATCAGCAGGATTACTAGTGAGTAGATTGAGTGAAATAATTTCCACACTAGCAGGATTACTAGTGAGTAGACTAAGTTTAATCATGTCAGCACAAGCAGGATTACTAGTAAGTAGACTAAGTGTAATCATGTCAGCACGACCAGGATTACAAGTGAGTAGACTAAGTGTAATCATGTCATTACGAGCAGGATTACAAGTGAGTAGACTAAGTGTAATCATGTCAGCACGAGCATGATTACTAGTGAGTAGACTAAGTGTAATCACGTCAGCATCAGCAGGATTACTAGTGAGTAGACTAAGTGTAATCATATCAGCATCAGCAGGATTACTAGTGAGTAGACTACGTGTAATCATGTTTTCCCGAGCAGGATTACTAGTGAGTAGACTAAGTTTAATCATATCAGCATCAGCAGGATTACTAGTTAGTAGACTAAGTGCAATTATGTTAACCCGAGCAGTATTACTAGTGAGTAACTAAGTGTAATCATGTCAGCACGAGCAGGATTACTAGTGAGTAGACTAAGTGTTATCATGTTAGCCCTAGCAGGATTACTAGTGAGTAGACTAAGTGTATTCATGTCAGCTCAAGCAGGTTTACTAGTGAGTAGACTGAGTGTAATGATGTCAGCTCGAGGAGGATTACTAGTGAGTAGACTAAGTTAAATCATATCAGCACGAGCAGGATTACTGGTGAGTAGACTAAGTGTAATCATGTCAGCACGAGCAGGTTTACTAGTGAGTAGACTAAGTGTAATCATGTTAGCACGAGCAGGATTACTGGTGAGTAGACTAAGTGTAAACATGTCAGCAAGACCAGGATTACTAGTGAGTAGACTAAATGTAATCATGGCAGCACGAGCAGGTTTACTAGTGAGTAGACTAAGTGTAATCATGTCAGCACGAGCAGGATTACTAGTGAGTAGACTAAGTGTAAACATGTCAGCACGACCAGGATTGCTAGTGAGTAGACTAAGTGTAATCATGTCAGCACGAGCAGGATTACTAGTGAGTAGACTAAGTGTAAACATGTCAGCACGAGCAGGATTACTAGTGAGTAGACTGAGTGAAATAATTTCCGCACTAGCAGGATTACTAGTGAGTAGACTAAGTTTAATCATGTCAGCACAAGCAGGATTACTAGTAAGTAGACTAAGTGTAAACATCTCAGCACGAGCAGCATTACTAGTAAGTAGACTAAGTGTAATCATGTCAGCACGATCAGGATTACTAGTGAGTAGACTAAGTGTAATCATGTCAGCTCGAGCAGGATTACTAGTGAGTAGACTAAGTGAAATCATATCAGCACGAGCAGGATTACTGGTGAGTAGACTAAGTGTAATCATGTCAGCACGAGCAGGTTTACTAGTGAGTAGACTAAGTGTAATCATGTTAGCACGAGCAGGATTACTGGTGAGTAGACTAAGTGTAATCATGTCAGTACGAGCAGGATTACTAGTGAGTAGACTAAGTGTAGTCATGTCAGCTCGAGCAGGATTACTAGTGAGTAGACTAAGTGAAATCATATCAGCACGAGCAGGATTACTGGTGAGTAGACTAAGTGTAATCATGTTAGCACGAGCAGGATTACTAGTAAGTAGACTAAGTGTAATCATGTCAGTACGAGCAGGATTACAAGTGAGTAGACTAAGTGTAATCATGTCAGCTCGAGCAGGATTTCTAGTGAGTAGACTAAGTGAAATCATATCAGCACGAGCAGGATTACTGGTGAGTAGACTAAGTGTAATCATGTCAGCACGAGCAGGTTTACTAGTGAGTAGACTAAGTGTAATCATGTTAGCACGAGCAGGATTACTAGTGAGTAGACTAAGTGTAAACATGTCAGCACGACCAGGATTACTAGTGAGTAGACTAAATGTAATCATGGCAGCACGAGCAGGTTTACTAGTGAGTAGACTAAGTGTAATCATGTCAGCACGAGCAGGATTACTAGTGAGTAGACTAAGTGTAAACATGTCAGCACGACCAGGATTACTAGTGAGTAGACTAAGTGTAATCATGTCAGCACGAGCAGGATTACTAGTGAGTAGACTAAGTGTAAACATGTCAGCACGAGCAGGATTACTAGTGAGTAGACTGAGTGAAATAATTTCCGCACTAGCAGGATTACTAGTGAGTAGACTAAGTGTAATCATGTCAGCACAAGCAGGATTACTAGTAAGTAGACTAAGTGTAAACATCTCAGCACGAGCAGCATTACTAGTAAGTAGACTAAGTGTAATCATGTCAGCACGAGCAGCATTACTAGTGAGTAGACTAAGTGTAATCATGTCAGCACAAGCAGAATTACTAGTGAGAAGACTTAGTGTAATCATGTCAAGACGGGCAGGATAATTGATAAGTAAAGTAAGTGTAATAATGTCAGCACGAGGAGGATTACTAGTGAGTAAATGTAGCAATAAAACAATAAGCAATAAAACACCTCCCGAACAATTCCAGGACTGATGGCTTTTTAATAGAAAAAACTATTTTCTGTTCTGAAATGGTCCGGAAAACTGTTCACGACAGTGGCAGCATCAAAACTTTTCTTACCAAATGTGCCGGCTTTACTTGTAGTTATTGTAATACATTTTTCTAATGCAATAATAGTACTTGATGTAACGTCAATTCTGATTGGACAACATAATAACTTTTCGGCATCAATTCCACGATTGATTCCGTCAGAAGTTACTGCAAGAGCAGACATTATTTCCGGTAAATAAAAAATCCCATTTTAGTCACTTAATTTATTTAGTTTTTTATTGCCGTAGCATTGGAATGGAGATAGCCTTAATGCATTTGAAAATATACCGGCATCAATCGGCGATTTGCTGCTCAGAAATGTCCGTTTACTGGATCCGCTTACGCTCCGACCATCAACTCATTAACTTAAGCCGGCAAATTTTCAAATACAATACAGTTATCTCCTAATTATACCCGACGTCGGAGAGCAGGAGAACACGGATACATTTAAAAAAACAATCGAATGTTGACATGGCGGTAGAAATATACATAATGGAGAGAGAGAGAGAGAGAGAGAGAGAGAGAGAGAGAGAGAGAGAGAGAGAGAGAGAGAGAGAGAGAGAGAGACAGAGAGACAGAGAGAAAGCGGAAGGATGATCATGAGCACATATTTAAAAATAAGCAATCAAACGTTTGCATGATGGGAGAAACAGATATTTTTGTTAGAACCGTACAGTTCACGGAAAAACAAGTTTTTTTTTTGTTGGATTCAAACAGATATTTAAAGATTAAATTTTGGCGCTGCATTGCTTGCAGAGACGTCATAATAGAGTGACGTCGTTTCTTTTCAAATTGCATGTCGTGTTTTTTTCTGTTGAAAATAAGACACATCTGGGCCTTGTGTCAAAGATTTCATCATTCCATATATGACAGAAACCAATTACCATTCATAATATATACGCATCTTAAATACTTTCGTGCACCTTATGGTTAGCAACACCCGGTTATATGACTTAGCAACGCCCGAGACATATTTGCTCACGGAACCGAATCAGTTCGCTACAACAAGACGCATATTGTGACTACAGACTTAACCCTTTCAGTGCCAATTTGAAATTTTAAACGTTTGCAACGTCGCAGATTAAAATATCATTTATGACGTTTCTACGCCAAATGTATTGAGACGACGTCATGAGAACTAAAAAAATTGTTGATAGTGAAATGCGACATGTCGCCGGTAAACTGATTCAATCAAAGAACGAACTTAATGTGGGTTTATACCATTTTTGGTGTTTTATGTTCAATATGTAAGCATCAATTTAATTCATATAGGTTAAGTAGCAGTATAAAATACAATGCAAAAAAATACCACCGAACTACATGCAGTCGCTGACAATGTACTTCCACTAAACGAAATTCCGGAGCCTCCGGGAAAAATCCGGAGCATTGGCATGTATGGTTTGGTTGTATCGAAGCACGATTCCTCTATGCTAAAATTTGCTCGAAGTTTGCTGCACTGAATACGTGCGTCGAATGATTCCCTACTATATTTTTCATAATTCGTCCGTGCTACACACTAACCAGACATAAATGACTCAAATTAATAACACAGATAAGTAAACAAATACACGTGTTTGTTTGTCGAACTTCAATAATACATTTTAACTATAAGCGAGCACAGCTTGTAGCGGTGAGATCTATATTTTTCTGTAAATTTCACGCGATCAAAGTCTGTTTATGTTGATTCTGGTTTTCTTTTATCCAGCAGCTGGTACAGTCACGAAGGGAATTTTTAATTGAAAAACATTCTCGAACAAAATTTGAAGTCATTACTGCAAGAACAATAATATTGCGTTAACAAAAATTTACCTTTAAGCTGTATGCGTTCTTGCTTTATTTAAAAAAAGCCCGTTAGTATCTCTCGTATGACATTCATGTGACGTCACCAACTTTGGAGAAAGACATTACGCAGGTGGTACACGTAGGTAGGTAGTGAGATAGTTATAGACAGTTGAGAACTTTACGCCATCAGCATCACTGGCACAGTTTGTACTGTGTATGGAAAGAAACACATCAGCCAGTAATCCTGGAGCCACGGGGTAGGAAATCTTGATATGTGGACAGTGCAATTCCCAGAACCTGAGATCACCTATTGGCACACCCGACAAAGAGCACATTACTGCTCTGTTAGACCGTATAGCTATATCATGTCGTCCAATTTTATTTGTGGATTAGGTCGATGTAACTGCATGAAGAAAACCCCGACCTAAGGGAGGAAAACTTTGTTGAGCACAAACTGCCTTGGTCGTTTTCATAAAAAACAAACAAAAATAACAAGACTGACAGACAGTCAAAACAAACTAATGGTACCCGCAAGATACTTGGTTTATTGGTTCAAACACGATAAAAACTGCTGCATTGATTTTAATAAATAAAAGTTCTTCTGAAAGTTGAATATATTGGGACAATTCTGAGTCTTAATTTGCTCAGGTATAATGGCATTTAGGATGTTTTGTCATATTTACTACATGACCTATAAACCAAGATTTTCGTTAAATACTGTGCTATTTTTATACCACCGCTCGACAGAGTCGGGTGTATATAGTGGTCCTCATGTCCGTCCGTCCGTCTGTCCACATTTGGTTATCGGATGATAATTCATAACGTTTGCATCCGATTTTAATGAAACTTTGGGATATTGTTAAATATCAGGTTGGTAAGAAACCTATCGTTTTTGGGGGAAGTCCGTCTAATTTCAAGGTCGCAGTCCACTAAAAACGTTAGAAATTTTTTTTAAAGTTGTTTCCGGACAATAACTAAAAAAGTTTGCATCTGATTTGAATGAAACTTTGGGATGTTGTTATATATCAGGTTGGTAAGAAGCCTATCGATTTTGGGGGAACTCCGTCAAATTTCAAGGTCGCAGTCCACAAAAAACGTTAGAAATTTTTACAAAAGCGGGGGTATCAGTGATCGCTAGATCAACTTTGTATAGTTAAATTGGGGTTTACCCCGGAAGCTGGCTTTCTGTTGTTAGGCATGAAAGTGGTGATGAGATTTCAAGAGAACATAGGGATGTCATATACAATTCTGGATATATATGGTGTCGGGAAAGTGTCAGTAAAGTTAAATTTAAGGTAAAAGACCTGCCCTAATTAAATAAATAACAAATTTGGTAGAAAATCTTAAAGAATTGAATTAGTGTTTTCTCCCCTTTAGGTAATAGAGATGGAATTTCCGCAATTTTCTACTGGCATAAACATCGTATCATTGTAGAGAGCCAGCCAATGAATTTTGCTGTTTGGTTTTAATCGAATCAATAGTATCAAATGAAAATCCATTTTAAACAGTTGCCCATAGGTTAAATTAATTACACAGCTATTTTAGGGGTCATCCATAATTGTCAACATTTTTCACGAGTTTGCAAAGAGCACTATAGGGGGGAAGTGGTTTCAATTTCAACATTTTTTTCTGTTCGTTCTTTAAACTTCCGGTAATGTGGATGTGCAGACTTTCACTTGCAAAAAATGTTGACGTACTCTTTTGGAGGGAGGGAGGGGGTTTTCAAAAAGAGTGCTCTTTGCAAACTTGTGAAAAATGTTGACAATTATGGATGACCCCTTAGATTATCGAACATAACCTAACATAAACTTTAGGAAAACCACAATATACTCATTAAGATTCAATGTGGCTTCAAATCAGCTTTGCAGTTTCAGAACAGATGGCATTTTAAATTCTTCCAATAGACCGAGTCCTCTGTTAAACTTAGTTCGTAAGTTTAAATGTGTGACTTGCAAAACCAAAATCTATAGAGGACTATACAATAAATACTTTGTTTCTATTGGTTAATTAGTTTCAGAAAAGTAACCCCCTTTACACTTTTTCTCATATGTCCTTTGTTAAATCAAGGTCTGCGTGGCGCTTTTTTCAAATTTCTGACTGGCATAAAAAACCTTAATAGATGACAATATTAGTGTGATCTTTGTTTTTTAGTAAAATTAATCGGTTTCAGGGAAGAAGCTTTTCAAACATTTTCCCCATAGAGTACAGTATATGTATTGCGGTGGTGGCCACATTGTGTATTTTTTTATTGGCAAAAAAAACATAAACTTTATAAATTTTTCTGACAAGTTTTATTTCAATTGGTTAATTGTCTTATGTAACAACCCACTTTGTAATAACCACAGAATAGGTCGTTTAAAGTTTTTAGAAGAGAATCTATTCTAAAACATTATTCAGTGTTATCTATGAACAACGGTCATGATCATTGTGAAAGCACTCGACGCAATACTAACTATAAGAAAACACAAAAAAAATTAAAAATATAGTGTTAATCTCTGGACAATAAATTTTCGTATGTTAATAAGTGGAAGGATCATTCTTTGATACATTTATAAATACATAAGAAATACTAACAAGAAGTGAACATTGATTAGAAACCAAATTAAATTGTTAGCAAACCGTTGCTCCATAGATATATCAGTATGATTCCCAATATGACTGATAATCTAATATCTCCAGTAACGTATGAAATTAACAGTATAACTATACTCCACACAAGTGGGAACCAGTTCTGTCTCAGGAAATATATACAACTGTTCACAAAATTATCAGGATGAAATCTGTTATCCGGTTCTTTGTCATCATTGGCCTCTCTGGATAAAATCTACAAACCAAATATATACACAAGTAATCATAGTTTGACTATAGTAAATAAATATGTATTGTAAGGCATTCTAATATGACGTGCCTACAACGCTCTGAGTTCACACCTGTGGTAAAACAAGTATATATTCCTTATCAACGTCATAAAGGATTAATACACTTTATGGCGACGTCACCGTAATTAATACACATGTCTTAATGACGTCATAATCAATTTATTGTCGTAGATGTCCGACAAGTACTGCAACTCATAGGTTATGTTGTTGATAAAAGTTAATTTATATGTTTTATGTTCTATTACAATCGAAATAATTCATTCATTGGGGACACGTATTAATGCTGATTTTATCACTGGTTGGCCATTTATGGCACACCATACAATATTATGTATAATGTGCAAACACATGGTAAAAACAGTATAATTCGTACCCCAATGATGTTTTTCTTTATTAAAATTGTTAATGTTTCCCTTAATGAATAACAGAGATAATACAGCCATGTAGAAATACATTCTCTCTATTCTGACTATTCTGTTTTCCTCTTGTTGTAACTTATTCGGACAGTGGATTCGGTAGACTTGTAGTTTAGAGGGGTCCAAAACTCAGCTGCGGATATTCCATTTCGGGGACTACGCGATGCTCTCTGCATGTAAATATTCGCCAGCAGCAACCTCTTTAAGAGCGGCTAAGTATTATGTATCAAATGGCATTATCTAAGTAATATGTATCATTATTTATGATTTTATCGGTCTAAATTTAGCTGAAATACTGTTTGAACAACGACAAAAAGTAAAGACCAAGACGACGTCCTCTGCCGTGGTTCCGTTCAATAAAGATATGTACACAATGTAGTTAAGATGAAGTGAACCATTTCTGTAAGATGTTTGGGTTTTTAGATACTATAGTTACAACTGTTTTTACTAACCTGTCGCATTAGACGTAGAACTGGCACATCCAAAGACGGGCATATTGTGTCTTCAAACGCCAAAGTAGGGTCAACATCAGGACAGTAGTTCACAATACGAGCAAACCGTGTCTTAGGTATACCGAGTGTCTGCATAAACCTTTCCTCGCGGTCCTCGACTGAATCGTCTAACTCTGTGGGAAATTTATCAGCATGTGTCAATACACCGTAAACAGTGATATCTGTCGAAAGATAAATGCTTGGTCAATGACAATCACGTGTATAATTATGGCATTTCGTATTACTATATATCCAAAAGATATCGGCTAAGCAATATATCTATCATCCGTGAACTTCTAAAAAGCAATTGACCAGTCCGATCGCGTGTTTCATAGCATCTTGAATTATACTATATAAAAAACTGGCTATGTAATTTTCATCACTGACTGCATAAGACCATAACGTTGGATCTACAAAGCTGCACAGTGCGTCAATCGACGCCCTATAGATTGAGGTAGTCAAGTTATAATTCGGAAAGCCTGAACGCTGAGAGTAGTGTGTGGCCTGTTTGGAGAGTGACACGCTCCTTACACAATAAAGGTCCATTGTAGGTTTCGAAGTATAGTAGGCTTATTGCAGGATTAAGGATAAATTCTCCCCATCATCTTTAAGCCATTACTCAATACTTTTCATTTGCAGTCCAAATGTTTGTTTCCGATGTACAATTTTCTTTCTGGAAGTTCAATCAATCAATCAATCAATCAATCAATCAATCAATCAATCAATCAATCAATCAATCAATCAATCAATCAATCAATCAATCAATCAATCAATCAATCAATCAATAGGTCAGCATTGAACATTTATAAAAAAAACATTATTATTGATTTTTAAATTGGTGGACCCTCTTTAATTAACGCAACCCCTATAATGACGCTTTTGTATACAGCATGCGAGAGGATTCAAGCCTCGCAGCGGGAAGTGTGTAGTGTGCATTCGACTCCAATCTTAATTGATAAGGATTTCCAGTTTTCCTACCGACGGTCAGGGTTCTTTCCGGGTGCTCCGGCTTCCTCCCAGTAAAAACTGGACGCCATGATACAGCTGAACAATTGCTGAAAGTGGCGTTACACATCATTTAAACAAACAAACAATGCAGCATGCGAGAGGTTGTGTAGATTATTGGATCCATATTCGCTTAGGCATAATCTTAACCAATGAGATTTAATGAACAAGCAGATTAACTACGGCTTACTATTAGTCAATATTCTGTTGAAGTAATGTATCTAGTGAATCCCTACAATTTGATTCGTTAATCAAGACGGGGATATCATACCGTATTCCCTGTGAAACCCCGGGGATATTGAAACCAGTTTCAAAATGGCGTCTATTCGTTGAATAATTTATTTGTTTTACATAATATAAATAGTTAAACATAATATAAAGATATCAAATATCGATTTTAAATACATGCATTTTACGGAATCTTTCATCTCCGTCTGCGATTTGTCTTGAAATTAACAAGGGAGATAACCGATAACTTAAAGTGTTCAAAATGGCAAACAAGCATTTGAATCGCACTTCGAAAGTGAAATTTATCATTCAAAGCTTTGCTGGGAATAAAAGGTCATCAAAATATTAAGGTTATAAAATTTAAAATGTCATACAAAGTTTCGTTGGAAGCTTAAATGTGTTGAATGGTAGGTTCTCCAATAGTAATGGTCCAAACTATAATACGTTTTTTCTTCAAGCATGAGAAATGTCTATAATCTAATTATATACTCTAGAATATTAGTACAAGAAGACTTCAACAGAATATAATTGTTATTCGGGCTTCACAGGGAATACGGGTTCATATTCCCTGTCTGTATTCTATATTCCCTTCGCTTCCGGCTCAGGGAATATAAAACACAGACAGGGAATATGAACCCGTATCCACTGTGAAGATCCCGAATAACATATAATATTCAAATCAGGGATTTGGTCGAGTACAAAGCAGACATATTAAACTTGTTCAAAACATACTTAGTGATCTAGGCATTAACAACCAAAATTATATCACGTGGCAAAACAAGATATAGCGGTCATTTTTTATACACCCTGTCCCCTTACCAAATGGTATGGAGCTTTTATCCCTAGCTTAGATTAAATAGTCTGGATAATTATGTGATATAAAATATTTCGGTTAAAATCCCCCCTCACTAACAACAAAGCTAAGGTAGTTGTTCAACCAATAGATATGCTAGCTGTCGCTTTTCTGCATAAAGCTAGGTTAGTTGGTATACATGTAGCTTGGATACCTAGTCTATCAACAGATATACCTAGTGTTAGTGGACTACCTACAGGTGGAATAGCTGGTTTACCTTTATGCAAGGATAGCTGGATATCAAAAGCTATGATGACTTGTGTATGTACAGATATATGACAAATCGTTAGTACGATGACTTTTCTACCTGATACGCGATGATACCTGATATACCTATAGCGATGATTCCTGATATACCTATAGCGATGATTCCTGGTCTACCTATAGCGATGATACCTGATATACCTATAGCGATGATACCTGGTCTACCTATAGCAATGATAACTGGTCTACCCTTTAGCGATGATAGCTGGTATACTATAGCGATGATAACTGTTCTACCTATAGCGATGATAGCTGGTATACATACTATAGCGATGATACCTGGTCTACTTATAGCGATGATACCTGGTATACCTATAGCGATGATACCTGGTCTACCTATAGCGATGATACCTGATATACCTATAGCGATGATACCTGGTATACATATAGCGATGATACCTGGTCTACCTATAGCGATGATACCTGATATACCTATAGCGATGATACCTGGTATACATATAGCGATGATAACTGTTCTACCTATAGCGATGATAACTGTTCTACCTATAGCGATGATACCTGGTATACCTATAACGATGATTCCTGGTCTACTTATAGCGATGATACCTGGTATACCTATAGCAATGATACCTGGTATACATATAGCGATGATACCTGGTCTACCTATAGCGATGATACCTGATATACCTATAGCGATGACACCTGGTCTACCTATAGCGATGATACCTGATATACCTATAGCGATGATAACTGGTATACATATAGCGATGATAACTGATATATCTATAGCGATGATAACTGGTCTACCTATAGCGATGATACCTGATATACCTATAGCGATGATACCTGGTCTACCTATAGCGATAATACCTGGTATACATATAGCGATTATACCTGGTCTACCTATAGCGATGATACCTGGTATACATATAGCGATGATAACTGATATACCTATAGCGATGATACCTGGTCTACCTATAGCGATGATACCTGGTCTACCTATAGCGATGATAACTGGTATAACTATAGCTAGTCTATGATCTATTGTTAGAATAAGATGTCTTTTTACGTAATTTGTCTACCCATAGCTCATCTACAATTATCCAGAATCAAGAATGCTTACCCTTGGAGCTTGAAATATCTGCAATTGCTTCAAGCAACACATTAGGTAAGTTGGACTTTGGATTTGATGAACAAACCACAATAATACGATGAACTCTTCTGTGAACTGGTCTCAAAGCGTACTTTTTGTGCAGATTTCGCACTCCATACCTTTGTCCATAATTTACTACGTCTGACAAAACTTCATTTTCTTCCATTTTTCCTGACAAAATGATGTTAAGGAGCTCTTTATTTAGTTCAGAATCATCATTTTCGAATCCGGTCATGTCCAAAAACGTTGGCATCAAATATGTATCGGCTTGGCTATAATAAATTTCTTTCTTGTAACTGAAAATGCAATAATACAAAGCTTGACCTCACATGTGCAAAAGAGGAACAATCACTAAACTTTGGGGTCAGTTGCCTTGTGTTTAAGGTAGTTCGTCTACTATTAATTACGTGGTCTGTCAAGCACTGAGATATCGCGGGTTCGAGTTTCACTTCGGGTAAGGTGTACTCAACCCCAATCTTAATTGACAAGGTTTGTCAAGGTTTTCAACCAAAGGTTCAACGATCCACGTAATCCGGGTTCCTCCCCCAATAAAAACTGGACGCCATGATATAGATAAAGCATTGCTGAAAGTGGCGTTAAAGAAAATTAAAAAAATATATAATATGCTATACTTCAATGACCACTGGTGAATAATTTGAACAGACACTACAGTCACTCTCTGGCACAGAGAACGTAACTGGTTCCCAGATATAACCTCTGCCTCATGTCATTCCCGGTTTTCTGCGCGACTACATTTTTCATCTGCCCGTGACGTTTGTAAACAAAGAATTATGTTTTTAGAATATAACACGAGATATTATTTATTTTCATTTAGTCTATTTAAATACTTTTAATACAGTGTTACATTAAAATTTAACACTGTTTGTACGCAAAGCTTATTCGCCCTGAGAGATGTCTCTCATGGCGTTAACTACTGTACGGCTGAGGTGATTGTGATTGACATAGGATACCCAGAATCCTTTGCACTAAAATGTGATATATTTCAATTATCACTGGTTTGTGCGATTTTTACAATTTACAGCAAAAGTTTACACAACTCATAACTCCACAAGATTAAAATCTCCGCATCAGCATCTGTGATAAGATTTAAGTTAACACTAGGTGTGCAATTTCAGTAACTATTACTATAAACCTCATTTGATATTGCTTTCGTTCATTCTCGCAAATAGACACTGACATTTTTGGGCAAAGTTATGAAGATAATTTGCTATTATATTTAGATCTGATATACTTAAAGTGTCCGGAATGTTGTTTTGTAAAACTGCGTTTAGTAAAGCTTATGCAGATCCAAAAATGTGCAAACTGAAATATACAGCGTTTTGAACTTCGGCAGTTTTTTCATTTTGATAAGGAAATTTTTCCACAGTAAATTGTGACCTATTGTGAAAGGAAGTGTAACCTGGAAACAGTTGATTTTGTCATTTCGACACTCTTCGGGCATTGCCGTTTGAGCTCAATGACAATTTAATTTGTGACATGTAAAAAAACAGAGACATTTAATTAAAAGACAGGTTATCGCGGGAAAATGTTTACTTATTAATTTTCGTAACCAAAATGTACAATATACAATAACCAACAAAAATGCAAGCAAAAATCTGGACGCAGCGATAGTGTGAATTTGACTATAGAATGCATTGTTTGAACACCACTTCAATAGTCTCGTTAGCTTTATCAACCATGAACCAATGCATTGATACAACAAACACCCAAAAAACAAACCCACACACAGAGTGTTAATTCAAATAGCAGTAAAATATTAGTTCAAATATCACAGCGCTTTTGGTAAAAAGTTTCCCTCGACTATTGCTAAGCTTTAAATTAAGTACAAAATTAAAATAAACTGACTACATGAACAACAGTCGTCACAGTTTGTCACTCAAGTACACCTTTTTAAAACCCACAAAGTGGCCGAAACTCACAATTCGATTAAAACAAAATTCTCATGTAAACGACCTATATTTTTAGGGAAAATGTGATAAAATGATGAAATACTGAAAATACCATTTCAATCGTCTGGTGACCTGTTTACCAAATTTTTGAAAATCTCCATATTTGGCATGCTCTCTCCAACGTTCGTTACTAAAGCTGGCGAATATAGTGTTAAGAAAAGATGATTTCCCACATCCAGGAGGTCCAAGGATAGCTATATTTAGAGGTCTCTTTCCTGATAATGAAGTGCCAACAAGCCGTTTACATTCTTCTAATAATTCCTGTTTTCGAAAATATAATGGATCGTTTTGTGGATTCTTTTCAACTTTCAGTGGAAACTTGTCAACATGTCCTGGGCTCCATTTATCCGCCATGTTTAAACCCGATTGTCTTCACAACAGGAATATTACGTTACACTCTTCATTAATTGTTAAGACTGAAAATAAGTGAACAAAAAGTATTAAGAGCAATTGGCCGGTATGAGCCACCAGTACAAAATAGGAAACATCAGTTAATACGCTCAGTACGAAATTTAATGAAAAATGAAAATCACCAAAATTAACAAATAGCGGAAGACAGAGAATTGGCTTTTCAACACCTTCTGTCTTGAAACAGTAACAGAAAGCAAAAATCTCATGACACTCACCGAAATCTGAAACATTAGGAAACATTTATACTATAAAATCAAAAAAAAATTGCAACTTGGTTGTTAATTCAGATTTTCTACATAGGTACTCGTGGACTGGATCGTCGCAAGTACTCGTGGACAGGACCCCCTCCGCCACCCTTTTTGTATTATATCAAATCTTTCAAATGCTTTAACACTTTCTACATTTTGTTATATTCATTTCTAACGAAATAGTAACAGTTTACACAAAAATACTAAGTTTCTATACCGGTCAGAAAAAATTATGTTTGTAAACGCTTTATTTATTATTTCGTTAGAAATGCATATAGCAAAGATCAGAATATATGGTAGACTACAGGTACATGTAGTTAGATACATAAAATGTCAGATAAAAATATTCTATTTCCCAGAGTATCCGAATTGCCGGTCATTGTATATTTGATGACAAAGGGGTCAAACTGTTGCGTACTAATGATATCTTCGTAACTTCCATTGATATTGACCACATTTCAAGAAAGATATGTTTGATAGGATGATAGTATCATATACTTATTGCAAATAAATGATTTTTTACTGTATGATAAAAGGAATAAATGGGCAAAAATTTGATATTTTACCAGATTGGCAAAGCGGGCTGATAACAAAATGTTATTAACTGCTTTCGAAAGGTATTACACGCTTTTCCGTAAGTGTTATCACATGCCTTTCCGTCAATGATCGGAAATTACCGGTATTGTTTACAAATATGATGTCGAACAATAAAGGCATAACAGTAGTAAATGTGTACCAGTAACAAGTTACCAGATTGTGTACCCTACATTAAGTACAGTACTGAATACTTCGTTGTGTTCTGATTTGGTAAAAAGTGGTTAGATGTGTACAATGTTTTAGCAGTAATCTCCTGCATAAATCAATTTTTAAAGTGTGGTACAATTTTTCTCAGATCTTGCAAGATAAAATTTTGGTAATTTTTAAAACAATGTAGTATTTTTACATTCA
This sequence comes from Limnoperna fortunei, assembly GCA_944474755.1. NCBI lineage: Eukaryota > Metazoa > Mollusca > Bivalvia > Mytilida > Modiolidae > Limnoperna > Limnoperna fortunei. The sequence goes on along the minus strand of OX104112.1, from coordinate 22,009,694 downwards.
CTGCATTAGACATTGCATGTAAAAGTGGGAGCGTCTCAAAATGTACTTACTAGCGAAAAAAGGAATTTGTCACGGATATATATAGCTTATATTTTTAAATGGTAAATGAAAGTTTATTAATTTCCTAGTCCAGGTAAATGCTGATCAATGTTAAAAAGGTATGCAAATCACAGAAATGTCAGTGTTTTCGACTATAGCCAAAACATTTACTACTGTGCTACCTATAGCAGACGACTTGCATGATACGAATGCATCGGAGATGGTCAATACTTTGGATTATTTTAAGTCAATGAAAACTTACATACAAAAGGAAATAAACCGTTAGTTGTCTGAAAATATTATCTAAATGACTTTAAACTAAGCATGCAGGAATAGCTAGCTATACCAGAACTCGATAAGATTTTGATATACCCAAGTATATTTCATTTCCCCCTGCTGAAGCATATGATATAAAGACCTTAAACTTAAAGTACGATGAGATCATACACTTAAAACGCGCTAGTAAAACCACCTTAAATACGCTTTTGTACATTTACTATAATCCGCTTATTTACCACTAACAACTAATTTGCATGTTTTACTTCAAATCCGCTTATTTGTGACGCTTAATCCCAACTTCACATAATTTGAATAATTAAGACGCTTCAGCCCAACTTTTTTACACTTCTTAACCGCTCATTGTAATAATCATTGAACTAATTATGCAAATAAGTTTTAAAAAGCGGTATTTCAGCAGTTCATTAGGTAAATATAAGTTGATTAAAAGTAATGCTGATATACCGCTTTTAGTCAACTTCAGCCTTAATATTTATTCGTAGTTATTGTAATATTTTTGTACAGGGAATTATCTTTACGATAGTAAAATACATGTATCAATGAAAAATATGTGCTTTATTATAGTCTTTTTTCATCATCATTAAAACTATCAAAAATACGCTCAGAATGCAGGATTTTGCTTTCCTAAAAAAACTTCTTTAGGGCAACTTCCCCAAGACTCTCTCCCCTCTCCTTCTTCTCACTCTTATCCACTATAACCCCTTGACAGGTCTCATCCTGTATAATATGGAAGAATCAAACACGATTTTTTTCATAAAAAGACATAGTTCGTAATGAACAAGTAAATATTTGTATGTCACGAGTTTTTCCGAATTGTGTTGACTGTCGTATAAAAATGAACTGCAACTGTCACCTTAAGATCGTTATGAAACTGACATTTAAACTCGCTATCGCTAGGTATAAAATATTGAAAATATAAGGTCTGACCATTTTCTAATTCGCATAATCTAATTCGCATAGAGCCCGCTCGCAATAATCTATTTCTTAATTTTAATATGACGCCCTTCTTTAGCTATTTAAAGAAAGCCGTATTAAAATTCCAATAAATTTAGTTCGCAAATGCGTAAGCTTATGTTGTTTGTAAATGTAAAAACAGAGCTTTAAAAATCCAGTTTGTTATGTCTTATCATCATTGCTAGCTCCAATGCTATTACGTGTCACTTGATCAAAATGAAATCACGTGATCAAAATCTGCTTAAATTATTTTTTGTCCGGTAGTTGATATCGTCAAAAAAATGTAAAGAAAGTGAATAAAGAAGGGCAAAATTAATTTTAAAGAAAGACTTAAAAAGAAGCTGACATCGATAAAAAGTTAATGTTACAAATAAAGATAACAACAAAAATGTAATACTATTTTTTTAAATCTCTAAATCGATCTTTAAAAACTGACAAAGATCGCATGTGACGTCACCATTACAAAGAAAGACGTCACGTGACCACTGAAATTTAGAGGCACTGTCATGGGGTGTTCGGTAAAGACAAGTATTAAATGTGGTGTTAACATTGTACATAAACAGTCGGAAAGCATTTCTCATAATGGCTTCCGATTTCTTGACAAGGTCACGTGATTTTCGATTTGAAAATTTGACGTTTTTATTTCACGATAAGTTAGCTTGCAAAACGGACTCGTACGCATATAAAAATTGTGGTATTGGCATATTCTGACAATATTTTAATCCTCGGATATCTGATTTTCATATTTTTTAAATCAAATATGACATACTGTGTAAAATTTTGAAGAATTTCACTGAAAAATGACGACGAAGAAATGGCAGAAGTGAAATTCGTCGATTTAAAATATTGCACCACAAATCGAAACGATGTGGAAGCGCCTAGATAATGAAAGAATAATAGAATTAAACATACGCTACATTTTGCACCCATCATTTGATTTTTAGCAGTTATTATACGCAATTGTGTCAGATTGTTCGCTCAAAAGTTGGCTTTTTTAAAAGGGAGATAATTCGAAATGACGGATTGGAAACGAATTTTCGCAAATACATAATTTTTTTTCATTCTGCCATGTTTTACTCTCCATTTAGCTTTATTTACAGAAATTTTAAGTAACTTAATTAAATTTTGAAATAAAAATTATTTATAACTGTTTACTGACAACTTTAAAATTGAATGTATGAGGCTTTGGTTGGAATTATTTTTAAATTTAAAACAATTCGGAATAGTTAGTAAATTTATTTCACGCTAAACTGGCTTATATAAAAGGGTTAGCTATACTTGCATGGCTAAATTCTAATAAGGTGGGTTAGTTTTCATAATAGAAAAAAAACTGTATTTATTTAAAAGTGATTGAAAATATAAGGTGTGACCATGTTCTAATTCGCATAGAGCCCGCTCGCAATAATCTATTTCTTAATTTTAATATGACGCCCTTCTTTAGCTATTTAAAGAAAGCCGTATTAAAATTTCAATAAATTTAGTTCGCAAATGCGCAAGCTTATGTTGTTTGTAAATGTAAAAACAGACTTTAAAAATCCAGTTTGTTATGTCTTATCATCATTGTCGTTATTGTTAGTGGAACTGCCTGTTAAGAGTGGTTAGCTGCACTGCTATTACGTGTCACTTGATCAAAATGAAATCACGTGATCAAAATCTGCCGGAAGTTGATATCGTCAAAAAACTGTAATGAAAGTGAATAAAGAAGGGCAAAAATTAATTTTAAAGAAAGACTTAAAATAAAGCTGACATCGATAAAAAGTTAATGTTACAATGTCAAACTATTTTTTTTTTTTGGAATCTCTAAATCGATCTTTAAAAACTGACAAAGATCGCATGTGACGTCACCATTACAAAGAAAGACGTCACGTAACCACTGGAATTTAGAGGCACTGTCATGGGGTGTTCGATAACGACAAGTATTAAATGTGGTGTTAACATTGTAAATAAAAAATGTAGATATTCTATGCCAATTAAAATAGTATTTTGTTTTAAACAAAAATAAAGATGCAAATTGTTTGCCTTCTTGATTTATTTAAAAAAAATAAGTAGCGTGATAATATTACCCCCTTACACTACACAACGAGGAATTTTCATACATTTCAACGCACTTTTGACATTTTTACAAAATAATGTTTCGAACAATTTTGTCATAATTAAAGTAAATTCTTCGTTATCTACCAAATATACAATATTTTTCTCAAAATTAATAAATGCATCGACTACGGCTCATGCGCTTACAGATTTTCGACTGGTACAGAATAGCTATAAAAAGTAAATTGACATTAATATCTTCCTGCTAATTTAACAATTTTGGTAAGATGTTAAATTATTTAATTTTATAAAACAGTGACTAACACACAAAACCTCTTGTGTACATAAACATTAAGGAAAAACTAACTTTCCCAACTTTTTTAAATATTTATCACGTAATTGCCTGTTAATTTATATAAACTGGGGCATTAAAAAGGAACAAGAATAACAAGCTGCGAATTCGAACCTTTTTAAGTCCGAAGAAGGTTTATATGTGATGTTTTAAATTAATTTCTTTAAGTCCTAACCCTTTATTTAAAGTATGCTACGATGACTTAATATTTATAAAATGGTCTGCAAAATAAAAAAAATACAACACATATCAAACTAGAGGCTCTTAAGAGCCTGTATCGCTCACGTGACTTACAAAAAACTTTTTAAGACAAGACTTTTCTTGCAAATTTTTATAATAAATGCTAAAGAGTTTATGTGGAGATGTTGTTTCTATGAATGTTTCCATGTTGAATTTACAATCAGCAGTACGAGTGTTTCTGAGAAGAAGCAGTTTTTATTTTTTTTCATAGGTTAGTTTGTTAATGTTCCATGGTGGCAGCAATCTTGTATTTTGGGTCGAAACAAAAAACTCAAAATTGGTAAAGAACCAGTCCATACAATATCACATATCCTAAAATCTGCCAAGCGGTTTGAGAGAATACGAAATTTGAAATTTCAGCCAGTCAGAACGCATTTGCTGCCCTAGCAGCCATGTTGAATTACCTATCGGGTCGAAACATACTTAAAAAATAAGATTACTATCTAAGATTCACTTCTGCATTATTTGGTTAAATTGTGTGGAACTGAGTTTCAGAGAAAAAGCTGTTTGTATGGTTTTCCCAAAGGGACCCATGTTAAGATGTGTTCCACCGTGGCCGCCATCTTGGAATTTGAATCGCCACAAAAAACTCAAATTTTGTAGAAGACCATCTAAGGTACATTTGTGCAATATTTCAAATCAATCTGCTAATCGGTTTGTATAAAGAAGATTTTTGACATTTCAGCCAGTCAGAACTCATTAGTTGCCCTAGAAGCCATGTTCAATTTGCAATTGGCTGAAAAAACTCTCAATACCCGGTAATTAGATAAATATCCATTAATCATTTCTTCATAATTTGGCTTTATTGTGTGGAACAGTTTCAGAGAATAAGTTGTTTGTATGTTTTTCCCATAGGGTCCTATGTTAAACTAAGTCCTGCGATGGCCGCCATCTAGGATTTTGGATCGGCACAAAAAACTCAAACTTTGTAAAGGACCACCTGAGGTACATTTCTGCAATATTTCAAATCAATCTGCCAAACAGTTTATGAGAAGAAGATTTTTTTAATTTTAGCCAATCAGAACGCATTAATGGCCCTTGAAGCCATGTTGAATTTGCGATTGGCTCGAAAATCCCAAAATAATAAGATAATTATCCAACCTTCATTTCCTTATTAATTTTGCTTCATTGTGTGGAACAGTTTTTGAGAATAAGTTGTTTGTACGTTTTTCCCATAGGGTCCTATTTTAAACTATGTCCAGCGATGGTGACCATCTTGGATTTTGGATCGGCACAAAAAGCTCAAACTTTGTAGAAGACTATCTAAGGTACATTTCTGCAATATTTCAAATCAATCTGCTAAGCAGTTTATGAGAAGAAGATTTTTGAAATTCAGCCAATCAGAACGCGTTAATGGCTCTGGCAGCCATGTTTAATATTTGATCAGCACCAAAAACTCAAACTTTGTAAAAAACCACCCAATAAACATTCCTGCCAAGTTTGGTTCCAATTGGCCAAGGGGTTTTGGAGAAGAAGATTGAAATGTGAAAAGTTTACGGCCGACGACGACGACGACGGACGCAAAGTGATGAGAATAGCTCACACTGACCCTTTGGTTTAGGTGAGCTAATAAGACTGTGAAGAGCTACTGGACCCCTAACTTAAATTTGTCTCAACACTTCCGTGATAGTTAGCCAAATAAGAAAATACTTTTTAGCAATACATTTTTTAAAAAACTACTAGTGGACCAAATTTTAATTGCCAAATGATATAACAAGCTACGGTTCCGCAGCTACACTCACATTACACAGCGACAGGTCCCGTTTTCAATTTGTAAGTTTAAATTTTACAAAATGCAATATAGCTGACCAAACTGTATATGCGTTATTTAATACGAACAATACAACAAACTGTAAAGTAGATCAACATAAAATCAAACTAATCCTTACCAATATGTTATTTCCCCGTAGAACACATTCTAATCACATAATAATTTATCGAATTATGCAGCTGTTAACTGACAAATTTCTAAAATATCGGAATAGAACACACTTTGAATATTTTCCGCCAATGCAAACTGTGTCAACCTGACTATTTTAGGTCATGGCCCTTAATTTTCATTGGTTGTTTAAAAAAGGTTCCAAGTAAGGGGTAGGGGTAATGGAAAGGATAGTAACACTGACCAAAGCGGAATAACTCTTAACAAAAGTTAATGCAATTCTGTCTTCTGAAATCGGAGGGGCGCGGAAAGTATGTCCGAAAAATATTTTATGTTCTGTATGCCCTACAGGCACATGCTACTTACCAGAATTCTTACCTCCTAGATACAATTTAGAAATTACTTGGGGGGTGGGGCAACTTTACAAATAACTCAATGACCCTGCTTTACAAACCATTTTCACAACATTGTGCAATATGTGTGCGTGTTTTAAGATACAATTTTCCTGTTTTAGAGTTCCAATGGTATTTTTGGAGGCAGGAGTGAAATCTGTATAAATGGAACTGTGCCAAAATTGCCTAATGTTCATTACAGTATATAATAAATAGATTAATCAATTGTTGGCATCTGTTTGACCTATAACTAAAAGTTACAACCCGCTGCGCTCAGTGTTTTGCTTGCATTTTTTTTATTATTCCATATTGTACCTTTGTAGTTTTAAAATCTAATTTAAAATATTTCTACACGATAACACGTCGATATTTTATATTATGTCTTTGTTGTTCAAAAGTTCCAAATCGTTCTTGACATTTACTACGGGAATTTTGCATAGGAAGTCAGCCATTTGAGTTTCTTCAAGGACCTCGCGTTGTTTTAAAAAAGATCGCCTGCTTTCATAACGTTGACAAACCGCGAGGATTATCCCGCCTTAACTGAAGACGATATTACCCGCCGTGAAGGATTTCGAACTGAAGACAATGGACTCTTCCAAATATACACTTCCGTTGTAATTTAGGTCAAACTTTACTATAGAAAATTACTCTTTCACAATGAAAAAACCGCCGCATTTCAAAACGCTAACTAACTGTGGAAAATAGAGTGACGAATTCAATTAACACATTTTGTTATCTACAAAAGGAGCATAAACTGGACCAAACGCGGTAATCAGTTTTTTTTTTCAGCCAAAAAACCGCCTAGAGATTCCATAACTTTGAGTATAGTTACTTCTTGTTGACGCTATATCTACATGCAGTAGAATAGTGTACTAAGGTACTCACAAAATTAAGGAAGAAAGTAAATGAGGAATTATGTATAAAAGTTAGAAAAAAACATATATTGTCTGTGCTCGTATTTTGGCAATGCCTACTCCATATTAATGCTGTTATTTTTGGTCTGAATTCTGAGATTCGCAAGTATGATTTAACATACTCCCGATAAATTATTTATCTAACAACTCTACATTCGAATCATAATGTGACGTCACAATTAGAATTCCTACGTCATATTAATAACTGAAAATTTCAAACTGAAACAATGCAATTTCGTTAAGATTTCCCAATATACTCAATACATGAGCAAAGTTAGTTATTTCGTATAAACTTACATAGCTTTTCAGCACGTGATTGATTGTGACGTCATAATAAGATGACGTTGACATGAATTCTTCCGCAAACAACAAATAACGACACTAAAAATTGTGAATTGCAAATATTATTTGATTACTTGTAAAATAATGTTCTTGTTACTTCATTTTGACTATAGAGTTTATAATATAAGGTTTGTTTATATTAAAGAATTGTGTTCAATTGTTGGTTATATTATTGGATATAAACGACTTTGGATCGATTTACGCTTCGCGGTTTATTCAGCGTAAATCGACCTATCCAATAATCTAACCAGCAATTGAAAACAATCCTTAAATATATTTGTGTAAAAGGTAGGTATATTCAATAAAATGACGATAATATATTTAAGTCAATTTTATTGGCATTAACACAGGGATATATCTTATTAGTTTAAAAAAACAATATTATCATTGGAAGTGTCCTCTTAGAGCTGCTTCAAAATTTTAAAAGATTTGTTAGACATTAGAATCGAAATAGATTATTGCAAGCCGGTTCTATGCGAATTAGAACATGATCAGACCTTATATTTGTCTTTATTTCATACCTCGCCTTCGCTCGGTATAAAATATTGACAAATATAGGGTCTGACCATGTTCTCATTCGCATAGAGACCGCTAGCAATAATCTATTTCTTAAATACATTCTTAAGTATATAAAGCTCAGATTTTCACAGTCTTACGCATCTTTAGGCATAAACGTATAGGTTTTGATTGCCTCGGTATCCATGGCCGTCTGCTGTTCATGAAATCGGTTTTTCGAAGAACGGTCTTATGCTAAACAATTTAAAAAAATCTGGAACAATTTAGGGCACTTAGACAATACTTTTGGCAGTTTAAAATTTCCATCTTATGTAACATGACCATACTTGTTGTAAAAGGGGTCCGATCGCACCCTCGCACCTCATTTACGACGGGGCTTGTACATGTATACTGCTTAAAATTAAAAAAAATCATTCTTTACATAAAACGAATTGACGTGCCCGTCTCAATCAAAGGTCATTAATCAACGTACATTTTAATCAATTGGAGTCGAGTACACCCTGCCCGCAGTGATTAATCGATTTAAATCCCATGCTCCGGGTGAAATAATAAATTATGTTTTACGTTACAACGAATGACAAAAATTCATGATCCAAATTATTTTAGAATTTGTATTACTTCTTAAAAGAAGAAATATTCAAGCCTTGATTGCGGTAGATCATAGGATGTATAAAATGTATTCATAATTTAGATTAAAGATGTGTACTAACAAGTTAACTCGTAATAGTTAATAAGGCATAATTCTTTAATCTATTTACAAGATTTTTAACCTTTCGATTAGATTGTTTTTGTTTGTTTGAATGATGTTAAACGCCACTTTCAGCAATTTGATCAGCTATATTATGGCGTCCAGATTTTATTGGGGGAAGGAAGCCGGAGTACCCGGCGAGAACCCTCGAGCTTCGGTAGGAAAACTGGCAGTTCTTGTTAATTAAGATTGAAGTCCAGTACACCCTGCCTGCAGTGTTTGTTTTGTTTGTTTGATGGTGCATGTTTAACGCCACTTTCAGCAATTTTTCAGCGATATCATTGCGTCCAGTTTTTATTGGGGAGGTAGCCGGAGAAAACCCCCGACCTGCGGTGGGACCCTGCCTGCAGTGAGATTCGAACCCGCACCACGTGATCAAAAGTAAACGAACTTCCTTAACCATTCGACCACCGAGACCCCTCGCCCCTTTCGATTAGACCCTTTAACAATTGAAGAAACATGTGTTATCTAATTTGCTGTGTAAACTTTACAGGCACGTTAATTAAACTTTCATTTGTGTACAGTTCCGATTTATGTATTGGCGTCGAGATAAGCCCATGTCCAGATTGACCTAAAACATACATGTATTTCTGATAAGATTAGGAAAGTTTCCTCGGCGGTAATGCACCTTATCTGCACCAGCTTATATTTAGTAATAAATTATTTTTAGTTCACTTAAAAGCATATATATATATTTTACTTACATGTACAATTGCCAATCTTGTGTATACATATAAAGCGGTGTCCAGTCGAATTTTGATGTTACGAAAAGATAGTACCGGATAATTTAGAAAGTATCGTTAATATCCAAAGCGGTGTCCAGGTGAATTTCGAACAGATAACCATGTACAGTTAAAAAGGTCGTTCTAACTTGTGATAAGAAAAAGAATGACTTGACTTGGGGAGTTGTTTACATCATACACCGACAACTTAATGCTCTTGGCAAATATTAATTTAAATAATCCACATGTTTTTTTTAATTATACTTCACAAACATTCATTGTTACGAATTGTTTACGGCTGATATAAGAAGACAACTATTAATAATAAAAGAAAGCTCACACCACATAAAGTCCAAGAAAAATTATTGGGAGCCCTTATAACCACCACACTTCCGGTACAGTTTATTACCTCAATAGCTTCGCTTTCCATAACATCATGTACAATTGCAGCTCGGAGATGTCATCCATAAAGATAAGTCTGTTACCAAGTGCATGATTGTCAAAATGTGGCACAGAAATAGCGTTAATGACGACCTGTCATTGCCCCATCAACCACATACAGATTCAGTTTACAGTCGCATTAAAAGCATCCCCACACTGTAACACCACCACCACCGAACGATGAGATGCCTAGGATGTTGTTCTGGTACGTTGTAAACAGTGCCTCGTTGTCTCCAAACGCGCATGCGCCCATCAGGCGGGCAGGCAGGCAGGCAGGTAGGTAGGTAGGTAGGTAGGTAGGTAGGTAGGTAGGTAGGTAGGTAGGTAGGTAGAAAAAAGCAAGTAGATGTGTAGATAGTCAAGTTAGATATGTAGGTCACGTAGTATGTATTGTAGTAAGGTAGTAGATATGTAGTAAGCATTTAAGTAGGTTAGGTCTGTAGGTGTGTTAGGTAGGTTGTTATATGTTTTAAGTAGGTATGTAGATAGGTAGACATGTTGGTAGGTAAGTTAGGTGGTTAAGTAGGATAGTTAGTAAGGTAGGTAGGTATGTATGTTTATACTTAGGTCATATGGGTAGATTTGTAGACCGTAGATCATGAAAATAAACAATCTTTTACTTTATATGTCCCAAAATCTCCGTTGCTAGGTTTTGTATCGCCTTTTATCTTAACTGATATATTGTATGTGATGCAAATCATATCGGCAAAATTTCTACAATGCAAGTTACATTTAATTTCTCCTTGTTAAAAATGTCGATACGTATGTGTTTGTGTACGTCAATGTCAACAATCGCAATACCATCTTGTGAACCAAATTGATGTAGAAGTCCGTGTAAAACCTAATATATCATAAAATTGGAATAAACCATAAAAATATCCAAATACTGACATAGTTAAAGCTAAGGCTAAGCGATTCTGTTATTTTGAATATCCTCTTAAATTTGTTTCTTTCTAGAGATTTGTTCGATATGAAATATTAGCGTGAAATGTATTATTTTTGTATTATTTTCTTCATGTCATAAACATGTTTAATGTCAACATTATTTTCGGGCTTCACAGAATTCGCTATTCTCTGAAAATTTATTTACAAATTTCAAGACTTTCAGCATTTAAACTACAAGTTAACGGATTTGCTTTGAAATACTATCGAATTATGTCTTCAAATATCACCAATTTATTCGCATTCTACAATTAAAACAATTTCATGGAACATTTCAAGTCAGAAAGTTATGCCTGCAACTGTGTATTAATTTCCCAACAGGTATATTGTTTGTTTGTTTGTTTAAATGATTTTTTTAAGCCCTTTCGGCAATTTTGCAACTATACCATGGCGTCCAGTCTTTATTGTGGCGGAGCCGGAGTACCAGGAAAAAACCCCCGACCTTCGGTGGGAAAACTTTAAATCCTTGTCAATTAAGATTGTAGTCGAGTGTACCTACCCGTAGTGACACTTTAACCCACAACATCAGTGTTGACCTACCACTTGATCAATAGTAGACGAACTATCTTAACCACTCGGTCACCGAGGCCCAGGTATATTGTCAATTTTATTCCTCACATTTTTGAGCATTTATCTAATAAAAATGCTGGTTTACAATAGCACAATATTTACTCTTTTTTTATTTATTTTTTTTTTACAAATTTCAGAAAAATTAAAAACGTTAGTAAAACATAAATCTACCGAATATACATTAAATATAGACGAATGTACGGAAGCCTATTAGTACCATATGTGGTATATTTTTAACTTTTATAACAACTTAGCTAGCTTGTGATAAAATTAATAATTTGTAATAACAACTTAGCTTACTTGTAATAACAACTTGGCCCACTTTCAATAACAACTTTGCTAACTTCAAATAAAAACTTAGCTAACTTGTATGTTAAACAACTTAGCTAACTTTTTAAACAACTTAGCTAACTTTTTAAACAACTTAGCTAACTTATAATAACTACTTAATAACTTGTAATAACAACTTAGCTAACTTGTAATAATAACTTATCTAACTTGTAATAACAACGTAATAACTTGTAATAACCACTTAGCTAACTTGTTATAACAACTTAGCAAACTCATAATAACAACTTAGTTAACTTGTTATAACAACTTACTATAAAACTTTATAATATCGATTCAAAGTACGTCAGTCATTTGTTTGGAAATATTCCGACTCTAGCAGTCGGAAGATAATAAAATGTTGAATTAAGTTTACGCGAAACCACTTCCTACATATACATGTATAAACGACAATTTAAAACAACCAGCATCGAAAAAAGCAATCTGCCTTCAATGTGACGCCTTCAATTTCAACCTTCAATAAATCGGCTTTTTAAAGCCAAAGCTTCAATAATATTAATTTGTTTTGCCAATGTAACCTACTCCTTAGGCCTAGGTAACTGTAAGCCTCCATTTAAAAAAAAACGTGATTGCAACCAAACTCATGTAAATATTCCAAATATAAGTTTTACTAGTCCGATTCAAGACAGGCCTACAACCCGGGTTACTCTTTTTCGGTCTTCGATTGTGAAATGTTTTCTCTCTGAAGACTTACATGTTGAACATTATATATCATGGTATTCATTAATTTTTTTTTTGTTTGATGGTGTTTAACGCTACTTTCAGCAATTTTTCAACTATATCATGGCGTCCAGTTTTTATTGGGGGAGGAAGCCGGAGTACCCGGAGAAAACCCCCGACCTGCGGTAGGATAACTGGCAATCCTTAAGCTTGTCAATTAAGATTGGAATCGAGTACACACTGCCTGCAGTGAGAATCGAACCCGCAATCTCAATGTTGACAGACCACGTGATCAATAGTAGACGAACTACCTTGACCACTCGGCCACCGAGGCCCCTATTGATTAAACAAACAAACAAACAACAACGACCTCACCCAACAACCAGAAAAAAGAATAACGAACAAACAACAACAACAATAAACACTACAACCATCAACAACAAACAAAAACAACAGTGAGATATCCGCTTAGGGCACTTCATGTGTGGGTTTTAATTTTACCAAAAAGTGGGAAGGTAACTTTCCATAAAAGTTAAGTAGGTACATATGTACGGCCCAAAAAAGACTACGTTTTTGGATATGCAATATGTGAAGAGGGTGAAAATTTGATAGGAAGAGAGGAAAAATAACATGTCTAGTGCATTGATTTATATAAGGATTGAAGTTGTTATTACAAGTTAACTAAGTTGGAATTACAATTAAGCTTAAGTTGTTATTACAAGTTAGCTAAGTTGTTATTACAAGTTAACTAAGTTGGTATTACAATTAAGCTAAGTTGTGGCTGAGAACATTATTGTTGTCAACAACTCTTAAATAAAATGTGTACAATTATTAGCCGCAGTAGTTTACGTAGTTTTATCATAAATAAATGTCAACAAGTTGACGAAATTCGAATAAATGAAAAACGTTCAAGTTGTTTTAAGTAATCTGCATTATAAGAATACAAAACAAGGTATAATTTTAATATAAAAACGATTTTTCATGAAAGTTGTCATTTTCTCCCAACTAAAAACAATTGACCAATCAAAACAATGTAACCATAGGAATGAGTGTTGTTGGTAGATTGCAATGCGATCATCAAAATACACAAAATAGTTGCCTTAACCTACCTGCGTATCTTTTGTTTCTTTTTCTGCTGAAAATAAAACACATTTGGACCTTTTGTCCCAATCTCTGGCACAGAGAACATAACTGGTTCCCAGATATATGGTGCGCTTGAATATTGTTTAACGCCACTTTCAGCATTTTTTCAGATAAAGCATGGCGTCCAGATTTTATTGGGAGAAAAAACCCCCGATCTTCGGTAGAAAAACTAGCAATCCTTGTAAAATAAGATTGGAGTCAAGCGCACCCTGCCCGCAGTGAGGTTCGAATCAGCAATCTCAGTGTTGACAGACCACGTGATAGTAGACGAACTACCTTAACCACTCGGACACTTGTTTTTTTTTCGAAAACTGTACAAATGGTAGTACCCTACATCAAATTTCCATCACACTTTCTTCAATAATGAAGAAAACGTTACGTTAACGTCCGCCATTGCGCTGACAATGTACATAAAAATCCATCATTTTAAACTAAAACCGGGGATAAATTCGTTCATATCCGTTCAAATCCGTAGATATGGAGATTTTAATACCTTCAGCATCCCTATACACCCTTCAGCTTCGCCTAAGGGCGTACTTGGGGCACTTCAGGTGTTAAATCTCCATATCTACGGATGCGAACGTATATAACTAATAATATTTCGTTTGACGTTATAAGGATGTCATATATTAGAAGATGATGTTTATTGCGTTTCCATATAGAATAAAACGAACAAAATTTGCCCCATGCTCTTTAGCAAAGATTAATGGATGTCACCATGAATAGGTGAATGCGTTTAAACGATTTAACGGCCCAGCGACTGCGTTAAAGTTTTTGTTTTGGGGCAGTTCCTCTGTAACCATGCATGGTTGGATAACAATATTTGGCATACAAGTTGCTGCTGAAGAGTACATGACTGTCCGGCAGGTGTCACCTGACCTTGACATCAATTTCACGGTCCAGCGACTACGTTAAGGTTTTTGTATTAAAGCAATTCCTATGTAACTATGCATGGTAGGGTGACAATATTTGGTATACAAGTTGCTGCTGAAGAGTTCAAGACTGTCTGGCAGGTGTCACCTGACTTTGAAATCAAATTCACGGTCCAGCGACTACGTTAAGTTTTTGGATTAGGTCCGTTTCTCTGTAACCATGCATTGTATATTTTAAATGATAACAATTTAATACTATTTACGTAATGCTCATGACAATGCTACGTGTACAGGGATGATAACTGTACACTTAACTTATAGCATTGTTAAATAAATTTAACGATATCCTACATTTTCTTTCATTTATAACATGGATTCTAGTTTTGAGTTGTGATGAGTCCTTCAGCAGGAAAACAGACAACCTTTGTTAATTATGGTTGTGTCGTACGTACCAGGGAGCATTAAAGATCAAACCCGCGACCTTAATGTTGACAAGGACACGATCAATAGTAAGTACCTTACTATCTACAGTAAGTACCTTACTATCTACCTGAACAATTAGACCATCAATAAATAATATGAACTTTACTCGGGTCCATGACAACTTTGATGTGTTCCTATGATTTTGTGTATTTAAATCGTGTTTTAACGCCACTTTCAGCATTTTGTCAGCTATTTATATCGTAGCATGCAGTTTTTACTTGGGAAAGAAGTCGGAGTATGCGGAGAAAACCGCGGACCTTCTGTAGCAACAATGTCAATCCTTGTCAATTAAGATTGGAGTCCCGTGCACCCTGCCCACATTGAGACTTGATTCCGCAACCTCAGTGATCACAGACCACGTGATCACTAGTAGACTATCAACCTCAGCAACTTAGTCATCGAGGCCCCTCTTTGCAAAAGATGACGACATATACACATAACATATTCATTTGCATAATTGATTTCTCTCAAAATCATTATTTTCCTTTTAATTTAAATTTTTTATGCGACTTTATTTAAATCGGTTGTGTTATGTTGATAAAATTTATTTGAAGTTATTTTAAAACTACTGTATTATTATTATTATTATTATTATTATTATTATTATAAGTATAAAGGATGAATAATTACTCAATACTTTGTGGGGGGGGCAGTAAATTCTTATCTTTACCAAATTATTTCTCCAATAAATATTAAATGCCACGAAATAGCTGAAGATTGCACTGAGTGTCTCGAAAGATTTATTGAAAAGCATAAACTTTGCATTCCGTTAGTCAGTCCGTCGGTTAATCATACGTTTTCCGGACTTTCTTCTAAACGCTTGCAGATATTGAGCTGATATTTGGTATTGAGTCAGCCATGATGAGTTACAGATCAAATTTTGAATATCGTTCCGGTCCATTGATTTATGGAGAAATTATGGCCCTTGGACTTGAAATTTGCTAGTAGGGGACTGAACAATACTTTCAGAATATTATGCAATCCTCAATATGATTAATTGAATAATTATCTTCCTTTTTCATAAACAAGGGTCGTCGCTTCGGAAACAATAATTGTAATGGTGTATATTAATCAAGTTGGCGACTTTTATTTTTTCAGTGACTTTATCTGAAAAGTCGCTTAAGCCACATTTATATTTAAAAATCTTGAAAATATACTGTCAGTCTCTACGTACTACACATCTCATCTAACGTTGACAGAACACTATGAATTAAGAACACAACCGCTTGATGTGGAGATTAAAATGATATAGTAACTAACCTTTAAACTGTATCCGAGAGTATAGCAGTATTTCCCTACCTTTTTTGATTAATAATAAAACTGAAATATTGTTCGTTAATTGTCCATTTAACATCAATCAATCTATTCGAACTGCAATGTGATATCTCTCATTGTGTATTCGAAAATATATACTCATAATATATTTGTACGTTTTTGTAAACAAACAACAAAAACTATAGAAAAACAGAATGTTTAATTTTTCGTTCTATCGTGGACTAATTCAAAAGACTGGACAGATCGTAAAGTCTGCTCCGCGAAGTTTTATAACGCAGGGGTTTTATGCGTTTCATGTTCGTGAGTTTTCTGTCAGCCTTGGCTTTATAATACGTACAGTACATGTATTTGTTATCAACATCCCGCTGTTTATAACACAATATATATTCAAGAAGCAGACATGAACGTATAAAACCCGGAAATGTCTCCGTACAATCGTGTACATCATCATACAGTTTCTTTACAGTTACAGACCTATCTACGGCGAGATTAGAGCCATTTATATTAAAACGAGACACAAACTAAATAAAACACACTATATATCTGTATTTATTGTATAGAAAACTCTATTTTGACCAGAAAATTTGTAAAGGTATACCTTCTTAATAAATTTACAGTTGACCACACAATGCGAATTAAGACTCGAACTTATATCAACTGTGTGGACACGCCAGTGAAGAATTTGTTGAATATATCAGACTAATCGGCTACCGAGTCCTCTTTTTTCAAAGTGAAATGAAAAAGTACTGATGTACGCTAATGTTGCACAATAAACAACTTTATTTATTGATGTCTAAACTTG
Organism: Limnoperna fortunei; assembly: GCA_944474755.1. Taxonomy (NCBI): domain Eukaryota; kingdom Metazoa; phylum Mollusca; class Bivalvia; order Mytilida; family Modiolidae; genus Limnoperna; species Limnoperna fortunei. The sequence goes on along the minus strand of OX104112.1, from coordinate 21,992,732 downwards.
TTTACTCTCTGTATCTGCAGATTGCACAGTCGAATAAATCTTTCTGAAAACGGAATCTGATCCCATATAAATTGATAATCTAACTTAAATGAATTGTGCATTCAAATTACACACTTAGTAGGTTACGTTTTAAAAATTAAATAGAATTTCGTGCATAGCAGTCAAAGTTAAGGATGAAGTCCACCACACCTTACCTTTCCTACCGAAGGTCGGTTGGTTTTCTCCGGCTTCCTCCCCCAATAAAAATTGGACGCCATGAAAAATGGCTGAAAGCTGCATTAAATAACATTCAAACAAACAAACAAACACACCTTACCTGGCTGTCTTTGTCAGTTAAGGTTGTAGTCCACCGCACCTTGCCTGGCAGCCCTTGTCAGTTAAGGTTGGAGTCCATCACACCTTGTCTGGCAGTCATTGTCCGTTAATGGAGTCCACCACACCTTGTCTGGCAGTCATTGTCAGTTAAGGTTGGAGTCCATCACACCTTGTCTGGCAGTCATTGTCCGTTAATGTTGGAGTCCACCACACCTTGTCTGGCAGTCATTGTCAGTTATCCTTGGAGTCCACTACACCTTGTCTGGCAGTCATTGTCAGTTAAGGTTGGAGTCCACCACACCTTGTCTGGCAGTCATTGTCAGTTAAGGTTGGAGTCCACCACACCTTGTCTGGCAGTCATTGATAGTTAAGGTTGGAGTCCACCACACCTTGCCTGGCTGTCATTGTCAGTTATCCTTGGAGTCCACCACACCTTGTCTGGCAGTCATTGTCTGTTATCCTTGGAGTCCACTACACCTTGTCTGGCAGTCATTGTCAGTTAAGGTTGGAGTCCACCACACCTTGTCTGGCAGTCATTGTCAGTTAAGGTTGGAGTCCACCACACCTTGTCTGGCAGTCATTGTCAGTTAAGGTTGGAGTCCACCACACCTTGTCTGGCAGTCATTGATAGTTAAGGTTGGAGTCCACCACACCTTGCCTGGCTGTTATTGTCAGTTATCCTTGGAGTCCACCACACCTTGTCTGGCAGTCATTGTCTGTTATCCTTGGAGTCCACTACACCTTGTCTGGCAGTCATTGTCAGTTAATGTTGGAGTCCACCACACCTTGTCTGGCAGTCATTGTCAGTTAAGATTGAAGTCCACCACACCTTGTCTGGCAGTCATTGTCCGTTAATGTTGGAGTCCATCACACTTTGTCTGGCAGTCATTGTCCGTTAATGTTGGAGTCCACCACACCTTGTCTGGCAGTCATTGTCCGTTAATGTTGGAGTCCACCACACCTTGTCTGGCAGTCATTGTCAGTTAAGGTTGGAGTCCACCACACCTTGTCTGGCAGTCATTGTCAGTTATCCTTGGAGTCCACTACACCTTGTCTGGCAGTCATTGTCAGTTAAGGTTGGAGTCCACCACACCTTGTCTGGCAGTCATTGTCAGTTAAGGTTGGAGTCCACCACACCTTGTCTGGCAGTCATTGATAGTTAAGGTTGGAGTCCACCACACCTTGCCTGGCTGTCATTGTCAGTTATCCTTGGAGTCCACCACACCTTGTCTGGCAGTCATTGTCTGTTATCCTTGGAGTCCACTACACCTTGTCTGGCAGTCATTGTCCGTTAATGTTGGAGTCCACCACACCTTGTCTGGCAGTCATTGTCTGTTATCCTTGGAGTCCACTACACCTTGTCTGGCAGTCATTGTCAGTTAAGGTTGGAGTCCACCACACCTTGTCTGGCAGTCATTGTCAGTTCAGGTTGGAGTCCACCACACCTTGCCTGGCAGTCATTGTCTGTTATCCTTGGAGTCCACCACACCTTGTCTGGCATTCATTGTCAGTTAAGGTTGGAGTCCACCACACCTTGTCTGACATGTCACATTGGAATAAAAGTATTGCGTACCACATGTCATACTGGAATAAAAGTATTGTGTACCACATGTCATGCTGGAATAAAAGTATTGTGTACCACATGTAACCCTGAAATAGGGTATTATGTACAACAGGTCACACTAGAATAAAAGTATTGTGTACCACATGTCACACTGAAAAGAGTATTGTGTACCACATGACATCCTGGAATAAAAGTATTGTGTACCCCATGTCATACTGGAATAAAAGTATTGTGTACCACATGTCATGCTGGAATAAAAGTATTGTGTACCACATGTGATACTGGAATGAAATTATTGTGTACCACGTGTAACCCTGAAATAGGGTATTATGTACCACAGGTCACACTAGAATAAAAGTATTGTGTACCACATGTCATACTGGAACAAAAGAATTGTGTACCACATGTCACACTAGAATAAAAGTATTGGGTACCACATGTCATACTGGAATAAAAGAATTGTGTACCACATATCACACTAGTATAAAAGTATTGTGTACCACATGTCAAACTGGAATAAAAGTATTGTGTACCACATGACACACTGGAATAAAAGTATTGTGTACCACATTACACACTGGAATAAAAGTATTGTGTACCACATGTCACCCTGGAATAAAAGTATCGTGTACCACATGCATACTGGAATAAAAGTATTGTGTACCACATGTCAAACTGGAATAAAAGTATTGTGTACCACATGACACACTGGAATAAAAGTATTGTGTACCACATTACACACTGGAATAAAAGTATTGTGTACCACATGTCACCCTGGAATAAAAGTATCGTGTACCACGTCACATTGGAATACAAGTATTGCGTACCACATGTCATACTGGAATAAAAGTATTGTGTACCACATGCCACACTGAAAAGAGTATTGTGTACCACATGACGCACTGGAATAAAAGTATTGTGTACCACATGTCACCCTGGAATAAAAGTATTGTGTACCACATGTCATACTGGAATGAATGTATTGTGTACCCCATGTCATACTGGAATGAATGTATTGTGTACCACATGTAACCCTGAAATAAAAGTATTGTGTACCATATGTCATGCTGGAATGTAATGTGTACCACATGCAACCCTGAAATAGGGTATTATGTACCACAGGTCACACTGGAATAAAAGTATTGTGTACCACATGTCACACTGGAATAAAAGTATTGTGTAACACATGTCATACTGGAATAAAAGTATTGTGTACCACATGTAACCCTGAAATAGGGTATTGTGTACCACATGTCACACTGAAAAGAGTATTGTGTACCACATGACACACTGGAATAAAAGTATTTTGTACCACATGTCACACTGAAAAGAGTATTGTGTACCACATGACACACTGGAATAAAAGTATTGTGTACCACATGTCACACTGAAAAGAGTATTGTGTACCACATGACACACTGGAATAAAAGTATTTTGTACCACATGTCATACTGGAATAAAAGTATTGTGTACCACATGTCACATTGGAATAAATGTATTGTGTACCACATGTCACACTGAAAAGAGTATTGTGTACCACATGACACACTAGAATAAAAGTATTGTGTACCACATGTCACACTGAAAAGAGTATTGTGTACCACATGACACACTGGAATAAAAGTATTTTGTAAAAGTATTGTGTACCACATGTCACATTGGAATAAAAGTATTATGTACCACATGTCACACTGAAAAGAGTATTGTGTACAACATGACACACTGGAATAAAAGTATTTTGTACCACATGTCACACTGGAATAAAAGTATTGTGTACCACATGTCATACTGGAATAAAAGTATTGTGTACCACATGTCATACTGGAATAAAAGTATTGTGTACCACATGTCATACTGGAATAAGAGTATTGTGTACCCCATGTCATACTGGAATAAATGTATTGTGTACCCCATGTCATACTGGAATAAAAGTATTGTGTACCACATGTCATACTGGAATAAAAGTATTGTGTACCACATGTCACACTGGAAAGAGTATTGTGTACCACATGACACACTGGAATAAAAGTATTGTGTACCCCATGTCATACTGGAATAAATGTATTGTGTACCACATGTCATGCAGGAATAAAAGTATTGTGTACCACATGTCACACTAGAATAAAAGTATTGTGTACCACATGACACACTGGAATAAAAGTATTGTGTACCCAATGTCATACTGGAATAAATGTATTGTGTACCCCATGTCATACTGGAATTAAAGTATTGTGTACCCCATGTCATACTGGAATAAATGTATTGTGTACCCCATGTCATACTGGAATAAAAGTATTTTGTACCCCATGTCATACTGGAATAAAAGTATTGTGTACCCCATGTCATACTGGAATAAAAGTATTGTGTACCACATGTCATACTGGAATAAAAGTATTGTGTACCACATGACACACTGGAATAAAAGTATTGTTTACCACATGTCATACTGGAATAAAAGTATTGTGTACCCCATGTCATACTGGAATAAAAGTATTGTGTACCACATGTCATACTGGAATGAATGTATTGTGTACCACATGTCATGCTGGAATAAAAGTATTGTGTACCACATGTAACCCTGAAATAGGGTATTATGTACCACAGGTCACACTAGGATAAAAGTATTGTGTACCACATGTCATACTGGAATAGAAGTATTGTGTACCACATGCATACTGGAATAAAAGTATTGTGTACCACATGTCTCACTGAAAAGAGTATTGTGTACCACATGTCATACTGGAATAAAAGTATTGTGTACCACATTACACACTGGAATAAAAGTATTGTGTACCACATTACACGCTGGAATAAAAGTATTGTGCACCACATGTCACCCTGGAATAAAAGTATTGTGTACCACATGTCACACTGAACAGAGTATTGTATACCACATGACACACTGGAATAAAAGTATTGTGTACCACATGTCACACTGAACAGAGTATTGTGTACCACATGACACACTGGAATAAAAGTATTGTGTACCAAATGTCACACTGAAAAGAGTATTGTGTACTACATGCCATACTAGAATAAAAATAGTATGCACGTCTGCACATTTCATACTACATGAAATACAACTGGTTTTATTATCTCTAAAGGTCTTTAAACGAAGAAAATTTAAATGCAATATATATTCTTTATTTATATTGTTCACGGCAATAAAATACATTTGATCTGTTTATTTATATTTCTTATATTAATAGCCTATACAATGTAACCGATCAGGATTACACTGCATCAGATTGAAATAAATTGAAATCTGGTTTATTTTAATACTGTTATTGATGAAAGATGACATGAACGGCATGCCATAAAAAAATTAACAAAAACCAAAATGTTCAACCTTTACATTTACAACATACTGATCATGCATATACTGCATCAGTAACATACATTGTAATCAAGAGTATTTTAAAATCTTATTGTTGGCTATAACCAACATAACCAAAGCCTTATAATTCTATGTTTTCCATATTTAGAGAAATAAATATTTGACCGGTTGAGGTTTTTAACGAAATTTGTTTTTTGATAAATATGAAAATTCTATTAAAACTAAAAATAAAAGATGGTTTATGAATAACATTTGGTATGTAAAAATCTACAAAATATTCATTGTTAGGTGGACGTTCCCTTCTACCAAAATACCAAGAAACATGGAATTGAGAATGCCTTAATAGGAAAATGAATTTCGTAATGCAATTCTATGATTTGCATATTTAGAAATAAATATTTCACCGGTTGAGGTTTTTAACGAAATTTATTTTTTGATAAATAAAGTTGACCCAATTTATTTTTGGATAAATGACGTTGACCGAACTTTTTTTAGCGTAACCAATGTAAACAAAGATGGCGGCATTCAATATCGACGGCGATTACAATATTTATTGTATGATAAATTGACATTAATGATTTGTTAAATTGAAAACTATTCTTGTGTTCGATAAAGAAAATAAATTTATAGATTAAAGTTGTATTTATTAAAATTAAAAGATGGTTTATGAATAACATTTGGAATGTAAAAATCTACAAAATATTCATATGTTAGGTGGACGTTCCCTTCTACCAAAATACACAAGAAACATGGAATTGAGAATGCCTTAATAGGAAAATGAATTTCGTAATGCAATTCTATGATTTGCATATTTAGAAATAAATATTTGACCGGTTGAGGTTTTTAACGAAATTTATTTTTTGATAAATAAAGTTGACCGAACTTTTTTTAGCGTAACCAATGTAAACAAAGATGGCGGCTTTCAATATCGACGGCGATTACAATTATTTGTATGATAAATTGACATTAATGATTTGTTAAATTGATAACTATTCTTGTGTTCGATAAAGAAAATAAATTTATAGATTAAAGTTGTATTTATTAAAATTAAAAGATGGTTTATGAATAACATTTGGAATGTAAAAATCTACAAAATATTCATATGTTAGGTGGACGTTCCCTCCTACCAAAATACACAAGAAACATGGAATTGAAAATGCCTTAATAGGAAAATGAATTTCGTAATGCAATTTTAAAGAATTATAAGGATTAAACACCGTTTTCAATGGATGTATCGGTATATTAACAACTCGCTCACAAACATATCATTAAAGTACATCGGAAAACTGTTTAGCCATTTTGTCTGAGTAATTTTCGCAATCAACACAGTATATGCTTATTACGGTCGTATATTTACAAAATTGTAATTAAAAAATCACACGTGGAAACTATTTTAGAAAAGTATTAATAGACACAAGTAACATTTTTAACAAGGAGAAAAGACGAAAACCGACTTTCCATCATCGTTTGTCAAAACAAATATCGATAATTTCTACTGAATGCCACACTGAGCGGATTAATAATTTTCTCCTTGATTGGACATGTTTTTTAATTTTTAATACCACAATTCGCTAAATTAACGGCTGGCGTCTATTACGTAACTTCTATCCGATCATCGCCTTCTATCAATTTCCATACTCACAACTGCAATTAATAGTTGTCATTGGAAATAAACAGACACATGAACTTCAACGTTCAAATAATCACTATAAGTTACGTATTATGAACAAGAAAACACCAAAACCGACTTTCCGTTGTCGTTTGTCACAAACAAATATCGATAATTTCTACTGAATGACAGACCCCATGGATTAATAATTTTCTTATCATGATCCAATATGATGTCAATGACGTTTCCGTCTGGCGAAAGTCGATGTATGTTATTTGATACAAAACAAGCAATATACAGGTTACCTCCCCTGTCAGTAGTCACAGCTTCAGGTGCAGTGAAGTGTTCAGGTGTACATGTAAAACGTACTTCTCCCCCGAGTTTGACACAGCCTACTTTGTTATTCTTAACGTCGGTATAATAGACACTATCCTGTGGACCCGGATGTAGGTAGTAGTAGTCACCACTAGGTAGAGTTATTGTAGTTATTTGCTTCCCTTGTTTACTGAGGATGGAAATCTTCCCTTCATCACCAACACAGATCTTATCACCGACAACAGCTATACCGTAAAACAAACCAGGTACAGAATGTGTATCACCGGACTTCATTGATTGCATGTCAACAAACTGTATTGACGACGACCGTATGCCAGGTAAGGATACTACAGCTTTATCTTCACCTGGTATAATAGCAATACCCCATGGTTTACCAGATAACGTACAATCCTGTAGGTACTCACCACGGTCACTGTATACCAGTAACTTGGTACTGTAACGGTTACATAGTAGTAGACGGTTGTCGTCTGTCACAGCAATACTGGTTATCCGGACATTATCGGTAGACTTAATATCAAACTTCATGTCAAAGTCGAACTTTGTGGGCATCTGAATTGTTGTCGGTAAAACCTGAGCTTGATTTGATTTGGATGGTTTATACTTGATCGGACATGGTGTAGACTCAATGTGTACTGACCCAAAGGATTCGATCTGGAGTTGTTGCTGTGGAGATTTTTTTAACGAAATTTTAGAGGTGAACATCGATGCTATTATTTTTTGTACTTTGATATCGAAGTCGGAAATTTTCCATTTATACGAGTTTAATAAAATAAATAGCTGGTTCTCTGATCCGTGTTTTGACACAAGTTCTAATTTACTGGTAACCTCGTCCAGAGATTCCATCAGTGTAGATAATGTTTCTATGTCAGATTGTATTTGCTTCTCGCATTTTGTCTTAGCTGATTTAATTTCAGATATCACTTTCTTTTCGAGTTCATCCAGGCGTTCCAAAAGTTTGGATTTAATTAGCGAAACATTTCTCAGCACATCTGATTCTTCGTCATTTAGACTCTTTAAATTATCATTGCGGTTGCTTATAAGCGTTTTCAAAGTTCCATGTAAGCTAGATACGGTGCTAGATACATCTTCCAACATGAACGATCTTCGAACTCCTTTTGAAGCAACGTCTACAGGAACACATTTTTGACATGTCCGGTGCGTTTCTGCCATACAGGAACGGCAGCATAGACAATCATGTTCCACGCAGAAAAAATCAAGTGCCATTTCGTCGTGTTTTTTACAACCACTTTGTACAGACAATTTTTCCTTGGGTAACGATCCAGGATCTATTAAATGATGAGAGGCGCATGCTTTGAATGAACTATGAGCATTCAGACAGACCGTACATAGGTTTTCCTCACAATCAGTACAGTACTTTACGGCCACTACGGATGACAGTTCCTTACGTGAGCATGGATCGCAAATGGGTTTGGACGTTGCCATTTTTTCCTTGAAAAAAATAATAAATAAGTTAGAATCTAATAATGTAAAATGGAAATATGTACTTAAAATAATGTCGTTTGGTTGTTAATGTTTAACGCCAATGTCAGGTATTTTTTCTGCTATATCCAGGTTTCCAGTTTTGTATTATTATATTATTTTGTATTTTTTAATACCCTGGGAAATACTTCGGTAGAAAAACTGGTTAATCAGTGTTAGTTAGAATTGGAGTCGAGCACACCCAACCCGCAGTGAGACTGGAACCCACAAAGTCTATGTTGACAGGCACGTAATCCATAGTAGACTACCTTGACCACTCGGCCACCGAGGCCTCGCTAAAATAATGTATCTTGATCTTTGCGGACAGTATTCCGAAATATTATATGTAACGGGTGCATTTAATTTATATTTATGACTTTTAATGTAAATAAATATTTCTTGTTACCGTGTTTTCGTCTTAATTTTTCACGCCATAAAATTTATTAATAACGTACGCGTCACATCAGCAAAGTAGCATAGGGGAAAATACTACACATTATAGAAATCATCAGAGTAGCACAAGTAGAGGATAGTACTACACATTATAGAAATCAGCAGGGTAGCACAAGTAGAGGATAGTACTACACATTATAGAAATCAGCAGAGCTAGCACAAGTAGAGGATAGTACTACACATTATAGAAATCAGCAGGGTAGCACAAGTAGAGGATAGTACTCCACATTATAGAAATCAACAGAGTAGCACAAGTAGAGGATAGTACTACACATTATAGAAATCAGCAGAGTAGCACAAGTAGAGAATAGTACTACACATTACAGAAATAAGTAAAATCAAGTCAATCCATGTGTCTTAGTCAGTGCCATCTCTAGAATTTAGGAGTAGCCAGGAGTGACACACACAAAATTAAATTGAATTAAAGCAGTTCTACAATGTTACAATTATTTTTAAACAGCGTTTTTTTTTCACAAAGATTAATTAAACACATTAGCAGCCATGTTGAATATACCTAAAGTAGCTCGATACATTAAAAAAAACTATCAGCCTAGGACATTTTTAAGTCGAGAAAAAGCTATCGTTATGTATGATTGAGGCGGTATTATTTTTAATCAAAAAGCATGATAATTAATGTGGTCCTACGATGCTCGACAAAGGCACAATAAATGCCGATCTTAAACACAGAAACTGGCTATGGGATTTAATGGACATTAAATTAAATGTGCTGAAATTTCAACCCCTGTCTTTAATTACATCACGTGAATAACTGTACTTGAACCGTATGGACGTATTAACCACTGCGTCGGCCCATTAGACCCCTTGAGATTTATTGATTATACTATAAAATAATGACATACTTCATATTAACGGGTTCTTGATTATATATTGATCATGAGTCTTTCTTTCTTGGTAACTGAACAATGCATCCATTATAACCTTAAATATATAGAAATGGCACCCCCCTTTTAGCTTTACAAAACGAAAGTAGTTTTTGTAAATACACAAATAATTGCAGTTAGTAAAGGAATATGTTGTCAAAATATTTGTTATATGTTCAATTAGCAATTAACAATGTGAATTACAATTGATTAATGATTTTAAATCCTCAATTAAATTAATTCTTAATTTGTTTACCTGGCTTGTGTCGGAGTAAACGGTGTGTTCCAAATGTACGACAACGGGAAAACCTATTTTGACGTGTGTAAAACCCGGATGTCATTATGTCTCCGATAAAATTAAGTTGTGACAATTTTGCAGAGCAGTTTATCAATTTTATTTAAATTTGATTGGAATCTCAGGAAATTATTTCTCAGTTTAATGCAAACATTAACATTATTTAAAAATTGGTGATTGGAAGAACTTGTTGTGGAATCAAATAGTGATAAAACAAACAAATAAAAACAAAACAAAACTAGAAAAACTTGAAGCAAATTGATACCCCCCCCCTTCCCTTATGTGAATTACCAAGTCAGTCCATGTTTTTCTATGGGAAACCAAATTTTCGTCTGACCAAATGTAAAATATCGTGTGTACAATGACCCTAGTATGTGACAAATATTCCATGTAAGTTTCATCAAATTCCATTCATCATGGAAGGAGTTTCGCATAAGATAATGTGTAACCGACACCCCATCACTATATATACCCCTACCATGAAGGGGGAGACAAAACAAACAAAGAGAAAACGAAAAATAAAGACCCCCTATAGGTTAAAATACACATGTACCTATCATTATATTTACAATAGTTTTATTCTAGATACTGCTCCGCTACAGTCACAAACTTAACGTTAACACTAAGAAGAATGCAGTAAATTCTAATTCAGACAAAATATCAAAGCAATTCTCGTTGTTATAAAACCAAAAGTGAAGTTGCTACACGTAATACAGACACTTCAAGCTAAGTCCCATCATCTCTGGCCAAGTTTTATGATCTGGTTCCCTCTCTATTCAAGAGAAGGAGGACCAGATCGCAAGTTGGCTAGCGAAAATGGCGAATATCTAGTTCAAACTGGAATCAAAAAGTAACCTATTTGCTGATATGTGTAAAAAAAATACCGACTCCAATTTTATTTTTGGTCCAGTGAGCATTATTTCAGCCAGATTAGATTTTTGCGTTTTACATCCAGCGAGGAGTATTTCAGTCATATTTTATGTAGGCTTGGCGCCTAGCCCGCATTATTTCAGGTTTGTGTATGCTCAATGTGAGTTCAAAGAGCATTATTCAGCTATATTAAATATTTGCTTTACGTCCAGCGAACAGTTGTCAGCTATATTAAATGTTTGCTTTGTGTCCTGATAGCAGTATTTCAGCTATATTGAATAATTGCTTGACGTCAAACCAGCAGTATTTCAGCTATACTGGACGCATGCTTGACGAATAGCGAACATTATTTCATCTATACTGGATGTTTGCTTTACGTAAAGCGAACACTATTGCAGCTATATTTGATGTATGTTTGAAGCCCATCAAGCGGTATGTCTGCTATATTGGATGTTTGAATTATGTCTAGCGAGCAGTAACAGAACTATATTACGTGTTTGGGTTACGTCAGTATTTTAGCTTAATTGGATGTTGCTTGACGTCATGCGAGCAGTAAATCTGCTATATTGGATTTTGTTTTAGCTTTATTTAATATTTTTTTACGACTATCGAAAAGTTTTCTTGCTTCATTGCGTATGTGTTTTACGCACATCAAGCAGCATTACGGCTATAATGGATGTCGAGCAGTATTCCAGCTATATTGGATGTTTTCTTTACGTAAAAGGAGCAGTATGTCAGCTATATTGGATGTCAGCTTGACTTAGTGCGAGCAGTATTTCAACTATACTGGATGTATCCATGACGTCCAGTCAGCATGTGCCAGCTATATTGAATGTATAATTTACATTAATCCAGTAGTATTTCAGCAATATTAGATGTTTGCTTTACGTACAAATAATAGTATTTCAGCTATTTTTGGGTTATGTCAAGCGCGCAGTATTACAACTGCATTGCCTGTTTGCCTCATTGAATGTTTTCTTTGCGTCGAGCGATCAGAAGTCTAACTATATTTATTGTTTATTTTACGTTTATTTTATTTAAGCGAGCAGTATTTGAACTATAATTAGATGTTTTCTTTATTATGTCGAGTTACGTTCCGTCTAGCTATAAACTGTTTAGCTATATCGTGATGTCCAGTTAAATTTGTGGAGGAAACCGGTTATCCGGTAAAAACCTCCAACCATAATTTTAATTTGAGCATACCAGTCTGTGCTAGTTGTTGATTTTAAGGATTGAAATAATGTCATATTCGCAAGCAAAGTTTTGAGTCTTTCGAGAATATCACAGTGTATATAAAGCCCAATGTATTTATTGAAGCAAATAAATGTTTTGTTGATGTTTTTGTCATTTTCATCCATTCAGCGGAATGTATTATACACGTTTATTGGATATGGACAAAGTTTTTATAATTTGCACTTCTATTCTATTGACTTACGATTGTTATTTAGTATAGACAAACTATATACGCTGCAACTCCTAAATAGTTCAAAAATGTGTAACCTTGTAACTTCGTTTACAAAAAACTTATTTATTGCCGAATGGAAAGTTTTGTTTCCGAATATATGTACTTGCCTTAATGCCGCTTTCAGCACAATATCAGCAATGTCGAACAATGAATATTAACTGTATGGACACTATAAACAGGACAACAAACATGGTAAATAATACCAGTAATGTTTTGTTATTTGAATGGAGTTTACTGCCAATTTTCAGCATTCACGGGCTGGAGTATCCCGTGAAAACCGAGACATTTCGCGGAAAAACTTAAAATCCTTGTGAATTAGGATTGGAGTCGAGAGCACCATGTCACCAGGAATGTTTTGTTATTTGAATGGAGTTTACTGCCAATTTTCAGCATTCACAGGCTGGAGTATCCCGTGAAAACCGAGACATTTCGCGGAAAAACTTAAAATCCTTGTGAATTAGGATTGGAGTCGAGAGCACCATGTCACCAGTAAGGCTTAAACCTTCAGTGTTGACGACACTATAAATTGTAGACGACTATATCTTAACTATTTAGCCACCGAGGCTCTACATGTACCCGTGTTGTCTGTAGAAATGAAAGTCAGAATATCTGCTAAAATACTATTGTATTATATGATTACTACATATTTACTACAATGTTAGAAGTAGAACATTTTTACGTTTTTATAAATTAGAAAATTCTGAATCCTACATCTGACACCAATAATCTCCTGCGCTTAGATATATTGACTAATCGAGTGTGATCATGTGACATTTACTTGAAATGATTTGACGTTTATTTACAGCAGGGCATAGACATTTTGTTTCATATAAAAACATTAACACACTTTTTGCCAATCGCAATTTTATTATAGTATTTGTTGCCTCTGTCATGTTGAATTATAACAAATATACCGTATGATTGTTTAGTGTACAAGAACATTTTTTTCACTGTACCTTGAATTAAATGTATATGTTATATTGCCCTGTGCCATTTTTGCAATATAAAGTGAAATAAGTATTAATTAAATTATCAATTATTAAATAAAGAGAAATTACATCGTATCTTACAGCATATTTACATTCTGAAATTTGCACTGTTAAACTTTATCTATCTTTCTTTTCCAAGGAATTATTCAATTTAGGTTTTGTATGTTTGCCTAAAATAGATTGACGTCATTCTAAGCAATTGTCCATATATTCTATGGCATTATGTTTTTTTAGGGTGAACAGTAAGTACCAAGCGAAAAGCATCTTCTTTGCTCAGGAAAACAATCTTTGTTTATTAAAGATGGTATCGAGCAAATATGTATTACTAAATTATCTTTAAAATGTAGACCAGAAAGAACATCATAATAAAATTGAAAAGTAAACGCAACATAATTAAAATTATTAAAATGACTGCAATTAAAAATGGAAATAAATGTTTGAGGCATTACGACGTATTTCAGTATCACTATTATAGACAGTTGTAGCGGTTATAAAGGCATGCCTTTCAGTCGGTGAGAATGATTATACAAAGATTTTGTGTGTATTGTTATTTACTATTGGTAAATACACAACCTTTAGCACCAAATATGTTTTGTTTGGAGTCGAGCACACCCTGTCTGCAGTCATTCTCAAACACGCACCATCTATTTTGACATGCCAGTTGCTAATTGTATATTATGTACATGTACCTCGGATATCAGAGGCCACTACAGCTGCATGTATATGCGTATAAATATAAATAATAAAAGCATATTGTTTATGTAAAGACAAAGACAAATTTTATGAAAATTATACATCTAAGGCTTTAGAAAGAGAAAAGTTCGTATATGAATGGAAACTATGAGGCAAGATATTTCCACCGAGCATTATTGGTCAAAATTGGATTCAGTCATAATGATGGGGAAGTACAATCTATCCATCGAAACCACCTAAGGAATTCTTATCAAATGCAAAATTGTTTATAACTATTGAAGTGATCACATGAATTCATCATAAATACTACTGGCCATAATTTCTAGAAATATTGGAAAAAGTCATTACGGCATGCAACGTGCGCGCTAATATACAATTTTGTACATCTCAATTATGTCCTTCTTATAGAAAAAAAAGCATTGTGTTTCGTCTTATTACATACATACATAAATGAACACACAACCGTCACTAAATGTTATCCCTAATTAACAGCACGAGCTTTAACGCGCCCTAGTACATACATATGGCAAACATGTACACATAACCGGCATTAAATGTTATCCCTAATTAACAGTACGAGCTTTAACGCGCCGTATTACATACATACAGCATACATGTACACATAACTGGCATTAGATGTTATCCCTAATTAACAGTACGGGCTTTCACGCGCCGTATTACATACATACGGCATATACATGTACACATAACCGGCATTATATGTTATCCTTAATTAACAGCACTAGCTTTAACGCGCCGTATAACATACATACGGCATACATGTACACATAGCCGGCATTAAATGTTATCCTTAATTAACAGCAGTAGCTTTAACTCGCCGTATTACATACATACGGCATACATGTACACATAACCGGCATTATATGTTATCCTTAATTAACAGCACGAGCTTTAACGCGCCGTATTACATACATACGGCATACATGTACACATAACCGGCATTATATGTTATTCTTAATTAACAGCACTATCTATAACGCGCCGTATTACATACATACGGCATACATGTACACATAACCGGCATTAGATGTTATCCTAAATTAACAGCACTAGCTATAACGCGCCGTATTACATACATACGGCATACATGTACACATAACCGGCATTATATGTTATCCTTAATTAACAGCACTAGCTATAACGCGCCGTATTACATACATACGGCATACATGTACACATAACCGGCATTAGATGATATCCTTTATTAACAGCACGGGATATATTTAGATATTTGTTTTGTGATTTGAACAACAAACATTTATGTATCATTTATAGATATTGTACATGTAGTAAGCATAGATCTAAACTATGCAGTATATATTAATGTGTTGACTGGACATATCAACAAGATAAGGATAAGAAGAGACGTGGACGAGTGTCCTTCTGAGTCCTTTTTATTGTTTTTGTCAAGTCACCACACAAGTTTATATAACGTCTATCCTATAAACCAAAACGAGCACACCCTGTCGACAGTAAAAACGAACCTCTGTGTTGACAGGCATGTGATCAATGGTAGATAAGTTTGCAATTTTTTTATTTCGACTTAAACGACTTCAAAAATGTGGACCTATACATGTATCGGATATATAGCATTTGTATTATGAAGATATTACCTCTTATCTAGAGCGTTGAAATGAATTTCAGCGAAATCAAACGTGACATCAAATTGTGACGTCAGAGTTTTAAATTATTGGTCATTGGCTGTATATCACATATAAAAGATTGTAGATGCATTGTATTACAAAAATTGTGGTACGACGTCGAAAACTTAAAAACTTCTAGAGTGTAGCGAACAATCGGCAGGTAATGAAATCATCATCAATCAAGGTTGGTCGAGCACACACTGTCCGCAGTAAGACTTGAATCTATGTCTCGACATTCACGTGATCAGTAGTAGATAATTAGCTACCGTAGCCAATAAGTCACAAACCAAGGACGTGGACATGATGTAGATAGCTATAACAAAAGAAGAACAAAATGTTTGTATAATAGTACATGGTGTGTCTAGTCAGGGGTTGTTTTCTCGAGTACGAAAAAGTTAAGGCGTGGTTCTATTACAACTATGTCTTTTTTTTCCTGTCAAAGTTCTGTGGATGTTGTCATGTACACCGGCTTCCCCTTTGTAGCATATGATGTTGTAATATAGGTAAAATATTGCATACAATAACATACAATACAAATATTTTGAACATACAAATAATATTGCCAAATATAAAAATACGTTCAAAGCACCGATAGTCGGGCTCGACCGTTAAATAGCCCGTCTCTACCCTAGGTACCTTAGCTCGACCGTTAGACAGCCGACCTATAGTTTTTTTGTTTTTTAATATGTATTTATTATTGTAGATAATAAAATATGAACTTAAAACCAAGAAATTTTCCAAATGATCATTTCAATTACCCACCGAAAATCATGTCGTTTTTTTAACATAATTTGCCACAAAAAAAATTTTAAAATTCGGCTGAAAAAATCAGGGCGGCAGGGGATGAGAATCGAAAATATTTGTTATATTGGCCTAATCCCTGATTCCTTAGAATCCATTAACCATGGTATTTCTTATTTGATTTTAAGACATGTTTTTAAATTATCATTTAAACATTTTTTTAAATGATAATGCTTTCAGCTTTTTTGTTAGGGCATATGTGTTTCAGGGCTTTAAACCAGGTTTATTCCAAAACATACAAGTCAATGTATCTACATAAAACTTTTTACACTTATGTATTATAACAAGGACAACATTGTTTAGCAACAATTTCAAATTTTTGTTGTCTGGGTCAATTATTTACTTTTTAATTGACCTAATGTTGATGTTTTTTTTATTTAACAGTTTATTATTATAGTGTGTTTGGCATTTTGTGAAGCAATATAATGAACATGAGTTTTAATTTTGTAGCTGTTGTGTTCACATTTGTATAAAATCTACTTCATCTTATTTTAGCTGTTAGATTTTTGTCTTATATGACTATGTATTTACTTACTTTTCCATCATATGAAAAAGCATTCAGATGTATATATTGTGTTTTGTTAAGTTTAGAAACTATAGGCAGGATTTGAAGCTTAAATAATGTGTGTAGGGCCCATGTGGGCTCCCAACAAAATGAATTTAGTAGTCCACATCAGAAAGTAGGGACCCACAGGTGCACGTAAGCTGTCTTTAAGTTATCACAATAATATCCGGTTGGTGACATGAGTCATCAACCCGATTTAAGTAAATGCAATGGGCGGGATGCTACCAATGATAACAAATGTTCCATTTCCATGTTAAGTTTAAAAAGTTAAAAAATCGATTGTCGAAACAGTAGGTAATGTCCTAAAATCGCGCAACCAATTTAGCGGAACAGCTGCTAAATTAACGTAACAGCCATAACTATGAAAGTGCCCCCTAAAACAAAGCATGCGCAATATTAAGTAAACAATGTTGATTAAATGTGAAATTATAAACATTGACATCGTGGGCGACAGAGAAAAGGATTTTAGTTTGCCCACATTCAACACTCGCAAAGTGGGCGACAGAAAAAATAAATTTTAGTGGCCAACAATCAAATCTACTCGCCAATAGCGAGTGGGCGAGTGCTAATTTCAAACCCTGATACTAAGGTACATTAGAATAGATATTCTGTCTATAGGTATGGTAGTATAGATATTGAACTACAGTTGTAGCAGTAATATTTTTGTAAAATCTTGTTTTGCATGTTATCATGTTTATATAGATTGCTTTGGATTTTTTCCATGTATTTTGTCTATGAGTATGAAGGATAGTATTGTTAAGGCAGTGTTGTCTGGTTACATTTGGTTTCTTTTAAATTAGGTTTAGTTCACCAGTTTACGTGAAATTAACAAATGATGTTTCTAACAATTTAAGGATGTTTACTATTCTAAAGAAATTGAATCTATGCATTTAACTGATTGATATTCAAAAAATCTATTTAATTTTTAACACACAATTTTACTTGAACTTAAATTTGTATTTAAGAATGATACATGTTTTTTATTTTGTATTTTAATAAACTGGTAATTCTTCATTCTGTTATTAATTTTTCTATATTATTCACCTATGCACCTTACTGCCTGTAATTTTTGACAACAAATTTAATCGGCTGGTTTTCTGTTGAACCAACAAGGTACTGAAAAAGGTGTTGAAAATCCAAAAAAAAAAATGATTTGAGTATGCATCTGTCAACTATTTTATCGAAATGTTTCCACTCCCCCTTCTCCCAAACATATTCAACTAAGTTCAGAGTAAATTTTGCTCTACACTTAGCCTCGCATATCTATTTAATGAAATGCTTGTATGTACATGTACCAAGCCAGGACCATTGTGATCTCCAAATATCTGCCTTGTTTTGTCTTTTCTCTCGGTTATTTAAGATTGATCCTCCAAGTTTGTTACTTCCCTTATATACCACACAGAGGAACTCTAGCCAAAAAAAAAAAACAAATTGTTGTTTGAATAAGACAAGCTTATAACTAATCAAACTAAGCTGAATAAACTAACATATAATCTTCTGTCAACAACATATGTAAAGAGAAAAATTAAGTAGTGTCTTCATGGATTCAGGATGACACTGACTGACACTTTGAAAAATAGAAATTCTGGATGAAACTACACAAAAACACTGAATAGCACATGTTTACATTGGCAGATCCAGGACTTTAGATAAGATGATATTTTTCCCCAATAAATAGGTTATTTTAGGGCTAAATGTCTAAACACATGACTATCTAAACACGTTTAGCATCTAAACACATTTTTCATCCTTACATGTTTACACTCTGAACGTGTTTAGATTTTAAACATGTTTAGATTTTTTGGCGTTTAAAAAAAAAAGCATCCAGAAAGTGCTTAGGATTATGTTTAGTATCTAAACGCCATTTTTAGCAGTAGTCTCGATCACCCAGACGCATATATAAAAGCGTCTGGGATCACCTTGTTGTAATTTCGCTACCAATAGGTGGAGACAAACAATGATTCTATTTTTATGGCAATATTTTTCAACCAGGAAAACCATGCAAACATGTCTATGACGTCACAGTAAGAGTCACTCTTGATTGTGCATAACAATAATATTTGTTTAATTAATTGATAAAGTAATATTTTATAAAAATATACAAATGTAAACTTTGGTACAATTTTTTATACACTTCTTGATATGAACGGAAGTAATTTTTTAGACAATAAAAATATCATCCAATCAAAAATTACGCCCAGTTTTGGGCGTAATGGTAACGAGTTCAATATAGAGATGAATCCAGACGCACAAATGCAATTAAGCGTCTGGATGATCGAGACTATTTTAGCAGGTATTGATCACGTGGTCTGAAAACACTGAGATTGCGGGTTTGATTCAGATTGCAGGCAGGTTGTACTCGACTCCAATCCTAATTGACAAGGATTTCCAGTTTTCCTACCGCAGGTCGGGGTTTTCTCAGGGTACTCCGGCTTCCTCCCACAATAATAACTGGACGCAATGATATAGCTGAAAAATTTCTTAAAAAGGCGTGAAACACCATCAAACAAACCAACAAACAATCTAAGCAACTTAAAAATCTAATTTAAAAATACTTTCACATTAAAATTTCTAGTAATTAACCTTATTTTTAAAAATTTTAGTTTCTTTAGTAAGTCAATGACTTATGTTTAATTAGAAATTAGTTCACATCTTTAGTGCAAATGATTACAATATAATATGTTTTTTTTTATTTTAGGCATTTAATTAAAAGAATATTCAATGTAAGCTTTGTAGAGGTCGCTATAAGTTTTAATACGCTCAAAAATAATATTGACTGACCCCGAATGCCAAGGTTAATATTAATACTTGAGTCTACCTATTAGTCTAAAAATTAGACGCTTAAGAACTATAGCTATTGAAACTTTTAAAATTATTAAAAAAGAAAGCCCGGTATTTTTACAAGATCTCATTGTTATTAAAAATAATTCTTATAACTTCAGATATACAAACACAGCAGACATTCCTCATGTGAAAACCACCAGGTACGGCCTAAAATCTTTCAGGTACGCAGCCCCTAAGATCTGGAATAGCCTCCCTCAAGAATTAAGAGATATTACAAATCTCAATCAGTTCAAAATCCATATTAATACCTGGACTGGACCTTCATGTACATGTATTATTTGCAGACCTTAGGGACCTAGTGCCAGAGATACACTGCTAAAGATTTATATTTTTAAGCCTTGCTTTTTACTTGCTTTTATATTAGAGTCTATTGCTTTTTACCATACTAGTGCTTTGAACTGGTGCTATGCTCATGAACTTTTACTTATGTTGTATTTAAATGCATGATCATTTTAAATATCTTGTCTGTAATATGCATTGCTCTTGCTTATGCTTGCTGTGCTTTTAGCTCTAACATTTGCTTTAGCTTTATGTATAAACATGTATGTGCTTGTCTTATATAAGATTATATAATCCTGTCTTAACATGCTTTGTATGTCTTACTATTAATATGCGTCTTGATGTTTTTGTTTATTTTATTGTATTGTCGGTATAAAAGCTCCTGAGAGCTTATGTTTATTGTTATGTATGTTTATCCGACTTTAAATAAATATTACTTACTTACTTACCTCAGCTATGATGGTGTTTTAAGTGTACAGCTGTTGGTAGTTTTACATGTACAATTATGATGAGGGCTTTAGAAGTACAGAAATGTTACTGACTTACATGTACAGCTATGTTGGTGGATTACATGAACAGCTATACCGGTGGCTTTAGAAGTACAGCTAGGTTGGTACATTTACATATAAAGCTGCTGGTAGTTTTACATGTTCGGCTTTCTTATTGGATTTACATGTACTGAAATGTTACTGCTTTACATGTACATTTATGTTTGTGGATTACATGTACAGCAATCTTGGTAGTTTTGCATGTACAGCTATGATGATGATTTTTTGATCGATTGATTGATTGGATGTCTGCTTTACGTCCAGCGAGCAGTATTTCAGATATATTTAGGACGGAAAAAAATTAACAAACAATAAATCAACGGAAAATGAGAGTGGGATCGGTCACAGGGAATACAATTTTGACTGCCACTGGAAAAGTATGGAGTTTTGGGTAGGGGCGGAAAATTTAGCCTTTTGCTACAATCAGCCTACTCTTTTTCGAAATCTACATAAGGGGCCTTTATCGTGCAAGAAGCGTGGCACTCTCTAAACACGTTACCCACTACGGTCCGCGGTCAGGCTTTCCGTATAATGACCTGACAACCCCCCCCCCAAAAAAAAACGAGAGGGTCTCCCCTATCCGCCACCCGGGGACCCGCTGGGCTGCTCTGTGGATCGAGCACTTGGAACCCTCCCAGTATGGTCCCAGCTATGATGATGACCTGCTATATGTGTAGTTTTACATGTACAGCTTTCATGGTTGTGTACAGCTTTGATGTTAGTTTTTCAAGTACAGCTGAAATGATTTTTTGCATGTACATTAACTAATAAGACACAGTTGGTGAATTTACATGCGCTGTAAAGACGAACACGGAGTTTGCGGGTTGATATATACAGCTATGAAAAACACATAGTTTACGGTTTTACTTATCACTGAATTGGCACTTTAACATGTACAGCTATGACCAGCAAAGGATTAGAGGTTTAAGACGTACATGTAAGCTATAACGAAAAGATAGCGTTATTAGAAAGATCCATCTATGTCGACACTTTAAAGAGGTTTAACAAACACAAAGTTAAATTTTTTACATGTGTCCAAATCTAAGTGTTAATGTTTTTTTTCATGTAGAGTTTATAAACGCCACAGAATTACCGGTCTTACGTGCATAACTTTGAAACACACAATGGGGGATTCATGTGTTTGAGGGACACAGAGGTTAGTACAAATTTGACAAACACATATTTAAAGGTTTTACATTTACAAGTATTAGGAAGAAATAGTGGAAAAATTCATTTTTCTTTGAATTAGGTGTTACGTAGGCCGAATTTTACTGCTGTTATATTCCGATGTTAGTTTTGTGATTTTTCTTCTGCATTGACAATTAATTTCCCATGCGAATGTGAGTAGATTCACCGGATAATCTCCACAACACAAAATAAAAACCGAACAACATGGCATAGCTTAACCTCTTTAAAATTAAATTTTTTATTTGTCCCCTCCCCATCACCCACCCACCTTGTCTCTTAGGTCGAGTTCAAATGACAACCCGGAATCCTACCCGAGTTACCCGAGATCCATTCGGACTGCCCGGGACAGTGGAATTACGGCTTCAACATAGCCACGTATTTTAGGCAATCAAACCCTGGGATAAATATTGTACAGTCCCATTAAAAGTCCTAAATGGAAATGTTTTGATAAATGAAGATATTTACATCGTCCCCTGAGTCATAAATGATTGGAATCTGTCCCGAGAAACCGGAGTGTGTTCAAATGGAAAGTTGCGCACGCACAAAAAATGTCATGTGACACCGATACCCAAGGGCACCTCGGAATCATAATCCGAACTCCACCTTATTGTCGCCGTAGTGTAAAAATGGAGGTAAGCTGAAGTTTCAATTTTAATTAGATTGGATACATTTGTTTACTATAGATGAGAAAAGGTTTTAAAGTAACATAAAATCTCAAACAAGAGCTATACTCAAGACAGAAAAATAATCATCATTCAATCAATACACAGTTTCGTTTATAAAAACATACAAATAAAAGGGAAAATTCCGAAAATCAACAAAGATAGATTGGGCATCCCCCTTTTTTTCACCAGAACACTATAGCATCTTGTGTTATGTAAGAATGTACGTGGTTCATAATAGACATTTTAAACAGTTTTCCCACCTGCATGGCATTGTTATACAACTATTCTGGACATACATTTAAATAACAATTCATTACATTTTTAACTGTTATTTAAACTTAGAATGTTAATACGTGACAAAAAAAAGTAACATTTTTCTTTCATGTAGTCATAACGGTATCTTCAGACAGTAAGACAGGTTGCCGAAACAGTACCTTTAGAAAGTTAGACTTAGCCGTAACGGTATCTTCAGACAGTTAGACAGGTAGCCGTAACGGTATCGTCAGACAGTAAGACAGATAGCCGTAACAGTATCGTCAGACAGTAAGACAGGTAGCCGTAACGGTATCGTCACAGGTAAGACAGATAGCCGTAACGGTATCGTCAGACAGTTAGAAATGTAGCCGTAACGTTATCTCCAGACAGTTAGGTAGCCGTAACGGTATCGTCAGACAGTAAGACAGGTACACGTAATGTATCTTAAGACAGTTAGACAGGTAGTTGTAACGGTATCTTCAGACAGACAGGTATCCATAACGATATAATCAGACAGTTAGACAGGTAGCCGTAACGCTATCTTCAGATAGTAGGACAGGTACACATAATGGTATCTTTAGATAGTTAGACAAGTAATCGTAACGGTATCTTCAGACAGACTGGTAGCCGTAACGGTATCTTCAAACAGACAGGAAGAATAACGGTATCTTTAGCCAGTTTGATAGAAAGTCGTAATGGTATCTTCAGACAGAAAGACAGGTAGCCGTAACTGTATCTTCAGACAGTAAAACAGGTTGACGTAATGGTATCTTCAGACGGTGAGACAAGTATCCGTAACAGTATCTGCACACAGTAAGACAGGTATCTTTAGACAGTAATACATGTAGCCGTAACGGTATCTTCAAGAAGTTAGACAGGCAGCCGTAACGGTATATTTAGACAGTAAGATAGGTAGCCGTAGCAGTATCTTCAGACAGTGAGACAGGTAGCCGTAACAGTATCTTTAGACAGTTATACAGGTATCCGTAACAATATCGTCAGACAGTTAGACAAATACCGTAATGGTATCTTTAGACAGTCTGTGCGATAGGAAGCCTTAACGGTATCTTCAGACAGAAAGACAGGTAGCCGCAACGGTATCTTAAGACAGTTACATAAGTAGCCGTAACGGTATTTTTAGACAGTATGACAAGTAACCGTAACGGTATCTTCAGTCTGTGTGATAGGAAGCCGTAATGGTATCTTCAAACAGAAAGACAGGTAGACGACACAGTATCTTCAGACAGTAAGACAAGTAGCCTTAACGGTATATTTAGACATTTAGACAGGTAGACGTAACGGTAACTTAAGACAGTAAGACATGAAGCCATAACGGTATCTTCAGACAGTTAGACAAATAGCCGTAACAGTATCTTCAGACAGTTAGACAGGTAGCCGTAACGGTATCTTTAGACAGTAAGACAGGTAGCCGTAACGGTACATTTAGACAGGTAGACACTCGGATAGGCTTAACGGTATCCTCAGACAGTAAGACAAGTAGTCGTAACAGTATCTTGAGAAAGTTAGAGAGGTAGCCGTAACGGTATCTTCAGATAATAATACAAGTAGCCGTAACGGTATATTTAGACAGTTAGACAGATAGCCGTAACGGTATCTTTAGACAGTAAGACAGGCAGACGTAACGGTAACTTCAGCCCTGACGACAGGAAGCCGTAACGGTATCATCAGGCAGTTGGACAGGTTACCGTAACAGTATCTTCAGACAGTTAC
This sequence comes from Limnoperna fortunei, assembly GCA_944474755.1. Taxonomy (NCBI): domain Eukaryota; kingdom Metazoa; phylum Mollusca; class Bivalvia; order Mytilida; family Modiolidae; genus Limnoperna; species Limnoperna fortunei. Next base: position 21,967,906 of record OX104112.1, on the reverse strand, counting down.
ACAAGTAGCCGAAACAGTATCTTTAGACAGTTAGTCAAGTAGCCGTAACAGTATCTTCAAACAGAGAGGCAGGTAGCCGTAACGGTATCATCAGGCTGTTGGACAGGTTACCGTAACAGTATCTTCAGACAGTTACACAAGTAGCCGAAACAGTATCTTTAGACAGTTAGTCAAGTAGCCGTAACAGTATCTTCAAACAGAGAGGCAGGTAGACGTAACGGTATCTTCAGACAGTAAGACAAGTAGCCTTAACGGTATATTTAGACATTTAGACAGGTATCTTCAGACATTTAGACAGGAAGCCGCAACAGTATCTTCAGACATTTAGACAGGTAGCCGCAACAGTATCTTCAGACAGAAAGATAGGTAGCCGTAACGGTGTCTTTAGACAGTTAGACATGAAGCCGTAACGGTATCTTCAGACAGTTAGTCAGGTAGACATAACGGTATCTTCAGACAGTTAGACAGATAGCCGTAACAGTATCTTCAGACAGTTAGACAGATAGCCGTAACGGTATCTTCAGACAGTAATTAAAACAGGTAGCCGTAACGGTATCTTCATACAATAAGACAGGTAGCCGTATCGGAATCTTCAGACAGTTAGACAGGTAGCCGTAACGTTGTTTTCAGACAGTTAGTCAGCTAGACATAACGGTATCTTCAGACAGTAAGACAGATAGCCGTAACGGTATCTTCAGACAGTTAGTCTGGTATCCGTAACGGCATATTCAGACAGTAAGACAGGTAGCCGTAACGGTGTGTGTTCAAACAGTAAAAAGGTAGCCATAACGGTATCTTCAGGCAGTAATTAAGACAGGTAGCCGTAACGGTATCTTCTTACAATAAGACAGGTAGCTGTATCGGAATCTTCAGAGAGTAAGACAGGTGCCTAAAACAGTATATTCAGACAGTCAGACAAGTAGCGTAACAGTATGCTCAGACAGTTAGACAGGTACCCGTTATAGTATCTTCAGACAGTAAGACAGGTAGTCGTAACAGTATCTTCAGACAGTAAGTCTGTTATCCGTAACGGCATCTTCAGAGAGTTAGACAAGTAGCCGTAACAGTATCTTCAGACAGTAAAACGGGTAGCCGTAACAGTATCTTCAGACAGTTATATGAATATCCGTAACAGGATCTGTAGACAGTTAGACAGGCAGCCGTAACGGTATCTTAAGAGAGTTAAACAGGTAGACGTAACGGTATCCTCAGACGTTTAGACATGTAGCGGTAAGAGTGTCCTCAGTCAGTTAGACAGGCAACCGTAACGGTATATTTGGCCAGTTAGAGAGGTAACCGTAACGGTATTTTCAGACAGTAATTAACACACCGTAACGGTATCTTCAGACAGTTAGACAGATAGCCATAACAGTATCTTCAGGCTGTTTGACAAATAGCCGTAAAAGTATCTTCAGACAGTTCGACAGGTAGACGTAACGGCATCTTCAGACAGTAAGACAGGTAGACGTAACGGTGTCTTTAGACAGTTAGACAGGTAGGCGTAACGGTATCTTCAGACAGTCAGACAAGTAGCCGTAACGGTATTTGTAGACAGTAAGAAAGGTATCCGTAACAGTATCTTTAGACAGTAAGACAGGTAGACGAAACAGTGTCTTAAGACAGTTAGACAAGTAGCCGTAACGGTATCTTCAGACAGTTAGACAGGTAGTCATAACAGAATCTTCAAACAGTTAGTCAGGTAGCCGTAACGGCATCTTCAGAGAGTTAGACAAGTAGCCGTAACAGTATCTTAAGACAGTAAGACAGGTAGCCGTAACAGTATCTCCAGACAATAAATACAGGTAGTCGTAACAGTATCTTCAGACAGTTAGGCAGCCGTAACGGTATCTTTAGATAGTAAGACAGGTATCCGTAACGGTATCGTTAAATAGTTAACCAATAACGGAATGGTATCTTCAGACAGTGAGACAGGAAGCCGTAACGGTATCTTCAGAAAAAGACAGACAGGTAGCCCTAACGGTATTTTTAAACAGTAAGACAGGTATCACGGTATTTTCAGACAGTAAGACAGGAAGACATAAAAGTATCTTTATACAGTAAGACAGGTAGCCGTAACGGCACCTTCAGACAGTAATTAAGACAGGTATCCGTAACAGTAACTTCAGACAGTAAGACATGTAGCCGCAACGGTATTTTCAGACAGAAAGTCAGGTAAACTTAACGGTATTTTCGGCCAGTAAGAAAGGAAGACGTGACGGTATCTTCAGACAGTAAGACAGGCATCCGTAACAGTAACTTCAGACAGTAAGACATGTAGCCGCAACGGTATTTGAAGACAGAAAGTCAGGTAAACGTAACGGTATTCTAGCCAGTAAGAAAGGGAGGCGTAACGGTATCTTCAGACAGTAAGTAAGACGGGTAGTTGTAAAATGGTATTTTCAGACAGTAAGACATGTAGCCGTAACAGTATTTTTATACAGTAGGACAGGTAGCCGTACCGGTACCTACAGAGAGTAATTAAGACTGGTAGCCGTAACGGTGCCTTCAGACAGTAAGACAGGTAGCCGTCACGGTATTTTCAGATAGTAAGACGGTAGATATAATGGTATTATCAGACAGTAAGACATGTAGCCGTAAAGATATCTTCAGACAGTAAGACGGTAGATATAACGGTATCTTCAGACAATAAGACACGAAGCCGTAAAATGTAGCATGTAAATAAAAATGCTGAAATCAGCATTGAAATCCAATTTACAGATTTATGTTGTCGCGGCAATGTGAACTCGAAAGGCAAGAAGTGTTCCTGAAATCTGAAGCTTGACACTTTTCATGTTTTTGGGATGAATTCGCTGTAACCAATTTATGTTCAATGTTACCTGTTGATTTCAAAAGACTTGTATGAAATAATTTTGAATTTAAAAAAGGAAAAACATATGGCGGAGAGTGTGTTTATGTTATGTAACAGTAAAAAATGGATCGCCCCTTTTATTGATCACTGCAGTATAGCGACGACCATCAGACGAAGCTGCGCAGGATATGGTGTCAGATATTTGTTTTGAAATAAATGATCACAGAGACGACTGGCGGTGGTAGGGGGTGGGGGGGGGGGAGGGCGAGAGGAGTAATAGGGACAGGAATCAGTGTATGTGGAGCTGGAACTTGCATGCGAAAAAGTCGAAAGAACTGTAAGTGAGCGAGAGGGAACGGGAGAGATTATTTACATTACCGAAATATGGTCGTTTGTTTATGTTCATGACCATCTGTGATAGTTTTGGGATTAATTAAACATTTTTCATTTTGTCGCTTCCTTTGTGCCACCTTCATAAACAATTAACTTTTGTTGATTTCGTTTGTTGTGTTTGATTGTTGTTGACGTTTCAGCGATTTCGCTTAATTGTCTTAATTTCGTGGTTGGCTTTGCTATATTGAAGATGGTTTGTTTTAAATATAAAATTGCTGATGATTTTACTATAGATTAAATAATTGTGGGAAATTATTGATAACTGTCCATTTCAAGATAAGAAAATAGTATTTCAATCAATCACATGACGTTTTTGCCCAGGCAGTACAGCCGGAATAAGCCCGGATGACGTTGCCAAAGACGACGGGCTGATATCGTTGAAGTAACCTTTGACGACAACTTGATACGATTATGCCTTAGTATCAGCACGTCTTCAATAGTTATGTCATAAATATCAGCATGCCGTCTATGGTGACGTCGGGATCAACTGAATTAAAATTACTAACAGAACAAAGTCATCTATATTTATGACAAGTTTAAGATTTTTTTAGGTTAAAATATTCGATAAATAGAGTATGAGTTTACATTGTTTTATATCGTTCCTTGTATCAGCCCTCGAGTGAAGCTCTCGGACTTGATATGGGAGTCTTGGGCTGATGGTATCAATGTACTAATGCATAACGGTATGGGCGCGGCACTTTTATGAGTAAAGCGTGAAAAATATGTCATGTTAAACGCGATTGCTCAATATATTTTGGAAAGAGATGCAACCTTAGGTATGAAAATACACAATAAAGGAGTTTCAAACACATTTTGGAAGAAAGAAATCACATTTCGAATATGTAGGGGCACCTCTAGAAAATTTATAAAAATGACACTCGCCCTTTCTGACCCTCATTTTTTCAATCAGAAAAAACAATGCGAACCTATATTTTCAATAACACCTAATGAATCTCCTATTCTACATAAATAATCTCTCTTAATTTAACATTAAATTAACTTTATCTTTCAACGAAATAATAATCGAAAAGGGGAACCCCCATATGGAAAATAACATTAAAAGGCCAATGGTTCTTTGCATTCTGATACACGCCAGCGAGGACGAGCGGGGATTACACTTTTGCTTTTGGAGCTGGTTGTTACCTCCCTATGCTCTTTTTTCCTTTCCCTTTTTAATGGGGGGGGGGCGTACGCCCTTTACGCCCCCTGGCCTGCTCCCGCCACTAGATAATGGCCAATATGGAAACTGTAATGTAATAATTCTGTAACTTATTACTCCCCATGCGTACGTCCTCGAACTAATTTTCGGGGATATTCCACGAATTATCTTTGTGTGCATTTTACATGCACATATTGACAATATGAAAACCATTTACACACGTATTGAAGTTGCTTATATACACCCATGTGTTTTTTAACCTTTTAACTTTTTCAAACAATTAAATGACATTCAAGAATCTGTGTACTGTATCACGTGATTTTTTCACAATGATATCAAGGACAAATATTGACAGTCGGGTAGACATTTCTGTGTCAGGCTGATAACATTAAAGAACAATCGGGGTAAATATACATGCATAGCATTGTATTATTCGTTTACTCTGTAAAGTAATTTACACATATATTTATATCAAAACTAACGACATGTTAATACACGGGTCTATGTCACTGGTCCGACAGTTCGTTAGTCCGACAGTTCGCTGGTCCGACAGTTCGTTAGTCCGACAGTTAATAGTCCGACAACTAGAATTAACTGGACACCTGTTTTACTTGTGATAACTAAATCCATCCACTTCTCAGAGTTATAGACACCCTCAACGTCTTTGGAGTAAAAGATAACCGGATATACGAAAGGGTCCACATGAAAGGATCCAACAATATGGTACAAGTTACGATTACAGCAATCGTATATCCTGTGCCAATTTTTACGTAAGGTAGAGTACTGTCATCAGGAGCGAATCCAGAATTATTTGAAAGGTGGGGTTCCAGGCGAGTTGTGCCGAAAATATGCCCGAAAATAATAAAACTTTCTAAGGATATATGGGACTCAACCCCAGGACATCCCCGCTGGATCCGCCGCTGATACTTGTAAACTTCTGTTGATTATGGCTGAAGTATCACGTGACTGCAGAATATAAAGCAAATAACAATCAATCAATATGACAAGGCGTTCTAATGCAGTGATGTGGGGAAAATAATGAGGAAGGAGTATCATTTACCTTGTAAATGACAACAAAAAAATGTTCAAAGCCCCCTTTTTTCATAAAGTCTGTAATACATTAACCTTTGTTCAGCTAAGGGAATGTCATATTGACTATTACATGTGTGCTAAGTTTAATAAAATTCTATGAAGGAGTTCAAAAATTATGTCACAGAAACATAATCTCGTATTGACGGAAACTCGCTTGTGTTCAAACAATATAAGATAAGATAAGATTTTTTTTATTTGCAAATCAAAGTCCCACAGGGTACTATTACAAGTAACAATCATGATTCGTTTAATGACATACATGTACATTCACAGATCTATAATAAGACAAACATAGAGAAATTTAAAAAAAAATGGCCAATATATGACCCTGGCGAGGTTCTCCTTTTATAACAGAAGATCTAGAGAATGAGAGATTTTTTATATTTTTTTCACCCTCTGTTTATTATAGGACTAAGTGTATCAATTGCAGTTGCAATACTACAAGTCACCAAGGGACGTGCTTATGGATATACTCCAGCCAAATTTCGAGTGCAAGAGTATACCACCTCGTGACTGATGCAGAATCGCAAGATTACGAAGTTATAGTTGAGTAGGACATTGAAGATCTGCATTTCGTAACAGAGAGCATTCCACCTCGAGTCTAGTGCAGAACATAAATGCCTTTTGTAAAAAAAATAAATAAAAGTACAAAAATAATTAGTCACTATCAACAAAAAAAAACATAAGGAGAACAAACTATAACACCTTTAGTGGTGTACCATTAACAATTAAATAAGCAAGGTAATAAAGGTACATAATTGGGTTAAAATCTATTCATTCTCCCATGATAATAACCAAAGTAACTTTGCTTGTAAATCAAGTGGGTTAAAGTAAACGCAATGCTCTGTGATAATTTTGTTGAAATTTGTACTATCATAATAAGAGCATTTGAATAAAAAATGAATTTCATTCTCAACCTCGCCAGAGTCATCAAGTATGTATATTTATTTGTTTTCCATCACATTTTATTTGAAATCAGAAAAAAATATTTACTTGTCTTTTTGTTTTATTAAAAACAGTAGTGTAGTTTTCTTAAACACATGTATGCACGTACGTTATTTCGTGTAAAAAAACAAAAATAAAAGATCTAAAATGAAGTAAAACGTAAATTAATTTACAGATACGTGACCGAAATCGAAAGTTATTTTGACCAATCGCTGTAGACGTTTACTACTGCCAAGTATGTCATAACGTGTCATCAAAATTGACATTTTCTTCAGCAACGTTTTTTACAACGTTTTTCATTCACGAATTTTGTGTTTCGGAAGTGTCAATATCCCTTGAAAATTGGCATCCCATGCCATCTAAAACTTCCCACGACTATGGCATATTTAAATGATCCAAAACTCTAAGTTGTATCGTATCTTAAAATGACAACGAGAATCATCACAGCGAACCGCGGAAGCAAAGTCCTACTTAACAATGGGTTTAAATATCAGAAAAATAGAGTCCGTAGACATGCTATCTATTGGCGGTGTTGGCGTACAGAATGTAGAGCAAATCTGCAGACCAATGTCTTCGATCTTGACGATGAGGTACCGAATATCCGTATACTGCACGAAAATGAACATACCCACGAGGAAGACGATATTGTAATAGATCGGGACAAAACACATCACACTTTGCGCAAAAACATCAGACAGGATCCAAGTGTTCCCTTGAAGCGTGTTTATGATAACGCTGCCAGAAACTACGCTAGAGGAGGGGGAGATGTTGAACACATACCGGAATTTCATAGAGTCTGGTCGTCTATGACCCGCGCCCGACTAGAACATGTACCTCAAATGCCGCTTACAATAGATGATGTTTCAATACACGGAACGTGGAAACGAACATGGTATGAAGAAAAATTTATCTTGTACAAAGACAATGAATGGGGAGTCCTTATATATGCAACTGAAGATAATTTGAAAAACTTACAATAGTGCCACGAAATCTCTTGTGATGGGACTTTTAGAACATGTCCAAGACCTTATCAGCAGTATTTTACCATACATGGAATGTATAAAAATCGTGTTCTGTGTTTTGTTAACTGCCTGATGGTTAGTAGAACATTTGCAGATTACAGACACGTCTTTCAAGTTTTAAAGGGAAAAATTCGGGAAGTTACTAACCACAGATGGAGACCTAGAAGAGTTGTGTGCGACTTTGAGCAAGCCATAATAACGGCAGTCGAGACAGAACTACCGAGAGCACAAATAAGCGGGTGCTATTTCCATTTCAACCAGAATTTGTTGAGAAAAGTGCAAAATTTTGGCTTAGCCACAGAGTTCCGTCAGAACCAAAGATTGAAAAAAGTCATTCGAAAGGTGATGGCCATTGGATATCTACCGCTGGCTGTAATGCGTCAGAATTTCCGACTGCTGAGAACATCTAGGAATACTGTTCGATTGTGTAGACGTTTTCCGGAGTTGGCCGATTTCCTGGACTTCTTTGAGAACAACTACCTGCACGCCAATGGAATGTTCCCTCCCCAGATGTGGAATGTCTATGACAGAGTCTTAAACAACAGAACAAATAACTACGTTGAAAGTAAGTTTATTGTAAAGTAAAAATCGGACCCACTCCATTTTGTGGCAATGTCCCGTAATTGTCCCCCACCGCAACTAGGAGCGGGGACATAGAAATGCCGGGCGTCCGTCCGTCCGTCCGTGCGTTCGTCACAATTTTTTTCGTAACAGATTTCTCAGCTTCTATTATTCTATGCTTGCGATATATTGTAAGCAGCTTCTTGTTATTTTAGTTATTTCAAAATGTCCTGAATACAGGAGAATTGGTGAAAAACGTTTTGTTACTCTCAACCCAATGGCCTAACTTCTGCCTGAACTAACAACCAATAAAAATAAAAACTCATGGCAGTTGGAATTTCCGCAGCAACATTTTAATATAAAGTTGAAAATTTTCGCTTTTATTTCGGCTCCATGTATTTAGTGTTACGTTTAATAGTACGTGTATTATATAAATATATTGCTCTCGGAAGGTTTGAACTACTGTTATATTTTACTATCTGAGTGAGTGATCGAGTTGATTTTTTACGCCTAAGCAACACTATATAAAATATATAAGGGATATGTTACAATCAGAGAAACAATGTAAATTAGTATGGCGTGAACTAATATGATAATAAATTTGAAAAAAAGCATAATAACTGCTATTGTTTTTTCACAGGCTATCACAGAATGTGGAACAATGCTGTGGGAGTGCGTCACCCCTCACTATGGACATTCATCTGATGTCTGAAGAACCAACAGGCCACGCTGGAGAATACTGTGGAGGCTACTGACAACGGAGAACCGGCACCGAAACGGAAGAAAAAGTGGAGGGACCTAGGAAAGAGAATAACTAGACTACAGCAGGACTATGACCAGTGGGTGTGGAATTTAGACCAATATTGGAATGCTGTGTGCTATGGCATCGTTCAGTTTTGACTTTAACGTTTAAAACTTGTGTCTAAGAATAAATGTTACATTTAATTAGGAATAAAATGTAATAATAAAGTAATTATAAATAAAAGCCTATAATCTTTTTCTGATCTCCCATTGTGGGGGGGGGGCGTCAAACTTGTTAAGTACAGTTTAACAGTTGATGTGATTTCACGACGAATTACACATTTCCACTCACAATTAGAACTACCTGAATCGTTTAAAGTATAACGTATTTTATTAAAAAGCTTAACTTTTTTCGCCATTTACTCCTTGTGGATTTTTTTTATACTTCTCGGCAGTTAAACAGCGAAGCAAAACAAAGGTGTTGCTTTACAAGGCTTAGATTGATGAAACTTGGTATACATGTATGTAGTGTAGCTTTACATAGTTGCATTAACATCTTTTTGACTTTGACATTTTGAAATGTAAACCTACATGTAGATCACTTGTTTATCGTAGGAGCTATTAGTCTTGTTATTGAAACTTGGCATGTGTATCCATCAGTGCTAGACTATTACAGATGCGCCCTTATTGTTTGGCTTTGAATTTCTGGTTGATCGACCTTGACAATTATAGAAACGATACAAGTTCAAGTCTGAAATTTCTCTCAAAATGGCCTACTGAAAATTAATGAATATACAGGCTCCCTTACAAGGAATTAAATTTCAAGTTCTGTTCGTTTTGCATTTCAACAATGTTGCAATATTAAAACTAACAACGGGTAAAAGAACAAAAAAGGCAGAATGTATTTTAAACAAAAGGTGACCTAAGCCCGGCGACAAAAAACATTAAAAAATATTGAAAATCTGAGAATATTCTCAACTCACATATAGTTAGTAGGGGCTGAAATCGAATCCAATATCTTAAAAGTCCACAATGGAAAACAGACAGCATGCATGTGACCAATGAACTCTATTATGGTGCTATTCAGAAACCATAAGAAGTTGCTGTGGAAACTGTTAAGAAAATATTCCATCCTCGCCCACTGCTCTACTTTTATCATTTTATTACCCAGATTTTCACAATACCTAATGCAAAAATAAATACCCAATAAATACATTAACATAACAAAATCATCTAAGAACAACACGAAATATTACCCCATAAATATAAGGTACCAAAGCGGTATAAAACACGGGTGATTTAGTTATGCTGTATGGGCATAATTCAAGGAGTAACCTCTTTTCAGCAGCATTTGAATCAAAACATTGGAAGGTCAAAAGCCAAAAGTATTGAAAGAAAAGTACACGCAGAGACATATAATTATGTAATTATATGTCTCTTGTACACGTAACCAAAACGATCGAACAGGGATAATTCAAATTCAATTAAAATATGCCTATTTCCTATTCAAAGGGCCAAACACAGGGATAAATAACAAACACAACACACTAATTCAGAATGGTTAAATTCATATGCATATGTAACTAGATATAAACATGGTTGAGAGAGCCAGTCGAACTATATGAAAAATGATTCCATATATATACGATAAAAGAATAGTTCATTGACATGGGGTACTGTAAAAGACCCCCCAAAACACGGTTTGCATGTATATATGTAATTCTAAACAAATTTATCGCTGGATGCCCAAGCAAAAAAATACATATACAAATAGGTTACGATACTCAATCATCTTCCCTCGACTCAATTCCTACCCTTGATTCTCGCGTCCTCACTGTTTCAGTCCCACTTGCAACTGGTTCCCGCCCCTCAATTTTCGAGTTCGGTTTCCTCTACACATAGGCTTCCCGAATGTTTTCAACAAACATGAACGATAACGACACAGCTACTGAACGATGATGGTAAATCTCAAATATAAAAAACAGTAGACACATATATGACAACGTGAAACCAGACAATGAAACAAATCTCCATGTTCCGCTGGACTATCGAACTGTCGGACTATCGAACTGTCGGACTGACGACTTGTCGGACTATCGAACCGTCCGGGTTAATATTACGATTGAGTCCAGTTTAATATTACGATTGAGTCCAAGTTAATATTATGATTGAATCTAGGTTAATATTACGATTGAGTCCGGTTTAAAATTACGATCGAGTCCACGTTAATTTTTCGATTGTACCTGTACATTTTACATTACCGCCCTTGAGAAAGATAAATATTATAGCTCACATAAAAACCTTGCATTTTGATTGGTTATGTCAGCCGTATACATAAAGCATAATTTTTATCCTGTATGGGGCCCCTGGGAAAACAAATCATCATGGCCGCCTTCGTTCCGCTTCGATTGAAAAAGTAACAAAATGAAAAATGTCAAACCCGAACATATTTTAAACGACGTAAATAAAATGATATGTAATATATTTGTTTAAAATAACAGAAGGGAAGTAAATTAAGAACTAAATCTACTCAAATATCAGCGATAGAAGGCACGGAAAGAGGGGGGTAGTTCTGGATCAATAATGTCAGTCTCAGGTCACAAATCCTGCATGATTTTTTGTGTCCTCTATAAAAGTGTGTCAATGCACAAAACAACAAACGATAAACTTGATTTCATGCGCACTAAAAGTTAATAAACATGTACCTGCACTGCATCATCATGCACTCTTCAGATCACGACATCGTCAAAATCCGTTGATATTCATTTTGATTTCCATCGTCCAAAATCCAATGATATTCATTTTAATGGCATCAAAGTGACGTTACCGTCAATAGCTAGTTTTCTTATTTTAATTCACTTATCATCGTCGACATTCACACATCAATCAAAACCAATACAAGCTCCACTGATATTGAATTTGGTGCTTCGCAAACTTTTACCTTGACGCTTCCCAGTTTAATGATACAATTGGGTTATTTATTGAACAGAAGACGATTAATATTTAAAACAAATAAATTTTCGCTGTTATTTAATATATAATAATGTTTTCTTATTTTTATTAATTTAATGTTCAACAAAAATAGTTTGTTTTTATATAAACTTTAATTATAAATCCCGAATGGGTCTCGATCGTCTAAGCGTCATAAAAGTAATGATGGGGTGCCATAAGGGACAATATTTATAGAATATATTTTGATTTTATCAATAATAACGTAATTTGTTCAATTCCAGAGTGTAATTTTGTGTTATAAAAACTAATAAAAATGCATTTTTTTTTAAATATTATGCGTTCACTTAAAACGTATATTTTCCAAACAAGTGCCTTCTATCGCTGATATTTGAGTAGATTTAGTTCTTAATTTACTTCCCTTCTGTTATTTTAAACAAATATATTACATATCATTTTATTTACGTCGTTTAAAATATGTTCGGGTTTGACATTTTTCATTTTGTTACTTATCGGCATAAAAATTTACGCTACATAGACCTAATTCTTTCTTAAATATTTGTTTTTTCCCGTAAAATATTCCTAATTTAAGATGTGAGCTATAATATAATAGTTATTCCGGTCTTAGACAGGGTATATAATGTCACATTCACGGCTTAGGACGTATATTCCATTCACCATCGGCTCAAGGAATATAAATCCTAAGCCGTGAATGTGACATTATATAACCTGTCTAAGACCGGAATAACATATAATAATGCCTAGCGTGTGAAATGAGGTCAGACCTCGGTCACTGAGATGACGGCAAATTTATAGAAATTGCTATATGGATGTCGGTTTGTCCATCAGTCTGTCTTTCCATCTTTTCGTCCATAGCATATGTTCATAAACCGTATGAAATATTGGCATTTAACTTGGAGGTTAATTATCTTGTTACGCAGTATCCTACCTTTGTCATTTGTTTAGTTATCTCCCTTAGTTTATTTTCATTAAATATGTTATTCGTGATGAACCATTGTTCTAGTTATATCAATTTTTATGTTATTTTATGCCGTTGCTATCGTCTGTCATTCCGTCCGATATGCTTTACAGATATAACGGAGACCAACCATAATACATGGATACACGAGGGGGGGATTACGTCTTGGTATTTATATAGGGTAATATACGTATGTGCGACCCGAAAGGGTAACCTTTTAAGCTCTCCAAAATATATGATATTGAAAAATATATTATTGGGTAGTTATAAATTATCTAAATATATTCATACCTTAATTCTCATATGAAGTCTATGCTAACCACGGTAATTTAACAAATAAAAAAACAAATAACGAATTGTCCATTAACATCACTTGACCATATTGGTAGTAAATAGACTATTTTTTCAATAGAGATGTGTAATATTAATAAAATATAAAAATAGGCCCGATTTATCACTTAAATATATCATTAGGTAACGCTTCATAACGCCCGAAAATATATGAATAGGCCGGTGGGTTTCAAAGGTATCCCTAGTTACCCCCCCCCCCCCCCCCACCCAACTGCTGGATACGTCACTGAATGTCGTTATCCACTCATTAGCTGTTTTCCTTTTTTATCGTTGTTGATTTTAAACATATTTTAAAAATATAATTTATAATAAAGTGAAAATTATGTGACACTTTTTATTTACTCTTTTCAGATTGTAAAAACTAAATATGTCAAGGTTTATCGATCGTCATTTAAACTGAACTGTGTCACGTGATTTTATATCGAAGGCAATTATTGACAGGCGGATAGACGTGGGTCTGTTGTTTATTTATCACAAAGAGAAAAAAAACACGTAAGTACAAAAACATTTATTTACTTCTAAAGTTTTTGAAAATATTCATATCAACATTCTTACGCAAGCAGCATTTCTCACAGCTTTCTGTCAAATTTAAAAACGAAAGTAGAACACTGAATTTCCGAGTACGGTGAAAAAATGTCGTTACCTGGAAATAATTGAAAGTAAGCCAAACAAGTACACAGCCACACACGAACCAATTTGTTAAGTGTGTGTGTGTGTGTGTACTTTATGTATTTAGTCTTACTCGGGGATTGGATATATAGATTTATTTATCTCAAACTCCCTGCAAGTGCCCCCCTTTTGTGTATCTGTCGAAAGTTTCTAGACTCGTCAATTTGATCTTACTTTTGGAATGCTATATCCTTTTCCAATTTCGGTCTTTGGGACATTTAAAATGTTAGGATCGATAATAGTTTTCTCGACCCCATATTTAACCAATATTTAAATTGGGGTTTAGGACCGGTGCATTTCAAATTATCAGGTTTTAAAAAGGCTATGTCCTATCTACTTAAAATACAATAAAAGTTGCTGTCCTACATCAGATGTCACAGTTTTATAGAAAAAAGTTGTTGTCATATCTAGTGAATAGTTTTATGGTTACAATTTAGGGACAGACCATTTAACTTGAAGAGGGGGGGGGGTTGATTTTTTGATTTGGTCAGAAAAAATTCATATTCATTTTTTGAAGGCGTCGCGACAAAATATTTTTTTTCATTATTAGTATTATTTTATATAGCAGAAATCCTTATTCAGAATATTATTTTTCTTATCCTCTGCTTGCTTTAGGAAAAAACCAAGCCCCCCCCCCCCCTGCAAGTAAAATTGTCGGTCCCTTAGTATTTATGTTTTTAAACAATTGTGCGAGTTTTTAATCAAAACATTGAATACATTTTTTTTCCATTGATAATATTGTTATGAAAAAAACTTGCTGTTCTATCAGTGCTGAAAATAACAAAACTTGAGTCCCATATTTATGCCAGCATTAAAAAGTATGTGTCCTATTACATTTTGCAATGGTCATATACCACCCCAATAAATATTTACCGGTCCCTTAGTGTTAGAGTTACCGTCCGACCAAGGGCATTAAGTTGTTGGTGAAGGACGTAAAAACTCCCCAACCAAGCAAGCTAGTGTTACAGTACAGTGTGTTTTAAAATGTTAATCCGATTTTGTTGCAATACTTCTGGATGTTCTTACGGACATTTAAGCCTTCATAAATATTGCATGGGGACCTCACTTGCTTGCAGCGCGTTTTTAGTAAAAGGAGTTAAATAGGGCAAATATGATTTTTATTACGTTTTAAGCGTTTGTCCGCATTGCTTAAGAAACATTGTTTTTTTCATTAGTTTTTGCAATGAAAATACAATTTTTATTATCTAATACAATAAATATTAGTTCATAATTATAATAAGATTTCTCATATATATATACATAATATTTAATTCAAATACATGCACATTGTCAGTTTTCTGTAGGTGATTTTCTACTGTTATTACGGCTTCCTTCTCCAAATACAGTCTTATTGCCAGTTTCCCGTCTGTGATTTTCTACTGTTACTCATGCAGGCTTCCTTCTCCAAATACATACGTACTGCCAGTTTCCGGTCGGTGATTTTCTACTGTTACTCAGGCTTCCTCCTCCAAATACATACGTATTGCCAGTTTCCTGTTGGTTATTTTCTACTGTTACTCGGGGTTCCTCTTCGAAATACACACGTATTGCCAGTTTCCGGACGGTGATTTTCTACTGTTACTCAGGCTTCCTCTTCCAAATGAATACGTATTGCCAGTTTCCGGTCGGTGATTTCTACTGTTACTCAGGCTTCGTCCTTCAAATACATACGTATTGCCAGTTTCGGTCTGTGATTTTCTACTGTTACTCAGGCTTCCTCCTCCAAATACAAACGTATTGCCAGTTTCCGGTCGGGGATTTTCTACTGTTACTCAGGCTTCCTCCTCCAAATACATACGTGCTGCCAGTTTCCTGTTGGTGAATTACTCCGGCTTCCTCCTACAAATACATACGTATTGTCAGTTTCCGGTCGGTGATTTTCTACTGTTACTCAGGCTTCCTCCTCCAAATACAAACGTATTGCCAGTTTCCGGTCGGGGATTTTCTACTGTTACTCAGGCTTCCTCCTCCAAATAAATACGTAAAACCAGTTTCCCGTTGGTGATTTCCTACCGTTACTCATGCTTTCTTCTCCACATACATACGTATTGCCAGTTTCTGGTCGGTGATTTTCTACTGTTACACCGGCTTCCTCCTCCAAATACATACTTATTGCCAGTTTCCGGTCGGTTATTTTCTACTGTTACTCGGGCTTCCTCCTCCAAATACATACTTATTGCCAGTTTTCGGTCGGTGATTTTCTACTGTTAATCCTGCTACCTCCTCCAAATACATACTTATTGCCAGTTTTCTGTTGGTGATTTTCTACTGTTAATCCTGCTACCTCAGGCTGCCTCCTCCAAATAAAAACTGGACGTCACTACAGATGAAAAATGCAGAATGTAGCGTAAAATACCATTAAAACAAAAACAAATAACACGTAGGTAATTGTTTAAGACAACCGAAGTAGTTTCAACCAATTCTTTTTTATTGAAATTAAAACTTAATTTTCAGTTTTCTCTTCTGTATCTTTAATTTTAATGATTTTGAAGTTTCCTTTAAATTGTCACAAAATGGCATATTGTTAAATTATTTTTATTTTCGTTTTTTTTCTTTTCTGCTCATACGCAGCTACTCTAAAGGATATAATTGTGACTATTTTTTTTTGTCAAGGTTTCAAATGCTTCTAGTGACTAGATAGCGACTTCTTTACTAGAATGGGCCTCGGTGGCCGAGTGGTTAAGGTAGTTCGTCTTCTATTGATCATATGGTTTTTCAACACTGAAATTGCTGGTTTGATTCTCACTGCAGGCAGGTTGTACTCTACTCCAATCTTAATTGACAATGATTGCCAGTTTTCCTACCGCAGGTCCGGGGTTTTCTCCGGGTACTCCGGCTTCCTTCCCCAATAAAAACTGGACGCCAAGATATAGCTGAAAAATTGCTGAAAGTGGCAAAAGCGCCATCAAACAAACAAAGGAAATGTGTATAATTTCCCTTTTTATTTTGGACATCGTTTATGAAGTTTCCACACCCAATATCATCTGGACACAATTATAGCGAGCACAGGGCGAGCTCTACGGCAATTATGTGTCACGTGATCAAAATCAAATCACTTGATCAAAATCCGAATAAAACACATTTTGAATATTTTCCGCCAATGCAAGCTGTATTTCAACGTCACAATTTGCAGTTATGGCCCTTAATTTTCACTGGTCTTATGAACACATGTAATAGTGATTAGGAATACAACATCAACCAAAGAGGGATAACTCTTAACAAAACGAGGTTTATTTTTCAACAGAAAAGGGAGGGACAGTCTGTCAAAAAATGTGACCAATATATACATACAGGGATATGCATTTGACCAAAATTCTTGTATAACTTAAATGATATATCTTTAAATATATAGTGAAAAAGTGTAATCGCCAAATTAATGAACAAAGTAAAAAAAAGGAATTGTGAGCTGTATTAAAAATACATTAATAAATAATATTGTCTGTGCACGCAGTTTGGCAATTTCTACTCCATATTATAGATACAACATAGCTGTGAGTTGTTCACAGATCGAAGTTCATTACCCAGCGATAGTAGCGCATCTGATTGGCCAACGAATAAATTGCGTCCATTGTTTTTTTTTGGTGAGGGGGGGGGGGGGGGGGCGGAGTACCTGGAAAAAAATTAATAAAGAAAGAAACAATAATTATAAATACAAATTTCACTTATGGTGATAGTCTATAGCAAGATATGATCGTTCTTAAGAAGGAAATACGTTAGTATCTTGCAATCATTCAATCAATAGGTGTTGCTTTCTTTTATGGCTTTCAAATAAAAAAAACACTACACAATGGTATTTATATTTATCATTTCGTTATTTTACAGAACGACGACAATGGCTGAATGTGGGGAATTACAGTGCGAGCCCTGCATGCATGAAGATGTTACTAAATCCGCGAGTAAGTGGTGTACGGACTGTGGAGAAAGGTTGTGTAATGAATGCTGCAGGAGGCACAAAGCGCACAAAATGTCCAAAAACCACCACGTCATACCATTAGATGAATACAGAAAGTTCGAAGATTTAAATGTAAACTTAGATTGTCCAGATCATAGGAAACAATTTGATTTTTACTGTCCAACACATGACAGCATTGTTTGTGTTGAATGCGTCCAATTAACTCATACCAGGTGTAAAGATCTCAGGCCGTTAGTTGAAGCAGCGAAGGGAGCCAAAACATCTACGGCATTTTCCGATCTGGAGCAAACTATCAATGTAGTAATTGAAAACATAGAAAACGGAGTGCAACAACTACAACAAAATAAAATAACTATGAAGGATCAGGAAGATGTCATAAAAAAATCTATAGCCACAAAGAGAACGAAAATAAATAAACTCTTAGATCGACTAGAGGAGAAATTATTTAATGAACTAAAATCAAAGTCAAAAAAGACAGTGAAAGAAATTTCTTTGATGACGACCAAACTTGAAACACAACGCCAAAATATTTTGAAGTTAAAAGACACTGCACAACACATGAAACAATTTTCATCAAATCTCGAAATGTTTGTTGGAATTCGAAATATTCTAAAAACTGTTGTCGACGAAACAAATGGAGTCAAACTCCTGGTTAACAGTATCCCGCAGCTAAGTATAGCAGTTAAATTCAACCCTAAATTTGACACATTCACTGAAGCTTTCGACACTTTAGGAGAAATACAAATAACGTCTAAAGAAGCAGTAATTCCATATGTTGAGCGACGGCTAATACAGGCACAGTACCAGCGTCCAGCTGAACCACCAGTCCATAAATTAGACAATCTACAGTTGAAGCTGAGGACAAACATTAAAATGGGTGAAAAGAATTCCAATGTAACGAGCTGCTTAATATTACCAAACAAGTCTATTATGATTGCGAGTAACAATAAACCATCTCTTACTATTCTAAAGGAAGATGGATCACATGACCGTGACATCAGAGTTCCGTATAATCCTTATGACGTCACAATAATTGATTACCAGAGGGTTGCAGTTTCATATGGATATCACACATGTATAACTATAGTAAATATAAACAATCAACGTACAAATCAAACTCTGAAGAATTTATGTAAAGATGTGATCAGTGGCATTACATACAACGATGGTAAATTATATGCCATGGCGTACGGAGAGGGAATCAAGGTTATAGATCTAGATGGGAACATTATCAAAACAATACGTATATACAACAATTCAGGGAGTACGGCCAAGGTTACAACACAGAAAGACAAGATTTACTACTCAGTCGACAACGGGTGTGTACACTGTGTAGATATGGAAGGTACAGAAATCTGGAAGTGTCATGATGATCGAATAAAATCGTGGCTGTCCTATCCAGCAATAGCTGTTGATAATCATGGTATAACGTTTGCAGCAGGTTATGACAACAATCTACTTATGGCCATTTCTCCAGATGGTAAGCAACAGAAGATTCTACCGACCAGTTCTGATGGACTCCAGAAACCAAATGCTGTGTACTACGACAAAGACAGTAAACGAATTCTGGTCTGCAATAATGAAAACGGACACGCTGCGTTATATGACGTCATTTACTAACAATTATTTTTAAGCGATTATGTTGTTAAATCATGAAACTGAGATTAAATATAAGTAAAGTGTAATTATCATTTTATGTTTTAATACAGAAATTGACTTTTCTACTTTAAATTACTTCAAAATTATATACACAATTTTTCCTTTATTTCGTTTTTAAAGAGCATTTCGAAATTTACACAAAAACATTGGAAATGTGTACATAATTGTGTATATAAGTTATGTACACTTATGCAATTCACGTTTTAGTTCATGGAAGGCGTTCGGAACAAATCATCATATCAATTAAAGGCAGTGGTAATCAATAAAAAAAATAAGAAAGTTTAATTCATAGAACAGGTTTTCTTCATTTTTTTTATATATTAGTTTTCACAGCTTTGTGTCATGCACTACAGGTGAATGTCGCTTTCAGCGATATTTCCGTGATCTGGATCGTGAACTGGAAAAAAGACAACCAAAGGGGGAAAAACCCTACCCAGGTGAAGTATCATTTTTGGTTTATTACTTTAATTTGCAAATCGAATGGCCGATCGTCCTCGCATTCTGTGTCGTTCAGCTGCGAATGAAATATGGCATGAAATCAAAAATATTAATAAGAAAATTTTTAAAAAATCTTTAAAAAGATTTATTAATTGATTGAATTTTAGCTTAACGTCCATTATCCAATATTTCATGCATATTTATAAACACATTATCAAACAATAAATCAACAGGGTAAAGAGATGGATAAAACTTGGAGTGTCAAAAGTATCGAACATTAGGTATGGACGAACAATAAAGCCGGTTGCAGAGGCTACAATGTGACCACTCTTTGTTTTACATCTACATAGGAATGTTTATCGAGCAAGGAGTGTGGCACTTTTAAACATGTTGCCCACTGTGGTACACGGTAAGGCTTTCCAGGGTCCGGAAAGTGACTTCGGAGAAATCTTCTCCGTCAAAAGTTGTCACGAAAAGAATCTTGATGTGTTTTGTAATATTAGATTTAGAATCCATGAGTACGAACAATAAATGAACACGATGAACACACCAATAAAATAAAGACAGTAATCACGGAAATAAATGTAGACAGTGAACACGGACAATAAATGTAGACAGTGAACACGGACAATAAATATAAACAGTGAACACGGACAATAAAATATAGACAGTAAACACGGACAATACATGAAGACAGTAAACACGTACATTAAACGTCGAAAGAGAACACAGACATTAAATGTAGACAGTGAACACGGAGGTTAAATGTAGACAGTGAACACGGACAATAAATGTAGACAGTGAACACATACAATAAATGTAGACAGTGAACACGGAGGTTAAATATAGACAGTAGACACATACAATAAATGTAGACAGTGAACACGGACAATTAAATATAGACAGTAAACACATACAATAAATGTAGACAGTGAACACGTACATTAAATGTAGAAAGAGAACACAGACATTAAATGTAGACAGTGAACACGGACAATAAAATATAGACAGTAAACACGGACAAAACACGTAGACAGTGAACACGGACATTAAATGTAGACAGTGAACACGGACAATTAAATATAGACAGTAAACACGGACAATTAAATATAGACAGTAAACACGGACAATAAAATATAGACAGTTAACACATACAATAAATGTAGACAGTGAAAACGGACATTAAATGTAGACAGTGAACACGGACAATAAAATATAATAGACAGTTAACACATACTATAAATGTAGACAGTGAACACGGACATTAAATGTAGAAAGAGAAACACAGACATTAAATGTAGACAGTGAACACGGACAATAAAATATAGACAGTAAACACGGACAATAAATGTAGACAGTGAACACGTACATTAAATGTAGAAAGAGAACACATACATTAAATGTAGACAGTGAACACGGACAATTAAATATAGACAGTAAACACGGACAATACACGTAGACAGTGAACACGGACATTAAATGTAGACAGTGAACACGGACAATTAAATATAGACAGTAAACACGGACAATAAATGCAGACAGTGAACACGGAGATTAAATGTAGACAGTGAACACGGACAATAAATATAAACAGTGAACACGGACAA
Source organism: Limnoperna fortunei (assembly GCA_944474755.1). Taxonomy (NCBI): domain Eukaryota; kingdom Metazoa; phylum Mollusca; class Bivalvia; order Mytilida; family Modiolidae; genus Limnoperna; species Limnoperna fortunei. The sequence continues at coordinate 21,946,619 of OX104112.1, read as the reverse complement.
TTAAATATAGACAGTAAACACATACAATAAATATAGACAGTAAATACGGACAATAAATATAGACAGGGAACGCGGACAACAAATGTAGACAGTGAAAACGGACATATAGACAGTGCACATGGACATAAAATAACTCGCTTTACTCACTTTACATTTACATCTTAACATCTTTCCTACTTTTTGTTTCTTTTGCCCTTATTTTTCGTTTTGTAGTATATGTTTAACCTTAATTATGTGTGTATATAATAGTAATTGCTGTCATCTTGATTATCATTATGTGTATTATTAGTGTATGGAAAAGGCCCTGTAAGTTGTTATAACTTGTACCCAATCCTTTTGTATATGGGTTTTTATCTCTTAAAAATAATGCTACATGTAAACATGCGATGCGACTGTACAAATAATGTTACAAGTAAAACAGACGGTGTGCCCTGCAAAAATAATGCTACGAGTAAAACAGACGGTGTGCCCTGCATGCAAAAATAATGCTACAAGTAAAACAGCGGTGTGGCCTGCATGCAAAAATAATGCTAAAAGTAAAACAGCGGTGTGACCTGCATGCAAAAATAATGCTACATGTAAACATGCGATGCGACTGTACAAATAATGTTACAAGTAAAACAGACGGTGTGCCCTGCAAAAATAATGCTACGAGTAAAACAGACGGTGTGCCCTGCATGCAAAAATAATGCTACAAGTAAAACAGCGGTGTGGCCTGCATGCAAAAATAATGCTACAAGTAAACCAGCGGTGTGACCTGCATGCAAAAATAATGCTACAAGTACAACTGCGGTGTGGCCTGCAAAATAATGCTAGAAGCAAAAGGGCGGTATGCCCTGCAAAAATACAGCTACAAGTGAAACAGGTGGTGTGCCCTGCAAAAATAATGCTACAATTAAAACAGACGGTGTGCCCTGCAAAAAATTGCTACAAGTAAAACAGCGGTGTGGCCTGCAAAATAATGCTAGAAGCAAAACTGCGGTGTGCCCTGCAAAAATCAGCTACAAGTGAAACAGGTGGTGTGCCCTGCAAAAATAATGCTACAATTAAAACAGACGGTGTGCCCTGCAAGAATAATGCTACAAGTAAAACTGCGGTGTGCCCTCCAAAAATTATGTTACAATTAAAACTGCGGTGTGCCCTGCAAAAATGATGCTACAAGATAAACAGGCGTTGTTGCCCTCAAAAATAATGCTACAAGTAAAACGGCGGTGTGGCCTGCAAAAATAATGCTACAAGGAAAACAGCGGTGCGCCCTGCAAAAATAATGCTACAAGTAGAACAGATGGTGTGCCCTGCAAAAATAATGCTACAATTAAAACAGACGGTGGCCCTGCAAGAATAATGCTAAAGGTAAAACAGATGGTGTGCCCTCCAAAAATAATGCTACAATTAAAACAGACGGTGTGCCCTGCAAGAATAATGCTAAAGGTAAAAGAGACGGTGTGCCCTCCAAAAATAATGCTACAAGTACAACTGCGGTGTGCCGTCCAAAAATAATGCTACAAGTGAAACAGGCGTTGGGGCCTGCAAAAATAATGCTACAAGTAAAACTGCGGTTTGCCCTCCAAAATAAAGCTAAAAGTAAAACAGACGGTGTGCCCTCCAAAATAATGCTACAAGTAAAACTGCGGTGTGGCCTGCAAAAATAATGCTACAAGTAAAACAGCGGTGTGCCATGCAAAAATAATGCTACAAGTAAAACAAATGGTGTGCCCTGCAAAAATAATGCTACAATTAAAACAGATGGTGTTCTCTGCAAGAATAATACTAAAGGTAAAACAGACGGTGTGCCCTGCAAAAATAATGCTACAATTAAAACAGACGGTGTGCCCTGCAAGAATAATGCTAAAGGTAAAACAGACGGTGTGCCCTCCAAAAATAATGCTACAAGTAAAACTGCGATGTGGCCTGCAAAAATAATGCTAAAAGTAAAACAGACGGTGTGCCCTGCAAGAATAATGCTAAAGGTAAAACAGACGGTGTGCCCTCCAAAAATAATGCTACAAGTACAACTGCGGTGTGCCGTCCAAAGATAATGCTACAAGTGAAACAGGCGTTGTGGCCTGCAAAAATAATGCTACAAGTAAAACTGCGATGTGGCCTGCAAAAATAATGCTAAAAGTAAAACAGACGGTGTGCCCTCCAATGCGATGTATTCTGTTTTTACGGGTAGAAATAACCTTTAAATATAGCCAACAAAAGGCAAATACAAATTACAATTTAATTATTTATTAATTATAGTTCATTACACTTTCTTAATTAATTAATTACAACAATACAAAATGTAAATTGTTAACTTAACTGTCTTCCAAAGTTCCAATTGGTATCCAAAGTGAAATGTCCAATCAATAAACAAACTTCAAAATGTTGTATCCAAAATAAGTTGAATTTCTAAAACAGTCCGGAAAATATAAGTTCACTGGTACGAAATATTAGGTCCAATATTAATCGAGTATCCAATATGAATTTCCAGCAAAATGCTATTAATAATCTCTATACGAATGAAAGTCCAAAAATAAATCTGTCTATATCCAGTAACACGGATGGAAGTCAATCCATTAACGATTAAACGAATAAGCAATACTTCTCCTATATTCAGGAGATCCAGTTAACAAGTCTATTAAGTTAATAAGTTATATAGGTAACAATCCCAGCACGGTAATTTGAGAATGTTAACTCATACAAAAACCCATAGTACGGAACAGATTCAGACACAACCAAAATCAGTTTGGACGGAGTGTGGCATTCTCGAAGCACGGTAAAAACTATGGTAATCGTCCAGACACTACCGTATTATGACCTGATAACCCAATCAAGAAAGCCTCTTCTATCTGCAAGCTGTAAACGCGCTGGGTAGCTATGTGGGTCGAGCACTAAGAACCCTCCGAGTATTGTCACACACTAATAATTTGCTGATAATCTGAAAAAAATATGTACATAATGTCTAGATATTGCAAAATTCGAAATTCGAAATTAAAAGTAAAAAAAATTAAACTTATGTTTCCCAAGAAATTGTTAAGGAAATAATGGCAAATTAACGAGACATGCACATTTCACGCGACAATGGGGGGGGGGGGGGGTGTAAGGAATCAGCCTTGTGTATAGCACCAAGGTATACATGTTTTCTTGTGTACACTAAGACAGCTGTTGTTATTGTTTGGCCTTGTTTCAAATACTGTTTCGCATAAGATACAACAAAAAGAGTCAGGTTTAGACTCATCGATTACTTAGCAAATGAAAAGACGGTGAAGCTCGACGTCTTATAGTTTGCGCAGCCATTTTCCTCGTCATGTTTTGGCAAGCAAAGCTTTTCACAAAGAAAATTGGGAAAATTGCAGAGTTAAATAGGATGGAAAGAATAAACCGTTGCTATCGAGAAGGCCCTTATAGCAAAAATCCAGATAAGGAATAGATCACGACCCGAAATGGGATCAACACAAATTTATTACATAAATGTATCAAGGGCGATAAATCACAATGCATTTTTCATATAACGTGAAAGCCGATTGTTTAGCAAAACAAAATATATTGCATGTAGTACAAATAAACATTTTTCACATTTACTACAAGACCGATAAATCTCTAAGAATATAATTTATTTTCTAACACAATAAGTTGGTCTCTCTGGCCGAATATCTAAGGTAGTTAGCCATGTAATAAAGTTCTCCGATGTGTTTAACACTGGGGATGTGAGTTCAAGCCGGCCGTCCTGTCGATGGTTAAGAGGATATCAGCAAGTATTCCGTCTTTCTCTCTTTTTTCAAAAAGGAAGTCATAATATAGCTGAAAAAGCTGAAAGCCACATTAGAAATATACACAAAACACGTCATAATTATTTGAAAGGTTGCTCCTTTTACGACGACCTTCGTTTATACAAGTTTTACACCTTGACTTTGCTGATAATATCAAACTGTACCTAAAACCAAATTCAACAAACAAACAAAACACTAGAACAAACCAAGGCATTGGTACTTTAATTACAAAGCGCGTGTTGACAAGAGTAAGAAAGGGTGAGTTCGTTAATTGGACCAACACTGAATGATAGAGAAAGCAAACAGTCTCTGTAATATGTCTACAGACTAAAAAATGTGATTTGTTGCATTTTTACCTATATATAAGATTGTATATTTCCTTTCATTAAGTGTCATAGTGTAACATTCACTAATTCACTTAGTTTTACGTTATACACAATATTCATTTTACTAGGTAGATCAATATGATTTATTGCTAAATTTACGACCGATTTCATTGTGCGCCGATTAATACATGTATTAAACGTTCACTTTCCTCCTATCGACGATACTAATGATTTCAGATTTTTCAGTTTCTTCGGGTACGGCTAATTCCCTTGATTAAAGATAGGAAATGTACATGAAAATCATCGTTCGGAACCCACCTGTATATGTTTCACTGAATTTACAAATAGATCCATAGAAGGAGTAAAATATAAGAATAAATTGCTTAATTTTTCTAAATGACCTAAATGGATTTCATAGGAATAAACTTATTATTGATAGGTTATCGCTATTTTGCAGTATTTTCCTTTGATCTTTGTGTGCGATATTATTCCATCTCACTCTACTAGCTTGAGATGGGCCCATCTCAGTTCGCTGTCAAGACGTCGTTAAGTAAACACTGTGACGTCACAATGTTACAAAACAGCGATAAACAGATTATTTACGTTTTATGAAACTCGATGCATTTTCTCGTCATCTCATCTCAGGGCTGTCGCCCTTCGATGAGATATGGACGAGAAAACGCGTCTCGTTTCAAAAAACGTAAATAATCTGTTTATCGCTATAAGTATGTAGAACAGTGCCCTCGTCATTTAAATCCTATTTGTAACCCTCACTATACATGGTAGTCAAGCTGGTATAGATCGACTGACGAATGGCCAAGACCGGATTTTGAGTGGTTAAGTAGAACGTTGTCTTTTGGGTAACTCGTCAGCAAAACGTTTAACTTTCGACAGATCATTATTGTACCTCTTTTTCTTTAATTAAATTATGTAGTCCTTTGCATCATTTGATTTAATTAGTTTTGGTTACTGCTTAAATTGACAGCCCACTAGAACGCCAGAAACAATCCATTTGTTGACTGTGTCTAGTAAAGGTTAGATGTCTAATGGAAAACGGCAACCGGTATAGACGACTTTGAAATTTAACAGGAAGGGAACGAAATTAAAAAAAAACCACTCCAGCTATCTCTGATAGAGTTTCAGGAGTCTTTCGTTTGATTAGTCTCGATCACCCATACTCATATATACACTTGGCTATAAGTGAGGGACCACGATGATTTTAGCGGAGGTGAATTTTTAAAACCAAAATTTTAATCAATATATAATGATCCATTGTTCATTTAACGTTTCGTTTAAAATGTATAGAAAAGACCAACACGATGTCTTTTGTATATATAGGAATAATGTCTATGATTTGGCTATATTACATGTATATGTTACAGGGAATGCGTGTAATTAGGGCTGACTTTTTTTCTTCACCATGGAGTTGGTGGGACAGGTATAAATGTGCAAATGATGTTAGTTCATAGGTTAGTGATATATATGTATACAGTTTCTTGAAGATTTCATTAACTCTCTCCTTAGTGGTCCGCTGCCGAGCCCAGCTTATTGTAAGAGGCGACTATCGGGCTTCAGAATCTGATGGCGGTGCCCAGACAACGGATCAATTAAGGCGTGTAGGGTAGTTGGTTTAATAGGTTGATCTTCGTTCTCTGTAAAATTACTGTTCCTTTGTTTTTCTATTCCATCCTCATATTTCTCATCATTCCACGTTCATTGGCCGAATTTCTGGATTGTGAATGTCGGGCGATCGCGGAAAATATTTTCGTAACAGTATTCTCAGCAACAGCTATCAAGGCCTCTTGATATTTGGAATGCATCATCAAAGTGGAGTCCTATACCTAGGGATTTGAATTAAGCCCTACTTCCTGTTCCTTGACTTGGACAGAATTTTATGCCCACGCGACGACATATAGTTTGACCCATGTCCGTGAGTTCGTCCGTCCGCCCTTCCTTACAAATTTCCGTCAATCTTTTCTCAGCGCGTAATAATCGTACATGAGAGAATGACCTAAAACTTGGGATGGATCAGTATGACGAACTGTACGTCCTAAGCGACTTTCAGACCTGACGGACTTCTACTTCCTGTTAGGGGCCAACGGAGGCATCCGTGTCCAATAAATACATTCCTTCTTCATTAAATTTTTTTAACGTTTTTCAGGGCGTACAAGACCAACTTACACACCCGCTAAACCTGAACGTAAATTAAATATGAAACAAACGTACGGACGGATAAACAGACCCATACGCTATATATACATGTATTCCGGTATGTAGGTGGAGCATAGAAATACCAGTAATATATATTTATAATTATCGATTTCGGTCCGACCTTATATGTGATAATTTGTTAAACTCTTGTGGGTGTCGGACTGTTGGGCTGTCGGACTATGGGTTGTCGGACTATTGGGCTGTCGGACCAATGGGTTGTCGGACTATCTGTTTGTCGGACCATTCAGCTGTCGGACTATTGTGCTGTCGGACTACAGACGTGTAACCATAAAAAAAACTTCCGGTTCACGATAATCGCAACAGTACTAAAATTACATTAAAACATGAATAAACCGGCTTGAGTTAGTAGTTACCAGGTCGATATTGGATTCCGCTTACCTATTAACTATAAATTTCTGTTTTAGTGGTCATGGGATTTGATTATTTGTTATTATCAAATATACTGTTAAAATGTAAGAATACATGTAGATTTATTTATACTCTTCTCAATATCTGAAATGTAAGGAAACCGAATTTCAGCATTATCAGCAAATTGATATCAAAATGTAGTATAACAAACTTTAAGGGTAACCAGCATAACAACAATTACAAAATGTTAGCATTCTTTGTTTTTCTGAATAAGGAAGATTGTGATTGTATTAATGTAATAGAATAATTATTTGCTTTGATTCAATGTCGATATCAGGTTTTATCAGCCAGAGAAAATGTTTTATTCACCGAGCCTCTAGGCATTAATTGTATAATAAAAGTGCTACCCGGTTAATAACTTTATTCTTTCGGCTTGTAAGGCAATTAAAAAAGTCATATTTCGGTCTTCCGGATAATTAATCTACTTCTTGCCTGCTCCAGATCGGTGATGAGACTTTCATGGCATTTCAAGTATATTGAAATGGATAGTCTGACTTGTCATACAGACCAGCCATTCAGACTGTTTGAATTATTTAATGAAATCGTTAAGAACTGGCTGATTGGCATTGGCCTTGTATTGATTCTCGGTCTACGGATCTGTGGACCTCAAATCAATAACAGGGTCAACACAGAATCATCAAGTTAGTAACACAATATTATATCAGGGTATATTTCTAGCGCGCCTTTTTTTAATAGTGTAACGCGAACTCGACATCATAACGAAGGGAAGAATGGGAAATAAAAGACGACGAGGTAAACAAACAGAGTGAAAACTGAAAACCTTCGTTTTTACGGAATAACTAAAAACAATATTGACGCGATGTAACTGCATTAAACGATCATATGAAATCATGTTTTATTCCAGCACAGTGAAACTAACATAAAGGTAATGCGTTAGCGGTGCCCTCCGATCTATGTAAGAAATAGATAATTGAGATTATTGGATGTTTTATTTCCGAGATCAAACTTGTTCATCGAGTAGTATGCGTCGAGGTGTATACAGAGATAGATGAAGTAAAACAAAAATTTATCTTTTTATCGCTGTTTTGTAACATTGTGACAAATGCCATCAACGATAATTATTTATATCACGCTGGAAGAGCGAGATGGGATTTTAAACAGATTTCATGGTCAATGGAAAATTGAACCAAATAGCGATAATCTTAAATAATTTGAATGGCAAGACATAAAACCCTGTCTGTACTAATGGCTTGTTTGTTTGTTTGTTTGTTTGTTTAAATTGTGTTTAACACCACTTTAAGCACATTTTCATATATATAATGACGTCCAGGCTTATTCGGAGAGGAATCAGGAGTACGTGGATTAAATCCCCGACCTTGTCGATTATATTATGACGTCCAGGCTTATTTGGAGAGGAATCCGGAGTACGTGGATTAAATCCCCGACCTTGTCGATTATATTATGACGTCCAGGCTTATTTGGAGAGGAATCCGGAGTACGTGGATTAAATCCCCGACCTTGTCGATTATATTATGACGTCCAGGCTTATTTGGAGAGGAATCCTGAGTACGTGGATTAAATCCCCGACCTTGACGATTATATCATGGCGTCCAGGCTTATTTGGAGAATAATCCGGAGTACGTGGATTAAATCCCCGACCTTCACGATTATATCATGGCGTCTAGGCTTATTTGGAGAGTAATCCGGAGTACGTGGATTAAATCCCCGACCTTGACGATTGTATCATGGCGTCGAGGCTTATTTGGAGTAATCCGGAGTACGTGGATTAAATCCCCGACCTTGTCGATTATATCATGACGTCCAGGCTTAATTGGAGAGGAATCCGGAATACGTGGTTTAAATCCCCGACATTGACGATTATATCATCGCGTCCAGGCTTATTTGGAGAGTAATCCGGAGTACGTGGATTAAATCCCCGACCTTGTCGATTATATCATGGCGTCCAGGCTTATTTGGAGAGTAATCCGGAGTACGTGGATTAAATCCCCGACCTTGTCGATTATATCATGTCGGACCAATGGGTTGTCGGACTATCTGTTTGTCGGACCATTCAGCTGTCGGACTATTGTGCTGTCGGACTACAGACGTGTAACCATAAAAAAAACTTCCGGTTCACGATAATCGCAACAGTACTAAAATTACATTAAAACATGAATAAACCGGCTTGAGTTAGTAGTTACCAGGTCGATATTGGATTCCGCTTACCTATTAACTATAAATTTCTGTTTTAGTGGTCATGGGATTTGATTATTTGTTATTATCAAATATACTGTTAAAATGTAAGAATACATGTAGATTTATTTATACTCTTCTCAATATCTGAAATGTAAGGAAACCGAATTTCAGCATTATCAGCAAATTGATATCAAAATGTAGTATAACAAACTTTAAGGGTAACCAGCATAACAACAATTACAAAATGTTAGCATTCTTTGTTTTTCTGAATAAGGAAGATTGTGATTGTATTAATGTAATAGAATAATTATTTGCTTTGATTCAATGTCGATATCAGGTTTTATCAGCCAGAGAAAATGTTTTATTCACCGAGCCTCTAGGCATTAATTGTATAATAAAAGTGCTACCCGGTTAATAACTTTATTCTTTCGGCTTGTAAGGCAATTAAAAAAGTCATATTTCGGTCTTCCGGATAATTAATCTACTTCTTGCCTGCTCCAGATCGGTGATGAGACTTTCATGGCATTTCAAGTATATTGAAATGGATAGTCTGACTTGTCATACAGACCAGCCATTCAGACTGTTTGAATTATTTAATGAAATCGTTAAGAACTGGCTGATTGGCATTGGCCTTGTATTGATTCTCGGTCTACGGATCTGTGGACCTCAAATCAATAACAGGGTCAACACAGAATCATCAAGTTAGTAACACAATATTATATCAGGGTATATTTCTAGCGCGCCTTTTTTTAATAGTGTAACGCGAACTCGACATCATAACGAAGGGAAGAATGGGAAATAAAAGACGACGAGGTAAACAAACAGAGTGAAAACTGAAAACCTTCGTTTTTACGGAATAACTAAAAACAATATTGACGCGATGTAACTGCATTAAACGATCATATGAAATCATGTTTTATTCCAGCACAGTGAAACTAACATAAAGGTAATGCGTTAGCGGTGCCCTCCGATCTATGTAAGAAATAGATAATTGAGATTATTGGATGTTTTATTTCCGAGATCAAACTTGTTCATCGAGTAGTATGCGTCGAGGTGTATACAGAGATAGATGAAGTAAAACAAAAATTTATCTTTTTATCGCTGTTTTGTAACATTGTGACAAATGCCATCAACGATAATTATTTATATCACGCTGGAAGAGCGAGATGGGATTTTAAACAGATTTCATGGTCAATGGAAAATTGAACCAAATAGCGATAATCTTAAATAATTTGAATGGCAAGACATAAAACCCTGTCTGTACTAATGGCTTGTTTGTTTGTTTGTTTGTTTGTTTAAATTGTGTTTAACACCACTTTAAGCACATTTTCATATATATAATGACGTCCAGGCTTATTCGGAGAGGAATCAGGAGTACGTGGATTAAATCCCCGACCTTGTCGATTATATTATGACGTCCAGGCTTATTTGGAGAGGAATCCGGAGTACGTGGATTAAATCCCCGACCTTGTCGATTATATTATGACGTCCAGGCTTATTTGGAGAGGAATCCGGAGTACGTGGATTAAATCCCCGACCTTGTCGATTATATTATGACGTCCAGGCTTATTTGGAGAGGAATCCTGAGTACGTGGATTAAATCCCCGACCTTGACGATTATATCATGGCGTCCAGGCTTATTTGGAGAGTAATCCGGAGTACGTGGATTAAATCCCCGACCTTGTCGATTATATTATGACGTCTAGGCTTATTTGGAGAGAAATCCGGAGTACGTGGATTAAATCCCCGACCTTGTCGATTATATCATGGCGTCCAGACTTATTTGGAGAGGAATCCGGAGTACGTGGTTTAAATACGCGACCGTGACGATTATATCATGGCTTCCAGGATTACTCGGAGAGGAATCCGGAGTACGTGGTTTAAATCCCCGAACTTGTCGATTATATTATGACGTCCAGGCTTATTTGGAGAGGAATCCGGAGTACATGGTTTAAATCCCCGACCTTGTCGATTATATCATGGCGTCCAAGGTTATTTGGAGAGGAATCCGGAGTACGTGGTTTAAATCCCCGACCTTGACGATTATATCATGGCGTCCAGGCTTATTTGGAGAGGAATCCGTAGTACGTGGTTTAAATCCCCGACCTTGGCGATTATATCATGGAGTCCAGGCTTATTTGGAGAGTAATCCGGAGTACGTGGATTAAATCCCCGACCTTGTCGATTATTTCATGGCGTCCAGGCTTATTTAGAGAGTAATCCGGAGTACGTGGATTAAATCCCCGACCTTGTCGATTATATCATGACGTACAGGCTTAATTGGAGAGGAATCCGGAGTACGTGGTTTAAATCCCCGACCTTGACGATTATATCATGGCGTCCAGTCTTATTTGGAGAGTAATCCGGAGTACGTGGATTAAATCCCCGACCTGGTCGATTATGTCATGGCGTCCAGGCTTATTTGGAGAGGAATCCGTATTACGTGGATTAAATCCCCGACCTTCACGATTATATCATGGCGTCCAGGCTTATTTGGAGAGTAATCCGGAGTACGTGGATTAAATCCCCGACCTTGACGATTGTATCATGGCGTCCAGGCTTATTTGGAGTAATCCGGAGTACGTGGATTAAATCCCCGACCTTGTCGATTATATCATGACGTCCAGGCTTACTTGGAGAGGAATCCGGAATACGTGGTTTAAATCCCCGACCTTGACGATTATATCATGGCGTCCAGGCTTATTTGGAGAGTAATCCGGAGTACGTGGATTAAATCCCCGACCTTGTCGATTATATCATGGCGTCAAGGCTTATTTGGAGAGTAATCCGGAGTACGTGGATTAAATCCCCGACCTTGACGATTATATCATGGCGTCCAGGGGTCGATTTCACAAAAAGCCGTAAGTGTAAAATCTATCGTAAGTGCTGACGTCACAATGCATTTCTCTTTGATCTTCCGACACTTACGATAACTTTTACACTTACGATCTTTTGTGAAATCGACTACAGGCTTATTTGGAGAGTAATCCGGAGTACGTGGATTAAATCCCCGACCTTGTCGATTATATCATGTCGTCCAGGCTTATTTAGAGAGGAATCCGGAGTACGTGGTTTAAATCCCCGACCTTGACGATTATATCATGGCGTCCAGGCTTATTTGGAGAGTAATCCGTAGTACGTGGATTAAATCGCCGACCTTGTCGATTATATCATGGCGTCCAGACTTATTTGGAGAGGAATCCGGAGTACGTGGTTTAAATCCCCGAACTTGACGATTATATCATGGCTTCCAGGCGTACTTGGAGAGGAATCCGGAGTACGTGGTTTAAATCCCCGACCTTGTCGATTATATTATGTCGTCCAGGCTTATTTGGAGAGGAATCCGGAGTACGTTGTTTAAATCCCCGACCTTGTCGATTATATCATGGCGTCCAGGCTTATTTGGATAGGAATCCGGAGTACGTGGTTTAAATCCCCGACCTTGACGATTATATCATGGCGTCCATGCTTATTTGGAGAGGAATCCGGAGTACGTGGTTTAAATCCCGACCTTGACGATTATATCATGGCGTCCAGGCTTATTTGGAGAGTAATACGGAGTACGTGGATTAAATCCCGGACCTTGTCGATTATTTCATGGCGTCCAGGCTTATTTGGAGAGTAATCCGGAGTACGTGGATTAAATCCCCGACCTTGTCGATTATATCATGACGTCCAGGCTTACTTGGAGAGGAATCCGGAGTACGTGGTTTAAATCCCCGACCTTGACGATAATATCATGGCATCCAGGCTTATTTGGAGAGTAATCCGGAGTACGTGGATTAAATCCCCGACCTGGTCGATTATATCATGGCGTCCAGGCTTATTTGGAGAGGAATCCGGAGTACGTGGATTAAATCCCCGACCTTGTCGATTATATCATGGGGTCCAGGATTATTTCGAGAGGAATCCGGAGTACGTGGTTTAAATCCCCGACCTTGACGATTATATCATGGCGTCCAGGCTTATTTGGAGAGTAATCCGGAGTACGTGGATTAAATCCCCGACCTTGTCGATTATTTCATGGCGTCCAGGTTATTTGGGGAGTAATCCGAGCGTGGATTAAATCCCCGACCTTGTCGATTATATCATGACGTACAGGCTTAATTGGAGAGGAATCCTGAGTACGTGGTTTAAATCCCCGACCTTGACGATTATATCATGTCGTCCAGGCTTATTTGGAGAGTAATCCGGAGTACGTGGATTAAATCCCCGACATGGTCGATTATATCATGGTGTCCAGGCTTATTTGGAGAGGAATACGGAGTACATGGATTAAACCCCCGACCTTGACGATTATATCATGGCGTCCAGGCTTATTTGGAGAATAATCCGGAGTACGTGGATTAAATCCCCGACCTTCACGATTATATCATGGCGTCTAGGCTTATTTGGAGAGTAATCCGGAGTACGTGGATTAAATCCCCGACCTTGACGATTGTATCATGGCGTCGAGGCTTATTTGGAGTAATCCGGAGTACGTGGATTAAATCCCCGACCTTGTCGATTATATCATGACGTCCAGGCTTAATTGGAGAGGAATCCGGAATACGTGGTTTAAATCCCCGACATTGACGATTATATCATCGCGTCCAGGCTTATTTGGAGAGTAATCCGGAGTACGTGGATTAAATCCCCGACCTTGTCGATTATATCATGGCGTCCAGGCTTATTTGGAGAGTAATCCGGAGTACGTGGATTAAATCCCCGACCTTGTCGATTATATCATGACGTCCAGGCTTACTTGGAGAGGAATCCGGAGTACGTGGTTTAAATCCCCGACCTTGACGATAATATCATGGCATCCAGGCTTATTTGGAGAGTAATCCGGAGTACGTGGATTAAATCCCCGACCTGGTCGATTATATCATGGCGTCCAGGCTTATTTGGAGAGGAATCCGGAGTACGTGGATTAAATCCCCGATCTTGTCGATTATATCATGGGGTCCAGGATTATTTCGAGAGGAATCCGGAGTACGTGGTTTAAATCCCCGACCTTGACGATTATATCATGGCGTCCAGGCTTATTTGGAGAGTAATCCGGAGTACGTGGATTAAATCCCCGACCTTGTCGATTATTTCATGGCGTCCAGGTTATTTGGGGAGTAATCCGAGCGTGGATTAAATCCCCGACCTTGTCGATTATATCATGACGTACAGGCTTAATTGGAGAGGAATCCTGAGTACGTGGTTTAAATCCCCGACCTTGACGATTATATCATGTCGTCCAGGCTTATTTGGAGAGTAATCCGGAGTACGTGGATTAAATCCCCGACCTGGTCGATTATATCATGGTGTCCAGGCTTATTTGGAGAGGAATACGGAGTACATGGATTAAATCCCCGACCTTGACGATTATATCATGGCGTCCAGGCTTATTTGGAGAATAATCCGGAGTACGTGGATTAAATCCCCGACCTTCACGATTATATCATGGCGTCTAGGCTTATTTGGAGAGTAATCCGGAGTACGTGGATTAAATCCCCGACCTTGACGATTGTATCATGGCGTCCAGGCTTATTTGGAGTAATCCGGAGTACGTGGATTAAATCCCCGACCTTGTCGATTATATCATGACGTCCAGGCTTAATTGGAGAGGAATCCGGAATACGTGGTTTAAATCCCCGACATTGACGATTATATCATCGCGTCCAGGCTTATTTGGAGAGTAATCCGGAGTACGTGGATTAAATCCCCGACCTTGTCGATTATATCATGGCGTCCAGGCTTATTTGGAGAGTAATCCGGAGTACGTGGATTAAATCCCCGACCTTGACGATTATATCATGGCGTCCAGGCTTATTTGGAGAGTAATCCGGAGTACGTGGATTAAATCCCCGACCTTGTCGATTATATCATGGCGTCCAGGCTTATTTGGAGAGAAATCCGGAGTACGTGGTTTAAATCCCCGACCTTGACGATTATATCATGGCGTCCAGGCTTATTTGGAGAGTAATCCGTAGTACGTGGATTAAATCGCCGACCTTGTCGATTATATCATGGCGTCCAGACTTATTTGGAGAGGAATCCGGAGTACGTGGTTTAAATCCCCGAACTTGACGATTATATCATGGCTTCCAGGCGTACTTGGAGAGGAATCCGGAGTACGTGGTTTAAATCCCCGACCTTGTCGATTATATTAAGTCGTCCAGGCTTATTTGGAGAGGAATCCGGAGTACGTTGTTTAAATCCCCGACCTTGTCGATTATATCATGGCGTCCAGGCTTATTTGGATAGGAATCCGGAGTACGTGGTTTAAATCCCCGACCTTGACGATTATATCATGGCGTCCATGCTTATTTGGAGAGGAATCCGGAGTACGTGGTTTAAATCCCGACCTTGACGATTATATCATGGCGTCCAGGCTTATTTGGAGAGTAATACGGAGTACGTGGATTAAATCCCGGACCTTGTCGATTATTTCATGGCGTCCAGGCTTATTTGGAGAGTAATCCGGAGTACGTGGATTAAATCCCCGACCTTGTCGATTATATCATGACGTCCAGGCTTACTTGGAGAGGAATCCGGAGTACGTGGTTTAAATCCCCGACCTTCACGATAATATCACGGCATGCAGGCTTATTTGGAGAGTAATCCGGAGTACGTGGATTAAATCCCCGACCTGGTAGATTATATCATGGCGTCCAGGCTTATTTGGAGAGGAATCCGGAATACGTGGATTAAATCCCCGATCTGATCGATTATATCATGGCGTCCAGGATTATTTGGAGAGGAATCCGGAGTACGTGGTTTAAATCCCCAACCTTGACGATTATATCATGGCGTCCAGTCTTATTTGGAGAGTAATCCGGAGTACGTGGATTAAATCCCCGACCTTGTCGATTATTTCATGGCGTCCAGGTTATTTGGGGAGTAATCCGAGCGTGGATTAAATCCCCGACCTTGTCGATTATATCATGACGTACAGGCTTAATTGGATAGGAATCCGGAGTACGTGGTTTAAATCCCCGACCTTGACGATTATATCATGGCGTCCAGGCTTATTTGGAGAGTAATCCGGAGTACGTGGATTAAATCCCCGACCTGGTCGATTATATCATGGTGTCCAGGCTTATTTGGAGAGGAATCCGGAGTACGTGGATTAAATCCCCGACCTTGACGATTATATCATGGCGTCCAGGCTTATTTGGAGAGTAATCCGGAGTACGTGGATTAAATCCCCGACCTTGACGATTATATCATGGCGTCCAGGCTTATTTGGAGAGTAATCCGGAGTACGTGGATTAAATCCCCGACCTTGTCGATTATATCATGGCGTCCAGGCTTATTTGGAGAGGAATCCGGAGTACGTGGTTTAAATCCCCGACCTTGACGATTATATCATGGCGTCCAGGCTTATGTGGAGAGTAATCCGGAGTACGTGGATTAAATCCCTGACCTTGTCGATTATATCATGGCGTCCAGACTTATTTGGAGAGGAATCCGGAGTACGTGGTTTAAATCCCAGACCTTGACGATTATATCATGGCTTCCAGGATTACTTGGAGAGGAATCCGGAGTACGTGGTTTAAATCCCCGACCTTGTCGATTATATTATGACGTCCAGGCTTATTTGGAGAGGTATCCGGAGTACGTGGTTTAAATCCCCGACCTTGTCGATTATATCATGACGTACATTCTTAATTGGATAGGAATCCGGAGTACGTGGTTTAAATCCCCGACCTTGACGATTATATCATGGCGTCCAGGCTTATTTGGAGAGTAATCCGGAGTACGTGGATTAAATCCCCGACCTGGTCGATTATATCATGGTGTCCAGGCTTATTTGGAGAGGAATCCGGAGTACGTGGATTAAATCCCCGACCTTGACGATTATATCATGGCGTCCAGGCTTATTTGGAGAGTAATCCGGAGTACGTGGATTAAATCCCCGACCTTGACGATTATATCATGGCGTCCAGGCTTATTTGGAGAGTAATCCGGAGTACGTGGATTAAATCCCCGACCTTGTCGATTATATCATGGCGTCCAGGCTTATTTGGAGAGGAATCCGGAGTACGTGGTTTAAATCCCCGACCTTGACGATTATATCATGGCGTCCAGGCTTATTTGGAGAGTAATCCGGAGTACGTGGATTAAATCCCTGACCTTGTCGATTATATCATGGCGTCCAGACTTATTTGGAGAGGAATCCGGAGTACGTGGTTTAAGTCCCAGACCTTGTCGATTATATCATGGCTTCCAGGCTTACTTGGAGAGGAATCCGGAGTACGTGGTTTAAATCCCCGACCTTGTCGATTATATTATGACGTCCAGGCTTATTTGGAGAGGAATCCGGAGTACGTGGTTTTAATCCCCGACCTTGTCGATTATATCATGGCGTCCAGGCTTATTTGGAGAGGAATCCGGAGTACGTGGTTTAAATGCCCGACCTTGTCGATTATATGATGGCGTCCAGGATTATTTGGAGAGGAATCCGGAGTACGTGGTTTAAATCCCCGACCTTGACGATTATATCATGGCGTCCAGGCTTATTTGAGAGTAATACGGAGGACGTGGATTAAATCCCCGACCTTGTCGATTATATCATGGCGTCTAGACATATTTGGAGAGGAATCCGGAGTACGTGGTTTAAATCCCCGACCTTGTCGATTATATCATGGCTTCCAGGCTTATTTGGAGAGGAATCCGGAGTACGTGGTTTTAATGCCCGACCTTGTCGATTATATCATGGTGTACAGGCTTATTTGGAGAGGAATCCGGAGTACGTGGTTTAAATCCGCGACCTTGACGATTATATCATTTCGTCCAAGCTTATTTGGAGAGGAGTCCGGAGTACGTGGTTTACATCCCCGACCTTGTCGATTATATCATGGCTTCCAGGCTTATTTGGAGAGGAATCATGAGTACGTGGATTAAATCCCCGACCTTGACGATTATATCATGGAGTCCAAGCTTATTTGGAGAGGAATCTGGAGTACGTGGTTTAAATCCCCGACCTTGTCGATTATATCATGGCGTCCAGACTTATTTGGAGAGGAGTCCGGAGTACGTGGATTAAATCCCCGACCTTGACGATTATATCATGGCGTCCAGGCTTATTTGGAGAGGAATCCGGAGTACGTGGATTAAATCCCCGACCTCGTAGATTATTTCATGGCGTCCAGGCTTATTTGGAGAGGAATCTGGAGTACGTGGTTTAAATCCCCGACCTTGACGATTATATCATGGCGTCAATGCTTATTTGGAGAGGAATCCGGAGTACGTGGATTAAATCCCCGACCTTGTCGATTATAGCATGACGTCCAGGCTTAATTGGAGAGGAATCCGGAGTACGTGGTTTAAATCCCGACCTTGACGATTATATCATGGCGTCCAGGCTTATTTGGAGATTAATCCGGAGTACGTGGATTAAATCCCCGACCTGGTCGATTATATCATGGCGTCCAGGCTTATTTGGAGAGTAATCCTGAGTACGTAGATTAAATCCCCGACCTTGACGATTATATCATGGCGTCCAGGCTTATTTGGAGAGTAATCCGGAGTTCGTGGATTAAATCCCCGACCTTGTCGATTATATCATGGCGTCCAGGCTTAGTTGGAGAGGAATCCGGAGTACGTGGTTTAAATCCCAGACCTTGACGATTATATCATGGCGTCCAGGCTTATTTGGAGAGGAATCCGGAGTACGTGGTTTAAATCCCCGACCTTGACGATTATATCATGGCTTCCAGGCTTACTTGGAGAGGAATCCGGAGTACGTGGTTTAAATCCCCGACCTTGTCGTTTATATTATGACGTCCAGGCTTATTTGGAGAGGAATCCGGAGTACGTGGTTTAAATCCCCGACCTTGTCGATTATATCATGGCGTCCAGGCTTATTTGGAGAGGAATGCGGAGTATGTGGTTTAAATCCCCGACCTTGTCTATTATATCATGGCGTCCAGGATTATTTGGAGAGGAATCCGGAGTACGTGGTTTAAATCCCTGACCTTGACGATTATATCATGGCGTCCAGGCTTATTTGGAGAGTAATCCGGAGTACGTGGATTAAATCCCCGACCTTGTCGATTATATCATGGCGTCTAGACATATTTGGAGAGGAATCCGGAATACGTGGTTTAAATCCCCGACCTTGACGATTATATCATGGCTTCCAGGCTTACTTGGAGAGGAATCCGGAGTACGTGGTTTAAATCCCCGACCTTGTCGATTATATTATGACGTCCAGGCTTATTTGGAGAGGAATCCGGAGTACGTGGTTTAAATCCCCGACCTTGTCGATTATATCATGGCGTACATCCTGATTTGGAGAGGAATCCGGAGTACGTGGTTTAAATCCGCGACCTTGACGATTATATCATTTCGTCCAGGCTTATTTGGAGAGGAGTCCGGAGTACGTGGTTTAAATCCCCGACCTTGTCGATTATATCATGGCGTCCAGGCTTATTTGGAGAGGAATCCGGAGTACGTGGTTTAAATCCCCAACCTTGTCGATTATATCATGGCGTCCAGGCTTATTTGGAGAGGAATCATGAGAGTAGTTATAAAAACCAGAGTTCCAGCGACTATCGTCGCCATATATTTACTATGGGATAAAAGGTATCCTCTCAATGAATCGGAGGATACCCCTTAATGAACTTTTTAAAATTAATTAGGTCAATTAAGAAACTTGATTAAGTCTTGTAATAGTTCATTATGGATCTATCTGTTAAATCCTATGATATAATTTAACCCTAATTAGATGTATTTTAAATCTAGATTAATTAACATTTTAGATGTTCTATAAATAGACAACTAGGTATATATCTATAAATAGAAATCTAAAGAATGTCAACCTTTTCTTACCGTGTACAACTATTCCAGTTTCTTTTATGATTTTAATTTAAATAGGAAAATAATGTATATAAATTGTACCACAAAGACATTAATTAGAAGTAATACGACTATATATATATACCCACAAGTGAACCCCCACCCCCCTTTTTTCATAGCAGATCTATATATTTCACAAGTCATAACAATTGTTATATTTTCAATGTAAAAAAAATCATTTGCTATTAATTAACATTTAAATCTGTAGTTCACTGACCTTAACGTGAAGTAACTTGATAAAATGGTTCGTTTTTAATTATATTATGTATTATAAATTAATTAAATATATTGCAGATTCCATGGTAGCCTTTCATTGTGAGTGTAGTAATTGAAATGCGTCACCCCCCCTTTTTTCATAACAGATATCCATATTTCTCAAGTCATAACAAATTCTATTTTGTCAATGTAAATTTCATCTGCTATTTATAAACATTTAAATCTGTAGTTCATTGACCTTAACGTGTTGTGACTTGTGTGTATGACTCATTTAAATAAAGATTATCGGCGTCATGTTTGAAAATTAGAATTTAAATAAATAATGTAAAAGATAAACGAAAATTAATAATAAAATTGTAGACATTTTTTTCAAGAATTGGCTTTTAAGATAAAATAATGTATGTATTGACAGAATGACGGCTGTCCTAATCTCCCTTGTAAAAACAATCATATATCGTCTGCTATATGCATTTAAATCTGTAGTTCACTGACCTTAACGCGTTAGGACAAGTGTGTATAACCGGTTCAATACAGATCATCCAAAATGTTTGAAAATTATAATTATCGAAGGCGTTATTAAGAATTAATGTAATTGGCAATTTTGATTAAAAATAAATAAATAAATAAATAAATCGTTTATAATAAAGCAAAATTTTAAATCGTAGTCCTTGTCTCAAAAAGTGACTTTAAAATAAAATAATGCAATAATATAGTATGACGATTCGTTGTACCAATCCCCCTTTTTCCTACCGTTGTTTATGTAATAAATCCAATAGATTCACAATAAAGTCGTAACTTAAAATGATATATCTACAAGAAAATATAAAAAATCAACACAATAAGTATATAATATTTGTGTTTTACCCGATGCATTGTAAAATTTATAGACTTTAATCGGAGCGATAAAAAACACATCTGTTCAAAATGGCGACATTTCACAACTGACGCTTTAAATAGACGAATCTAAGCGAAAGAGGTGAGAACCATAAAACGACGTACAGATTATTTGTAAAAAATCATATATCTTAAATTTATTCATCAGATATGTCTAGTTTAATATAAAATTAATTAACAGATAGATCTTTGGATTATTATTATTCCAAATTTCTATATATTTTAATCATGGCATTGTCCTGACATTTCCTGTTGTATGGTATAGCTCGCGGCACCTATATAAGCGAGAAAATCGAGAGGAATTTTAATTATGAATCGACAGTCAAACTGAGAGGACGTATTAGACATTTAGCCTGAATAAAGCAAGACAGTTGGAATTATAGTGAAGTATTCCTAAAAATTATGTTAACATCATATTTGTAATGTATGTAAAATATTTAAGACTAAATTAACAAAATATACATTAGCATCGGCTACTGGGACCGACTGCGTGACTCTCTCGACTATATGAGATTAAGGGAGAATAATATCTCATATGGACGTCACCTGGTAGCTTCTCCGTAGCATTTTTATCATTGTTTTGAAGAGTGGCTCCGTTGTGGAAGACGAGAGCGGTAGTTATGCTCGCAAGTCACCACAATAGTTTACAAGTACGCTACCAAAGCTTGTAAAATGGGCACTTCAATGATGATGATAAGGGTGTCATTGTAATGAAAAAAGGGGGGGGGTATAATTAGATAAAAATAAATATGATGAAATTATTGATTGTATTCAGAATAAACATGCATAATATAACTAACTAAATCAACGAAATATAACTGAACTAATTTCCATTATGTATTAATAAAATAATATGATCTTTCAATAATTTTAAAACGTATAGAATGTTTGAGATAGCCTCCTGCATGTACTTTGTGTACCAGTCTAGGGCGATATCATAGCTTACAACGGAAAGGAAAGTAATATGATATGTCCCCGCGATGACTGGGAATTTCCTTTCCGACTGTGTACATGCAGCCTCCTGGTGAGGGCAGCTCCGCTTTGTAGTGATACAAGGCGTCGATGGGCGGTGGCTACCTTAACGCAAGTTTTAATCAAACATTCTAAACCCTTTAAAAATAATTATTTTAATCTTTATAAATAAAATGTTGGTCACATCTATGACCATTTTTGTTGTAGTCTACTAAAGATGAACAAGTCTAAAACCTATTCCTGTTATACCTGTGAGAAACAGTTTACTCAAAAGTCGAATTTATATCGCCACAAAAGAACAGCTCACGGCCAAGACAAATGGAGTTGTAACACTTGCAATATGTGGTTTTCCAGACAGGATAACTATAGGCGCCATATTCAACGACACGTCCAAACAGGAGGAGGTGAAATAAAAAGGAAAGAAACAGAAGACTATTGTAACTTTAAAGCGCTAAATGGAACAGTGGAGACCTATGTTATTCCTGCAGAAGGAATGGTGAAATTCAATCCGATGACATTTTTGAAAAGTAAATACGAAGATGTTAAAGATAAGCTTCAACAGACCATAAAAGACAAAGGTGGTATAAAGTGGTACTTGTCAATCGAAATAAAAATGACAAGGAAAAATGGTGACCAGATTGAAACGACAAAACCGTATTTTCGTGGAAAGTGCCAGACAAGTCTGAAATTCGAAGACATCGGAGAAGGCATGAAAGAATCCATAATGAAGATGTTTAATTCATTTATCGAATATCAACGAATGGGAAGTTACTGGACTGTGGACAAAATTGTCGCTTTGACCATTCATATAGCACGTTATAGACCACTACGTGGATCCAGCTATATTCCACTCCCGATTAAGCTGAGATCAAAACATGCCATAATAAACGCGAAGAACAAAGACAAGAAGTGTTTCATGTGGTCAATTCTAGCTGCATTGTATCCGGCAAAACGGGATGGAGAGCGTATTTGGAAATATAAAGAACACGAATCGAAATTAAACTTTAAAGGTATATCATTTCCCGTGAGAATGGAAGATATAACGAAATTCGAGAAGCAGAACAACATATCTATCAATGTGTTTGGTTACGAGAAGAATTGCGTTTCCCAATACATGTGACTAGTTTTAGATTCGAGATGCAGATTAACCTGCGTTTGATATCAGACAATAATAAGTCACACTATTGCTGGATCAAGGACTTGAATCGATTACTAAGTGATCAACGTAAAGACCACAACAGATACTATTACTGCCCTTATTGTCTTCATGGATTTACCAAGGAACGACTTCTCGATGAACATAAACCATATTGTCAGACACATGGACCATAAAGAATCGAAATGCCAAAGGAAGAGGACAAATGGTTATTTTACAAAGACATTCGTAAGCAACTCAAAGTACCATACGTCATTTATGCTGACTTTGAAAGTCTTCAGGTGCCCATTCAAGGTTGTGATAATGATCCAGATAAGTCATCAACGACAAAAACTACAAAACACATACCATGTGGATTTGCTTACAAAGTCGTAGGCTTAACTTCAGAAACCTCAAAGGTGCCCGTTGTCTATCGGGGTTTGAATGCGGCTGATAAGTTCATTGAGTACATGGTGCAAGAACAGGAAGAGATAGAAGTGAAACTTAAGCATTGCGAACCCATGGTAATGAAAGGAAGTGACTGGCAGTCATTCAAAAAGGCTACTCATTGTCATATCTGTAGAAAACCATTACGCGATGATCGAGTGAGAGACCATTGTCACGTAACAGGGAAGTTTCGAGGGGCTGCTCACAATGATTGCAACATTAACTTCAAGTTTACTGGACGCATTCCTGTCATATTTCACAATCTCCGCGGGTATGATAGTCATTTAATTATGCAGGCAATAGGAAAAATCAACAAACAGATAAAATGCATACCAAATAACATGGCGAAGTACATTAGCTTCTCACTGGGCTGTATGGACTTCATCGACTCTTTCCAATTTGTGTCTTCTTCATTAGAGAAATTTTAGTCGATAACTTAGCCAAAGAAGGATCTTCAAATTTCAAGCATATGATGGAACATTTTGGAAGCGAAAAAATAGAATTGCTATTAAGAAAGCAGGTCTATCCATACGAATATTTCGATTCAGAGGCTAAATTTACAGAACAACAACTACCACCAATATCCGCCTTTCACAGCACATTATCTGGGGAAAGCATTTCGGAAAATGATTATACACATGCGCAGGAAGTATGGAAAGAATTTAATCTAAATGACCTCGGACAGTACCATGACCTCTATGTCCTTACAGACGTTCTCTCTCTAGCTGACGTATATGAAAACTTCAGAGATATATGTCTAAACTACTATGGATTAGATGCAGTTCACTTTTACACCTCTCCCGGGTTGGCATGGCAGGCTGCGTTGAAAATGACAGATGTACGACTGGAATTGCTGACCGACATAGACATGCACCTTTTTATTGAAAAAGGATTACGAGGTGGAATATCTATGATATCACATCGCCATGCTAAAGCTAACAACAAACACGTCCCAGATTTTGATCCAAGTCAACCAAGTAGCCATGTAATGTATTTAGACGCTAACAATTTATATGGATGGGCGATGTCACAAAGCCTTCCTGTAGATGGGTTTAGATGGCTTGAAAAAGAAGAAATAGATAACTTCGATGTAAACTCGATGTCAGATGACAACAGCGATGGATACATATTAGAAGTAGACTTGGAATACCCACATGAACTTCATGATCTTCATAACGAATATCCTCTAGCACCCGAAAGAATGAAAGTAACGGAAAACATGTTGTCACCCTATGCCAAAACGCTTTTAGAAGATCTTGGTCTGAACGGAACTTCAACAGAAAAACTTATCCCTAATCTAAGACCTAAAGAAAAGTATGTGGTCCATAACAGAAACTTAAAACTATATTTGAGTTTAGGCCTAAAGTTGACCAAAATTTATCGAGTAATGACTTTCAGACAGGAACCATGGTTGAAAAGGTATATTGACTTTAACACAGAGAAGAGAAAGCTTGCCAAAAACGAATTCGAAAAAGACTTTTTTTAAGCTAATGAATAATGCCGTGTTTGGCAAGACAATGGAAAACCTTAGAAAACGAATCGACGTTCAACTAGTCAACAACCAAGCAAGAGCAAGAAAACTCACAAGTAAACCTACATTCCATGCCTTTAAGATTTTCAACGAGGATTTGGTGGCCGTGCATTTACTGAAGCAAAAATTGTATTTAAATCGACCCATTTACGTAGGATTCACCATCCTCGATTTGTCGAAGACGCTTATGTATGATTTTCATTATAACTACATGAAGACGAGGTATGGCTCAAACGCACAGCTTTTATTTACGGACACGGACAGTCTATGCTATAGCGTCTATACAGATGATATATACAGTGACATGCTCAACGACAAAGAACTATTCGATACATCAGAGTACGACCAAAGTCACCCCCTTTACAGTACAGTCAACAGAAAAGTTCTAGGCAAAATGAAGGATAAAACACACGGCATTCCTATACATGAATTTGTAGGACTCAAATCTAAGATGTATTCTCTTGTCTATCAAGAAGATGAAAAGTTGATCGAAAAGAAGACAGCGAAAGGAATCAAGAAGAGTGTCATTAAACAGCATACCAGACACCAACATTACAAAGATTGCTTATTTGACAGAACCATTCACATGTCTGCAATGACCCAGATCAGATCATATGACCACCAGCTATTCAACATAACTATCAACAAACTGGGTCTCACTCCATTCAACGATAAAAGGTATATTCTCGAAGACGGTATCACAAGCTTGGCATACGGTCACTGGAGAATATAAACCACATTATATGAACGGGTCATGTTCATTTTAGCCAAGCAGTAGAAGGAGGAAGACGTGTTTATAAAAGCTCGCAGCGATGTCTACGACTTGTGGTGATTGTGGCTTGACATTTTCTAGAAAAGACAATTTAATGCGGCACTTGAAAAATAAACATGAATATACTGAACACGAAACACAAGGAGGAGGAGGAGGAGGAGGAGGCGGAGGAGGAGGAGGAGGAGGAGGAGGAGGAGGAATGATTCTAAAACATCCTTTCACCATGATGTTAGCGGGACCGACTGGATCTGGTAAGACGTTTTGGATGAAACGACTCCTAGAAAATGCGAAGACAATGATAAAACCGAATCCAGAACGCATCATTTGGTGCTATAAAAGATGGCAACCCCTGTTCAACGAAATGAAGCAGACAGTAAAACACATAGTATTTGTTCAGGGTATCCCTGGAGACTTAAATGAAGATTCATTCATAGACACAAAATTCCCTTCTTTAATAATCTTAGACGATCTAATGAAGGATGTTACTAATAGTCAGGATGTTTGTGAACTCTTTGTGGAGGGAAGTCATCATAGGAATCTTAGCGTGGCATGCCTTGTTCAGAACGCATTTTACAAATCAAAAGAAAGCAGGACCATGAGCATCAACAGCCAGTATATGGTATTATTTAAAAACCCACGTGATCAGGTCGGACCCACAATATTTGCCAGACAGATGTATCCAAATAATCCCACGAAGTTTATGACGAAATACAATGAAGGAACAAAGCAACCTCATGGTTATCTATTTATAGATTTGAAACAGACTACACCAGACGATGAAAGATTGAAAACTGACATCTTTGAATATTCGAAACCTCCTCAAATCGGTAGCGGACAGTATATTAAAGAGGAAAGGTGAGATATGCCTCATTTGCCAGACAGACATCGAAGTGAACAGACAGATGATTCAGAACACCAGGAGAATAAAGAAGTGAACCAACCAGATATTTCGTTAAAAGATAAACACGAAAACATGCCTTCCTGTGACGATTGTGGGTTAGTGTTTGAAAGCGTGCCCGACTTAGCTCGACATATGAATAGATGGTGCCCAGAAAACGATTTGAAAAGAAAATTAAACGAGGATGATAATGATGACAATAATAGGAAAAAACTGAAACTTGATATCGAAGACGACGAAGATGCAGCTTTGAAACAAATAGCAACCTTAGCTAGAAAGTCCAACGAAGACAAGTGGGAAACTAAAGTCGATGAATATATGTCTGACGGCTTAGATGAAGAAGAGGCTATGAGCAAGGCTGATCGTAAACTTAGAGACGAGGATATGGATGAGTTTATTTCCAAATATTCTAGTCTTATTCAATATCTTCTACAGTTGAAGAACGGCAAATTACATAACAAGGTCATGAAAACGATCGATGGATTAGTTACCGATGGCGTGGACTATGAAAAAGCCATTAAAATATCTGTTAGGAAATATAGGTCGTTGTTGGAAAGCTACCTCGATGAAGTCATTGACAAAGAGGAATACGATGACGAAGAAGAACAGGACGAAGAAAATAACAGCGAGGAAGACGAGGAGGACGAGGAAGACAGTGATATATAAAGCTCAGAATCATACTTATTTTTAACATTCACTGAAAGTGTGTAGATATGGGATAACACCTGAAAAAGTTACAAAGAGTAAAGAAACCAACTTATGGTGGAAAATGTATTGGCCTAAGAAAACAGTGCCAATAGTCAAATCAAAGACAACAAGAAAACCATTTCGTTTTAAACTTGGAGACAAAGTACGCATCACTTTTATCAGAAATCCTTTTACAAGGGAATACGATGAAAAATGGTCTGGTGAAATATTTAAACGCATTTTACGTGGTGGACTACCAGTATACAGAGTAGTGGATTTTAATGACGAAGAAATAAAGGGAACATTTTACCAATTGGAGTTACAAAAAGTCGATGTGCGAGATGACGATCTGTGGAAAATTGAAAAAGTTATAAATACAAGAGGCAAGGGACGTAACAAACAATATTTCGTGAAATGGTTAAATTGGCCAAAGAAATTCAACTCGTGGATATCCGCTGGAGATGTGAATAACCTGTAAAGAATGAACTATAAATCTTTGTTTATATTGTTGTATCAAGTGCTATATTTTATTATGTTTATTGTAAAGACGGTATGTGGATGGCTCTCCGACCCATATTCGTCTCGAGACGGGGATATTAAACTATTTTGAACAGTTATTGTATTATTTATTTCTTTTTACAATTCAACAGGAACTTCGCACAACAGAATTAAAAGGGCAATCATTAAGCTAGATTTCTACTTATAGATTCAGACTCGGTTGTCTCTTTATAGAACATCTATATAATAATTACTCTGGATTTAAAATACATCTAATTAGGGTTAAATTATATCATAGGATTTAACAGATAGATCCACAATGAACTATTACAAGACTTAATCAAGTTTCTTAATTGACCTAATTAATTTTAAAAAGTTCATTAAGGGGTATCCTCCGATTCATTGAGAGGATACCTTTTATCCCATAGTAAATATATGGCGACGATAGTCGCTAGAACTCTGGTTTTTATAACTACTCATGAGTACGTGGTTTAAATCCCCGACCTCGCCGATTATATCATGGCGTCCTTGCTTATTTGGAGAGTAATCCGGAGTACGTGGTTTAAATCCCCGACCTTGTCGATTATATCATGGCGTCCATGCTTATTTGGAGAGGAATCCGGAGTACGTGGTTTAAATCCCCGACCTCGTCGATTATATCATGGCGTCCAGGCTTATTTGGAGAGGAATCCGGAGTACGTGGTTTAAATCCCCGACCTTGACGATTATATCATGGCGTCCAGGCTTATTTGGAGAGGAATCCTTAGTACGTGGTTTAAATCCCCGACCTTGTCAATTATATATCATGGCGTCCAGGCTTATTTGGAGAGGAATCCAGAGTACGTGGTTTAAATCCCCGACCTTGACGATTATATCATGGCGTCCAGGCTTATTTGGAGAGTAATCCGGAGTACGTGGTTTAAATCCCGACCTTGACGATTATATCATGGCGTCCAGGCTTATTTGGAGAGGAATCCGGAGTACGTGGTTTAAATCCCCGACCTTGTCAATTATATTATGACGTCTAGGCTTATTTGGAGAGTAATCCGGAGTACGTGGATTAAATCCCCGACCTTGTCGATTATATCATGGCGTCCAGGCTTATTTGGAGAGTAATCCGGAGTACGTGGATCAAATCCCCGACCTTGACGATTATATCATGGCGTCCAGGCTTATTTGGAGAGTAATACGGAGTACGTGGATTAAATCCCCGACCTTGTCGATTATATCATGGCGTCCAGGCTTTTTTGGAGAGGAATCCGGAGTACGTGGATTATATACCCGACCTTGTCGATTATATCATGGCGTCCAGGCTTATTTGGAGAGGAATTCGGAATACGTGGTTTAAATCCCCGACCTTGACGATTATATCATGGCGTCCAGGCTTATTTAGAGAGTAATCCGAAGTACGTGGATTAAATCCCCGACCTTGTCGATTATATCATGGCGTCCAGGCGTATTTGGAGAGGAATCCGGAGTACGTGGTTTAAATCCCCGACCTGGTCGATTATATCATGCATGCACTAAGACTATACCACGGAATCAACATTAAATTCTTACTACCTTAACAACTTGCCACCGCTGCCCCAATCTGACGTAATATAAATGGATGATCTACATCAGACAGCGCATACAATTTACACCAAGTGTTGATACTTGTGTGTTAAAGTTGTGAAATTTAAATTATTTATGCAGTCTATAATAAAAATAGCATTTCTGTGTTCATTCTTGTCGAAATGTATCCATGCGACTTACCGGAAGATGAATTTCATTTAATGAAAGCTAATGTATTATGTATATAATTTGTATGTTTTTTTTTTACTTTCAAGTAACATGTTTATGCTTCTCTTTATTTTGTTAAAATATAAACAGATAGATATTTTTAAAAGACTTTATTCAATCGTAGGACGGCCAACGCGTTAATGTTTTTTTATAAATTGTAGAATTGTTTTACAAATAACTAATATGAGTACTTGTTTAACAATAGCTACAAATTAAAAAGCCCTATATATCAAAACATGTTTATCAAAAAGAGAAAACCGGATTACATCCTAACAACTGTAAGAAAAATCTGGTGCCACGCTAATACTCGTCCAGATGCCTTACATTCCTTTTGAAAGCATCTAAAGCTATATAATGCCAAGTGTTTTGCCAAGTTTCATGAAGATTAAAAGAGAGGATAAAGGGGTGGTCCCGAGGTTCGCATATTCGCAGTTAAGTGATTTTTTACCATTTCGATATTCAAATTTGATGCTGTTGGGCTCCCTTACATACCGAACCCGTCCGAATGCCTTAAATTCCTTTTGACAGCATCTCAAACTATATCATGCCAACTGTTTTGCCAAGTTTCATGAAGATTGAAAGAGGATGAAGGGGTGGTCCCGAAGTTTGCATATTCGCACTTAAGTGATTTTTTACCATTTCGATATTCAAATTTGATACTGTTGGGCTCCCTTACATACCGAACCCGTCCAGATGCCTTAAATTCCTTTTGACAGCATCTAAAGCTATATAATGCTTGAAATACAAAATATACCGTTTAAACAGAAAAAAGAACAAAAGTAAGACATCAATGGAAAGGAAAGTCAGCTGGAAGTATATGCTAGTTGACATTCTCGGTGGGGTGTGTGTTCTTTTTCCGTCTATAACCAGTTTTCTATTAAATATGAAAAGTGGTATACAATCGCTGGCGAGAAATAACAGTCCGTTTATCAAGTTTTCGTATTTGTAAGTCACTATCGTATAAAGCACGATACCTTGTGCTAAATGTGTTCGTACATGACCTTTCTTTAACTTTCACAATCTCTTTAACTTTCAAAATTAACTCATAAAAAATTACAACGGGGTAAAAGACAGAAAATGTATTGCCTCCGTGGCGTAACGAACACATGTAGTTTGCTACAGATAAGCCTTATGCATATTAATTAACACTGATGACCACAGCAGGATAGCTTTGAATTAAAAAAACTTGGAGGTTATTTCTCGGCATATATGCATGTGCATATTCACATGTAACTGATTATTTACCAGTTCGATATTAAAATTTGACGCTGTTGGGTTCCCTTACATACCAAATCTTTCCAGATGTATACAATTCCCTTAGGTAGTATGTATAGCAATATTATACATCTTTTTATCTTGTATTTGATAAAGTGTATATATTAATATCGAATATCGAACCCACTGCTAACTTCACACCCGTACGATATTCCATCAATGAGCTTGTATCTAGTAGACCAGTCTATGACTGATAATTTTATAACAGTGTGACTGGTACTGTAATACTAGTAAATGTTACTGGTAACTGAATACCTGTATTTTATCTGTACTGGTATGCCTAATGTGCCTGCTGTAGCAGTATATATCATGATACTGGTTTACTAGTATTATAGGTATTTACGACTCATCTACTATTTATCCCGTGCCTCTCAACGGTTCGAGTCTCACTATGGACAGGATGTGATCGATACCAATCTTAATTGATAGGGATTGCCAGCCGTAAATTGATGGTTTTCACTTTATTTTAAGTTGCATTAATCTCCAAATAGGTCCGGTTACTGGTAAACTAACTACCTTCACCATTCTACCACCGAGAGACCTACAATGTCATGAGTCTGTTTGAAGACCTCTTCGTTTCATTGTTGCTTTGTTTGTGTGTTTCGTATTGTTTTTGTTTTGTTTATTGTTTTGTTTTGTGTTTTGTTTTTGTTTTTAATTTTTGTATTAGGATTATAAATATATAACAACAATGCGCACCAATAATTAAATTTGAATATCAGAGATAAATTCAAATTTGATATCTGAACTACAAAAATGTTTGTTCATATATCAAGTGCAACCTTGAAATTGTACAACTGAATCTAACAGTTTAAGACATTCATACGGGCTTTTGTTATATTTATAATGAAGTTTAATCTGGTGAGAACAAAAAAAAATCCCCACTTGTATTTTCCTCCCTTACAAACCAAATGTTAAATGTAAACACAATGACGTTAACCGCTGTAGAAACAACGAACCAAATTGATTCTACCAGTAATAGTGTTGTATCCACATTTGCTGAACAATATTAAGAATAAACAATTATGAATATCTTTCAGTTAGAGTCAAGGTACTAAAATCCTGAAATTTACCACCATGACGAGAATTCTCAACGAGACGTCTGCGCCGAATAAAAAGTGGAAACATTTTAATAGCCGACTAATTGCTGAGATCGACGTCAATCTAATTATCCATTATTAGTGTTGTCTAGTGTAGACCGCTTCCTGCCTCTATGTATAGCTGAACGATTGATGAACGTTGTCAAATTTCCCAAACAGCTATTGAGCTGTTATGCTTTGGTGACAAGTAGCTATCGCGGCGATAGCCTGGACGGCTAGCTAAGAGCTATCTAGTGCGACTTCCTTCACTTGTTTTCACGAGCTCCTAGACCCCTAGCCATCTGCGACCGTTGAGGCACTAGGAAATTTGTTTTCTATCGATAGATTTTTTTTTAAATAAACTGCAACATATTTAGTTCAATTTATCGGGGGTGGTTTTTTGAATGTGGTAACTCCGGCTTTGTTGAATTACGCATCACAGAAGAAAATCAGAAAATCTAAAAAGCACAGTAAATGCAGTTTTTTTTATTTTAATAATAAACAAAGTTCATAGCAATTTAATTCGACTACATGCAATAACTACATAAAATAAACTTGTTAACAAAAATACATGTATAAATTTTTATTTCAATTTCTTTTTCGATAATCACAAAAATAGTTGTCTGGTCTGTATATCGTTTTCTTTAATGTAGATATATCGTCGTGTCGTCACTTTCGCAAACGTATAGTCTATTACCTAAATTATATCCGAAATTAAAAATTGTCATAGGAAATAAACATGCAGATACATACGAACTAATCACTACTAGTCACGTATTATGAACAAGAAAAGACGAAAACCGACTTTCCATCGTCGTTTGTCACAAAGAAATTGCGATAATTTCTACTAAATGACAGACCCAGAGGTTTACTAATTTTCTTGTCATGATCCAGTATGGCGTCAATGACGTTCCCGTCTAACGAAAGTCGATGTATGTTATTTGAGTCCCCACAAGCAATGTACAGGTTACCTCCCCTGTCAGTGGTCACAGCTCTAGGTCCAATGAATTTCGCAGGTGTGCATGTAAAACGTACTTCTCCACTGAGTTTGACAGAGCCTACTGTGTTATCGTACCAGTCAGTATAGTAGACACTATCCTGTGGACCCGGATGTAGGTAGTTAATGTAATCACCAACAGGTACAGTTATTGTAGTTATTGTCTCCCCTTGTTTACTGAGGATGTAAATCTTCCCTTCATAACCACCAACACAGATCTTATCACCGACAACAGCTATACCGTAACACCTATCAGGTACAGAATGTGTACCACTGGACTTCATTGATGTTATGTCCACATACTGTATTGACGTGCAGCCAGGTAAGGATACTACGGCTTTATCTTCACCTGGTATAATAGCAATATCCCGTGGGTTACCAGATAACGTACAATCCCGTAGGTACTCACCACGATCACTGTATACCAGTAACTTGGTACTAAGGATGTTACAGAGTAGTAGACGTTTGTCGTCTGTCACAGCCATACTGGTTATCTTGACATTATCTGTAGACTTAATATCAAATTTCATGTCAAAGTCGAACTTTGTTGGCATCTGAATTGTTGTCGGTAAAACCTGAGCTTGATTTGATTTGGATGGTTTATACTTGATCGGACATGGTGTAGACTCTATTTGTACTGACCCCAAGGATTCGATCTGGAGTTGTTGCTGTTGAGATTTTTTTAACGAAATTTTACAGGTCAACATCGATGCTATTATTTTTTGTACTTTAATATCGTAGTCGGAAATTTTCCATTTATACGAGTTTAATAAAATAAATAGCTGGTTCTCTGATCCGTGTTTTGACACAAGCTCTAATTTACTGGTAACCTCGTCCAGAGAATCTATCAGTGTAGATAATGTTTCTTTGTCAGATTGTATTTGCTTCTCGAATTTTGTCTTAGCTGATTTGATTTCAGATAGCACATTCCTTTCGAGATCATCTAGGCGTTCCAAAAGTTTGGATTTAATAAGTGAAACACTTCTCACCACAGTCAATTCTTCATCATGTAGACTCTTTAAATTATCATCGCGGTTGTTTATAAGTTTTTGCAAAGTTCCACGTAAGCTGGATACGGTACTAGAAACATCTTCCAGCATGAGAGATCTTCGTACACCTTTTGAAGCAACGTCTACAGGAATAATTGTTTGACAGGTTCGGTGTGTTTCAGCCATACAGGATCGACAGCATAGACAATCATGATCTACGCACAAAAAATCGAGCGCCATGTCTTCGTGTTTTGTACACGAATTTTTGACAGATATTGTATCCACGGGTAGCGATCCCGGATCGATTATATGATGAGAGGATAAAGCTTTGAATAACGTATGGGCATTCCAACAGTCCATACAGAGGTTTTCTGCACAATCGGTACAAAACTTCAAGGCTACTACGAGTCGCAATTCTTTGCGTGAGCATGGATCACAATTAGGCATAGACGATGCCATCCTTTCCTGAAACCAATTATAATCTTAAAATGCTTTAAATAAACAAAGTACAACTTCATGTAAGGCAATTAACCGTGGTCAATTTCTAATCTTAAAAAAACAAACAAAAATGTCATAAGCGATGAGTCAACTCACCGAACGTAAATGAAAATATGTAGTTTTAATATTTCAGTTTGTTTGTTTGAATGAGGTTTAACGCCACTTTTAGCAATATTTCAGCTATATCATTTCGTCCAGTTTACTGGTATATTGGTAAGGAAACGAAGCAGTGGAAACCACAGAATTTCGGTAGGAAAACTAGCAATCCTTGTCAATTTAGATTGGAGTCGAGCACACCCTTCCCGCAGTGAGATTCCAATCCACTTCCTTAGAACTGACAGGACACTTGATTAATAGTAGACTACCTTAACCACACGACCGCCACTGCCACCGTTGTAATAATAATAATGTAAACAATCAACCATTTTTACGGATTTTACCCCCCAAATATTATGTAACGAGTGCATTTAAATCATGACATCTGTTGTCGATTGATTGATTGATTAATGGTGTTAAACGCCCGAGCAGCAGCTGTTGTCGATAAGTTTTACTTGTGACTGTTTTCTCACACTAAAAATGTTTGACGTGCGCGTCGCATACATGTTCGGACTGTCTACAAACTGTAGGAATGTTACGCCACAAAACAAACACGGTACAACTTCCTGGGGCCTATATTGAACAAAATCCTGCGGTGGTGTCCATTTTGAATTTCCTATTGGCATAAACCAAATTTGTATGGAACCATCCAAACAATGTTGCTTATGTTTCATTACACTGATAAGTTCACCGAGTAGAAGCCTTTTTAAACATTTTCCCATAGGGTCCTATGTTTATCTCTGTCTTGCGATACAGCCATTTTGAATTCTAAATTGTCATAGAAAAATATAAACTCCACAGTGGACCATCTAATGAAAACTAAGGAAAACTGATTAACTGGTTTCAGAGAAGAAGCCTTTTAAAACTTGTTTCCCATAGGGTCTTACAATGTATATAAATATATAGAGTCTTATAAAGTATTTTATAAGTCTAAGTCCTGCGTTGGTGGTCATTTTGAATTGTTGATTGGCATAAACATTAATTTTAAAGGCGAACATCCAATTAAATCGGAAGTGGGGAGAAGTTTTGTTTCAATTGGTAAAACGGTTTCATAGAAGAAGCGTTTTAACTTTTCCCCATAGGATCCTATGTTATGTCCTGCTGTGGCGGCCATTTTGAATTTCCAATTGGCGTACAAAACAGATATTTTATAAAGTATAATCCAAAAAAGGCTCCTGGTAAATTTTTCTTCAACTGCTATGGTTAACTGGTAGCAAAGAGTCTTTTTAAACTTTTTCCACAGGTCAGGTCCTATGTTAAATTTAGTCCTGTGTTGGTAGCCATTTTGGATTTTTGATTTGCATAATAATAAAATTGTATAGAAGGCCATCCAATGAACCCTGGTTTTAAGTTTGTTTCAAACAGTTAATTAATTTATCAGAAGAAACATTCTTATTTTTTCCCCTATGCTCCTTTATTTAACTAAGGGACCACTTGCGGTACATTTTAACAATATTATAAATCTGTATGCCAAACAGTTCGTCAAAACAAATTTTGAATTTGTAGCCAATCAGAACGCAATTTCAGCCCTGGCAGCCATGTTGAATTTCCAGTCTGCTAGAAAACTAAAAAAAAGATAACTGGCTTCGTCTGCATAATTTGGTTTAAATGTGTTGAATGGTTTCTAAATGTCGTTTTGTATGTTTGTATAGGTCCTATTGTAAACTATGGTCCACGCTGGTGGCCATCTTTGGATAAAAGATCAGCAGAAAGAACTGAAGCTTGGTAGAGGACCATCCGAGGCACATTTCTACGAAAACACAATCGTTCTGTTTATCGGTTAATGACAAGTTTTTTTTATATGAAAGCCAATCTGTTAAATTTTAAATCGGCTCAACAAACTTAAACTTTCAAAACGGATTAACAGCCCTTATAGCAATGTTTAAGTTCCAATCGGCTCAAAAAATAAATTATTTCTTAAACATATCCTGGTTTAATCTTTAACTCAGTTTAAATAACTAACTTCATGAAAACGGGCCTACGTATACACAAATTATACATACATTTACAGGACCTTTCCGTTATGTGAACTACTTGGTTGACACAATCCCGAATGTGGTATACTTGATAATACAATCGCGTGATACAGTGTGAAGGTAAATTGATAATTTAATTAACGAGCATAGACAATCAGTCACGACTTATGTAGTTCAAATAAAAAAAAGGGGGTAAGGGTAAAATAGGGTTCCCCACTGATTAGACAATTATTTTGTAATTTTCCATGTATGCGTTCCAAAATGATGTATTGTATTTTAATTGATTACAATCCTGGGAGTTCTTTTTAGGAAGTCAATGCACTATATTTTATCGAAAGGACGGTTTAAATTGTGCAAGGGTTGTTGCCCTCTCCAAAAAATGTAACGCAATAGTAACCCGGACCCTCGATCCTGGATACCTTCAAGGCACCAAGATTACCTGAAAAATTGATGGTGTAAGTGTTGAGTTCAGTACCAATTGACATAAGAACATATCAGTGCGCTACTGCAGATATGTATGTTCATGGGATACTAGAAACTTATTTTCGTAATTTCTAATCTTTATTCGTTTCTGCGTTCCCATATAAACAATTTCTACTATTGATTAGGCGCCTGTCAACACTGTTGATTCAAGCCTAACTTATTAGACAATGCTTACTATCTATTTTACGAATGGGGGATTTCTCCGTCGAGCTTCCTCCCTTATGAAACCTGGACCTCATGATATTGTTAAAAACAGAATGTGCGTTAAATCCTTCTCAAACAAAATAAACATAATTGTGTTTATTTATAGAAGGACAGCCATATGTGACTAAATTCTAACTTTACCGTCGATACCATCTGAATCCTTTGCCTGACCAGTCATATTAATATATTATGTACGAAAGACCAGAAGACTCATTCAAGATTCGAGAATCGAAATTCGAAATTCGAGATTCGAGATTCGAAATTCGAAACTCGAGATTCGAGATTCGAAATTCGAATTCAATATAGTTATAACTAATCACATTGCGTGTGACACAATCGTCTACCAATCACAATAGTTCTTACATAAACGTAGCCACGTGCTATCAGGTTCGCGGATTTTGTGCAGTATATTTGAAGTGTTGATTAAAATTATTTTTATTTAGTGACTGAAAGGTTCAGAGTATTTGTGCTGACAAGATAATTAATGAGTATTTGCACCATATTTTCAAATTCAAAGAGCCAAAAGAAAAAAGGGGGGTAGCACTGACTAGCTAAGAGGGGGGGGGGCACTTTGATCATGCTTCAATGATTTCCTATATATCCAACCAATTTTTTCTGTCAAAAGGGAGGGGGCCAAGGCACCATATAGATCCACCCTTGATAGCCCCCACATAAAATGCCCTGGTAATATGCACAACTAAATATATTGTACCTACTATATACAAAGTTTTGTAAAAGTCCATACAGTAGTTTCAGTAGTTTCAAAGGAGTAGCTCCGACAAGATGATAAATGAGTATTATCAGCAAATTTTCAGTTCAAAGGGTCATAACTCTAACGACAATTTGAAGATCAAAATTCCCTGGTAACACGCACAGCTACAGATGCGGTACTTTCCATACACCAAATTTTGCTGAATTACGTTTTACAGGTACATTCTTGTTTCTTGATTTGTAAAATACAAATCAAGATGTTATTGTGAACTGAATTAATTTGATAAAATAACAAATAAAGCTTATAAATTTTATTTTTTAGTAGTTACTCCACTTACGCCTCTCGATCAATGGGTAGAACCTTGACGTAATTGGTAGTGGTGTAGCTGAAAAAGTGATAACTGGCATTACTACTATAGTCTATACCAGCGTGTTTGTACAGAGAAAATAAGAATCGCCATGATAAAGCTGAGAGATTTCTCACATGATGTTAAAATGCATGCGATAACTCACGTAAATAACAATAAATAACTATGCGAGTTGGTTAGTTAATAATTATACCCCATGTTAAACATTACTCAATAAATATTATACAATTATGGCCTAACGAAGATAATATCCATAATTATTAAATCAAGAAAGGGTTAATTTTTCGAGGTTCTTTCTGTACACGCAAACAGCCAACTTTGTTATCGTCCTTTCTGTACACGTAAGCAGCTAACTAAGTCGACTCTGTTATCGTTCGTGTTGTACATATAAAGCATGCATCCAACTCTGTTATCGTCCTTGCTTAACATATAAAACAACCTTCAAAGGACGGTGAAAGGTCAGAATTTTATTTTATTTAGGCTCTTTATTACCTGTTGACATTTTTCGTGAATTTTTGGCAAATCAAATCATCAGTTAAAGTCAATTAATGTCAATTAAAACGTGGCTACATTTTAATAAATATTCCTGACAGAAGAGTGTATAATGATTTCGGTGCATCTTTATATTACCAAACCATGTTATTTGGTAAGTATTAAAAATCTTTAAATTATCTTCAATAAAATTACTCCT
Organism: Limnoperna fortunei; assembly: GCA_944474755.1. NCBI lineage: Eukaryota > Metazoa > Mollusca > Bivalvia > Mytilida > Modiolidae > Limnoperna > Limnoperna fortunei. The sequence goes on along the minus strand of OX104112.1, from coordinate 21,907,706 downwards.
TAATAACGAGACAAAATTCGTATTTAACAATATAAACCTTTGATTTGAAATCTTGATTTTGTGTTGATATTATTACGTTAGTGCACTTATTTATTAACCCAATATGATAAAGAATGTTTAATTTGTGTTTATATCGAGTGTTCCTGTTTTTGGATACGAATTGACATTATGTATTTACTTGTACAACATTTGTTTGGTCGCTAATCATTTTTCTTTTTTTTTATTAAATGAAACAAAAAACGAAGACCTAGATGCTCTTTTTTCAAAGTACGACTAAAATTAACTGTCTTTTTGAAATTCGTAAATTAATTGCATATATTTATTAAACCATGAATATTGCGAAGGTTTGTCATGACTCGATCTTCAAGGCTGCCCAGCGCGTCCTGGGTTGGGACAGGGATATTCTAACGTTGACGGATTGTCATGTTTAAAGCATGTAAAGGCTGGACCATAGTGGGTAATATGTTTGGAGAGTTTGATAAAATAAAATTGTCGTAAATGTCATGAAGTAGTTACAAACGGCTAAATACTCTGTCACACTACCTTGCTGTCCATACTTTAATACCTGTAGTTTCCATTGATACTTGCCATTTTGACAAATAATATATTGTTTGTTAACTTGTTCTGATCGTAGATATTGATAATTTAGTGCTCGTTTAATCAAAATCAGACAATCAATCAATTTAAATAATTGATATCTCTAAGTAAATTCGAATTATACTTCTTTAAACACGTGATAAAGTAATATTTTGGTAACTACTGATTGATAGACCTTAATAATTCTGCTTTAGAAACAAAACACAATGTGATATGTATACGTTGCCAAAAAGCTTGAAACACTGCATGGTTTGAATGCAAGCAGCTTTGTTTTTCAGCTGTAATCGTTAGTATCCGTCGCTTCCTTGCAGACTCCTACATGTGATTTTTTCCAATTTACCAGTGAGCAGTCTTAGAATAGTTTCTTTTTTTCCTTGTGAAACACGTTCTGTGTGTTCTTAAATTGATATAATAAGTTATCTATGATCTACATTATCAGTATTGCCTTATTATTATTTATTTACATATTTCGATGTTACATTTAAGTTGTCTTTGGTTACTTTACATTATGTTAGTATTTTTTTTGTATTCAAAATACCGCAGTTGGGGTCTGAAAATAAAAAGTTCAAGTTCAAGATCAACATTAGAAACGACATGAAGTGTCATAATTAGGCGAAAAATTCAAATAGTTATTATTCCAATCATCGTAACGGTAAGTGGTTATAACGATATATTAAGTCGTTATAACGAGATAGTAAGTCGTTATAACGAGTAAGCTTAGATGTTGTAACGAGTAAGCTTAGATGTTGTAACGAGTAAGCTTAGATGTTGTAACGAGTAAGCTAAGTCGTTATAACGAGTAAGTCGTGAGTAACTAAGTCGTTATAACGATTAACTAAGTCGTTATAACGACTTAAAAATAAAACACAACATGGCATTAACGGGCTTCCGTAGCTATTTTATCATACAATCGTCTACCAGACGCAGTTTAATAAAGTGAATGACGTATTGTCGTCTCCTGGTACATCTATCCTAAAGATTATTGACACGGGAAAAAGCTTTGTTAACCGGATCCCAGACGTTTTAATCTTACGTAACAATTGACGTTCAAAAAAGTTGAGCACTTTAAACGCTTCGAACCTTGATTATACATTAGGAGTCAACTATTTTAAAGGATTTGTATGTCAATTGATTACTTCTATAAATGTACTCATAACTTTGTCGAATATATTTCAACCCAATTAAAGGTAGTATATTCACAAGTACATTGCGCAATGTGTAGAGGTCGGAAAATTCAAGTGAAGCCATTCGGAACACTGACGGAACTGTTGAACTTCATCGTTCAAAACGACGATGATTGAACCACAGCAATTAGACTTCATATAATTTCAGGCGAAATATGGTCAGACAACGCAAAAAAGAATAGTAGCGAGCGAAGTTAGCGAAGAGGCTAACAAAGTGTTTAAATTAAGTGTTTACAGTTTAGTTACATACTCACAATACCAAATAATTATTTTTTGTTCATATTGTGTTGGTAATATAGATGAATACTATAATTTTTTTCGATTTATCATTCATTTCAAAGTCCACATTTTGCTATGAATCGTTAAATACTAAATACTTGTTCCGTTTACTCCTACGATAGATTTCACAAAGAGTCCTAAGTGATAAATATATCGTAAGTGTTAGAAGATCACCTTTTTGAAATCAGCACTTACGATGAATTTTTTTACACTAACGACTCCTTTTAAAAAGAACTGCAGATTTTTTTTCAATATGTTCATCGGTATACCTATAAACATCATTGAGGAGGGGGTAGGGATGCTTCCACTGAAAATAGCTTGTCATTGAATAATCTTGGCCAAAGGACAAGGTAGGATAAGGGTCATTTTTGGCCCCCTCTTAGAATTAATCCATTTTTGGAGTAACTTGAGCCTTGAGATAGGGCATTAAAAATACGGTCTTGTATCGCTGATATTATGCGCATGCGCAGTGCACTGAGGGCACTTACGTGCACTGTTTTATGTCAATTTAGTACTGTTTTCTGACGGAGACTTCTGTTCTACTCATACGATATTCACCAAATTGTAACACAATGTGTCCTTATAGGAGTTTCAGACACCTTTGGGGTTTGGTAAAATACAGAAAAGTGTTTTTGGTTAAAAAAAAATTATTTGAAAAAATATCAGCAATTTTGAGAATTGCAAGGTTTCATTACCATTTCTTCTATCAGTCCGCATGTTACTCTTCACCAAAGTTTATTACAGCGTTTCTACAGACATATATTGATTGTTTTAAATAAAAGATAATTATTTTGCAGGAAAATAATATTTTTTTATTAACTGCATAATTCATAGCAATATACTAGTTCAACAAAATAACACATTTTCGTTCAACCATATTGATTAGAATTGACTGTTTGTGTAACAATAACAATAAAAATATAAATTATTGTATTCATGCAAAAAGAGTAACATAAATAGCATCTTGTTGGAAAAAAGAACATCAGTTCCAAATACAAGTGATTCCAGCTTTCCTCTTTAAATGATAAAAATACTGCTGTAAGATTAGCATGAATATTAAGGCATTACATTTATAATAATGTTTATTTTAATCAAATAATTAAAAAAAAAATAATATAAAACAAAACTTTGGTGTACACAAAATATAAAATATTCGGTCATAAAACCTATTTATATATATTATGAACATTTTTATAGTCTTTTTATTCAGCACAGAATACACGAAAAATTAATTAACTTTTTGCTAATGATGTTTCAATGTTTAGGGTTTTAAGATTTAAAATTTAACTAATTGCCATTTAAAACCATAGAAGAGGTACACAATGAGCAGCAAAAATGTTTACATTTAGCTTGACATTCCGGTAAATAGAAACGTTACATTTCATTAAAAACACAAAATAATTAAAAAGCTATCGCAGCTTCAAAACTACTTATTATACAGCAAATTGAGAATTTTCTTGTTTAGACTTTTATCCAGTCAAAATTCAAATAAGTTGTCCAAAGTTAACAGACATTCTATGATAAAGCTGAAAATATTACAAACGAGAACATAACATATAATATTTGTGTTGATACAGCAAATGTGGTTTCAGAGATACACACAATGTTTAATACTGTTGTCAACATAACTATTCCTCCTCATTAATCACAGAAGAAGCATCACTTTCTGCGTCCGTGTCCGTGTCCAGAACGTCTCGTGAGTCTACTAGAGACGACATCATTTTACATTTGTACGATTTGTCAGTGTGTTCATTCCACCTACTATACGATAAATACCAAATCACACTTGCCACATGAGCACAACAACCAACTATTCTAGTGCCCAGTTTACAAGTACAGTACCAGCCTGTTACGTTGTCATCTGTATATTCGACCCAAACGTTATAGGTTTTGGATGATGAATGACGTGACGATAGTTTGACGCGTAACAAATCTAACCTGTCTTTGCAAACAAACAAAGCATACTCGCCCTCTGTGGACAAGTGTTCTTCGGTGTACATCGATGCCTGTTTTAATTGATAAACACCTAATGTTAAATCTCTTAGTGACTGCAGGGTCATTCTTGGAAAATCGTCTACTGAATTTGAACCGTTTACCTCCTTATATATCACCTTCCGTTTTATCAGGTTATTTTCATCCACATACTGTTGGACATGATTCTTCTCCTTGCTTTTCTCTAGCATTACAAGTCCCAGTTCATCATATGCAAAATCACTTATAAGTGGAACTCTAAAACAGTTAATAAGAGAGCATACAATGCGAACAAAGTCACCAATGTAGGGCACATAATGATTAGAAACTACTCTGTCAAGAAATTTCCATTGTTTTAAACGTCCATTTGCACTTTCAACAACCCAGCGTACCTTGGTTACTAACCGTGACGAGTTAGCCTCCTCTGTACTGTGTTGTTTCTGACCTTTTTCTAAAAAGCATGGCATTTCACACTGAAATCCAAGATTCCGTAAAAATTCCAAAACGTCCCGAAAACCCCTGTCTACAATCAATACATCTTTTGTTTGCAACCAGTCTTTAATTTCATCAGCGTTTGTTTTAATTGCATGCTTGGTAATAGAAGCATCGTTATTTGCACTGTCCGAATAATAAGGTCCTAGAACACTTAAAATATAGCCATCTGATCCTACCACCATCATTGGTTTTACGAGGCATCTTGATTTATGCATGTTGTAAGTCATCTTTTGGAACCTATGATGGGAACTTTTTGGTATGTAAACGTAAGTGCCATCTAAGACAAGGACAGCAACATTTTCCTCATTGCCACCAAATAATTGCTTTGCGATTGGTGTAGTATGATTGGCCACAAACGCAGCATCACTAATGTGCCGGAACCCAAGATATGAAGAAACAAACTGGTCCATCATGGCAATCCTTGCAGTATGTATCGATCTCTGTATTTGGTGTTTTGTTAGAGAAAACAATGTTCCAAATATACTGTTAGAAAGCCCTGTTCTTAATTTTACCAATAGGATAGCCAAACATGTTCTCGGTGATCTTACTTCAGATGCCCTGATTTTCGTAATTACTGAACAAACTGAATCAAACTGTTCCATAGTTAAACCTGTCAAGTTGACATAATCGTCATCGGAAAGAGAAATATGTGTATCGAAATTAAGTTTTCCTGCAGATTTAATCATGTTGCGCGTGCGCTCTAAGAGGTCGGTCAAGTCTTCTCTGTTAAACTGAGTTGTAGATGAAATTGCTTTAAGTTCGTTTAATGCATGCTGCTTGAAGTATTTGCCAATTAAATGATCTTTGCAACTTCGACTATTTGATGCTATCAGAACATTTTGATCAATGAATGCTTGAGTTTTTGCTTCTTCCGGGATGACGATTAAACGAGTGCGCTTTGTGTTTTCCTTTTTGCATACGATGCATCTTCGATGAGATTTTGCTGCGGAAGAAATCGGTAACTCTATTGATTTCGGGCTCTTCATAAATGAGTCATTTTGACCAACAGTTACCTCTATGTCAGCCTCATCACCTGTCGCATTATCAATTCTTACTGTTGGGGATCTAGCGTTAGCTTTTTTTTCTTTGTGGAACTGTAGTGCACATTTGGTACAAATGGTTTCTTGTTTATCTACATTCCTTTTTATGATACTCGAAACGTAAGACCTCAATTCTTGGTTTGTTAGTTTCCTCCTCCTGGCCAAATTAAGGTGGGTTTTCTGACATAAAATACAGCTGTATGACCGCGGCATGGTTTCATTTAACCTGAAAGTAAAAATCATTTTGTTTTTAAGAAATAAAGCCAGAAAAGAAGAAAATGCATTTTGTAAAAATACTGATATATACAAATATCGATTTGATGTAGTTTTGTGTGTTTGTGTAGTCGTGTGTTTTTAGTAATTCGATTAATCAACTTAGCATTCAAATGTACAATATGCAGGTTTATGCGTATGTACATTAAAAATGTATACTTTTTGTTTAATAATTTAAATTCTGTGTCAAACGAAAAATAAAAAGCGTGGTCGAGGTATCTAACCCCCATTATCACTTTTATTCCATCGCTTCATCTTAACACGCGGCATGCATGGGTAATTCATTAGCGACTCATTTTTTCGTCAATAAAAGATGAAGGTGGGTTGCCTAAAATTCAGTCTAATTAAAATTAAATATTTCACTTGCTCCTCCCTTTTTGATATGGTCGCTGCGTTACATAACAAAAAGGGGGCCGCAAGTGAAAGATTTAATTTTTAATTTGATTGCCTATAATTCAACAATATACTTCGATTTGTGAAAACTTTGAACACGTCGATTTATTAATGTGCCATATGCATGTATTTAAAATGATTCAGCATTTTAAAATGATTCAGCATATGAATAAGTGTTTCCCAATAAACTATTAAATTATTTCACAATAAATAGGGTAGTAGATGGAACATATCGGGTGAGTTATGTTTAATAGTTATATTTTCTTTTATTTATAAAATACAAAACAAAAACAATTAACAGAATGTATATTGTTTTTGTAGATTCGAACCGTTGTAAATGTCTTCAGATGCCCTGTATCATACCACGCGGCTACATTACGGTTTTAAGGAAATGTGATGAAATAAGTAATTAAACTTTATTTGATCCAAAATTGTAATGAAAAGAATTACTTATTTTAATTGTTTACATCTTCTGGGTAATGTCTGTTGTATTTCGATGGCGTAGACATTTACTACCTAAATATGCTTACCAACAGTTTTTCATAGTGTAATGTTCGGCAAAATATTTTTTATTCATAATTATTTTAATAATTATATTCTCTATACATTGGTGCAATGAAAAATGTAAACAAAAACAAAAACAAAAAAAATAAAGTTATTTTGCAGATTCGAACCATTGTGTATATATCTCGTGCCTATAAGCGCTCCATCTTTCCACTCGGCTACAGTAGCGTCGCTGCGTTGTTTGTTAAATAAGTCATATATAAAGCTACTGCACTGTCGCCAAAAGTCAAAATTTTTATGAAAAATACGGGTTTGTGTTAACTATGGATTTTATTATTTATGTTATTTATATATTTTTGACCTGTTGTATGCTTTGCAGTATTATTCGTAATATTTCAAAAATATGTTCTTTACTGTTTATTGAGCGTTTCACATATATTATATGTCGACTCGCAGACGACACCATATATTGTTAAATGTACATCTTGAAAAATGCATTTTTATTTTTAATCAGTAAGTAATAAAAATCTGTTTGGCGAAAAATAACGATATATTCTTTAGAATGCGTATATGCAATCGTTTTTGCGTCACTAAACATAATTTGGGGGATACGTTTTTTACAATACTTCCAGTAAGATGCATTTCTACGATCTGGATATTATATATTCGTTTATTTAATAGCTTAATTGCTTAACATACCTTTTTCTGCTGACAATATGTTCGACTGTAAAGAAACAATATCAGTTGTCCATGTACAGTAGAGTAGATGCTTTCCTTCTAGTAGCCGATGTCAGTTGCCGAGTTGATCGAGCGCAATACGACACAAGTCAGAAAAATAAATCCCCGATTGAAATTTTCGTACGAGATATCAAAATGTGTATAAAAAAATTCTATCAAACTATAATTCTAAGGGATTCATTAACTTTTTGAGAAAAAAATTATTCTAAGATCAAAAACCAGTGCGTAAAGATCGAAGAACAAAATACTGAGTACGGAAACTATAACGCGTTTTATCCGGGTTAAAACAAGATATTACTTATTTGAGCTTTCGAATGTTCTGAAATGATGTTTGTTTTTTAGAAATTAAGTACCTGCGCCAAAGAGTATCAAAAAGAGCAATAAATTTTCTAAAAGCAGTCAATCTGTCTTCAAACTGGTTAATTTTTCATGTTAGTACTCGTTGGCGCAGGGGTTAATTTTTTTAGTTTAGACTCGTGGCTGAATAGTATTTTCCCTTATTTCAGTTAACACTTGCTCCATTTGAGGGCGAAATGTACTCCGTGGCAGCTTAATAAATGGTTTTGATACTTTTTTTTATTTAACGTCACATGTATTAGAACAAATTCAAGTGTTAACGATAATGTTTTATTAGTTTTATTTTTCTTCCAATTGGGGGGCCAAAAATGGCTCTTAACGTACCTCGTCCTTTCCTCAATTGTCAAACATTTCTTTATTTTGAGATTTTCACCAAAAAATGATAGAAGTTTTCCAGCATCCCCTTAAACAAAATTCAATGTTTTCCTCAAAATAAAATGTAATTAAACATTAAGACCTTTCAGAACTGTTAAAAAGGAAATTCAACGCCGTTTGAATTTTTCGACTCTACAAATAACCACCTAAGATGTGGGAGACCTCGGATAACGACTCTTGGTCAAGATCACAACATCCGGTTGTTTCAGCTACTTTCAGTCGTTAAGTGACGAGTTCCGTGTATACTGTCTCAGGAATGAACATTTCTTATCCTGTGTCCAGGAAGTGGATAGCTTCGGTAGAATTAGCGTTATGATCTCTTATAACCATAAAACAGAACTGGTACATTTCGCAGGCAGTTAACTTGCTTCAAGATACAGAGACAAAATTCTCCAACATCACCTATTGTGCGTAGTTTACCGACATAGAGAGCAGTTCCAATGCCAGTGCTCAAACAGCTCGCTTAACAATGGACTGGTCAGAGCAACATTAATGTGCTACCGCGGTCTTCCATATTACTGGATATGAACCAGAATAAACAACCGTGTAACCAGCTTTATACAAGCGTTCGCCAGCTCGTCAACCTCCTCCTCAGATCTTCGATCACCTCCGTCAAATGCAACTGGACTGGGGAACAGGTCGAGGTTGCCATACGCGGTGCTAAATTAAATGAGACCGGAAGTATCCTTAACTGTGATGAATTGACTTTAATTACCAATCTTCAAGGAATAGACGCTATGTTGTTTTTCAACTTAATCCATTGTAGTGAATACTGTATCTATACTTGTTCTTATAAAATCATTACAATCGTAAAAAATTCCATTATTCGTTTTTGTAGCCTATATTTTCATCCGTTTTCTTGCCCTTTAAAGGATCGTCCTTCAATTTGAATAATAACTTATTTCATTGATTGATTGATTGGATGTTTGCTTTTCTTCCAGCGATCAGTATTTCAGCTTTATTCAGGACGAGAACAGGTTAAAAAACAACCAATGAGGAAAAGATGGACTAAAGCACAAACATTTTGAATTCCACTGGAAAAATATGGAGTATGGATAGGGTCGGAAATTTGCCATTTTGAGCCTACTCTACAAAAAGAGATCTTAATCGTGCAAGGAGATTGACACTCTTTAAATACGTAATAAACTATGTCCGCAACGAGAGGGCATTCCATATCAGCCACCAGAGGAAGCGCTGGGCAGCTTTGTAAAACCCTAGTAACTAATTTCAAATATTCCCGAATTTTAAAGAAAACATTCATAGTTATATATCATTAAATATCGAACGCTTATATAAGATGCATCGTAAAAAAACCAATTGTGACGGCTAAAATGCAAAAATCATAATTGATTTTCATCTTACGCTTACATGTTCGCATCGTTAAATAAGAAGTTTCTATATACAAGCGTGTTTAGTAGTTTAGTCTTTATTTGAGATAAAATTCTGTATAAATTCACGTGACACAATGAAATATTGTATAAAATATATAATAAATGTTTTCGCGTTTGTCGTAAATCTTATTTAGATTTATACACGGAATTCTTAGGAATTGTGACACAAAAAGAAAACTTTGACCAAACCGCGACAAATACACTTTTCAAGCGTTTATAAGAAAAAAACCTCGACCTCGGTGTTTATGGTAGCAGTAATCAAATATTGATCACAGAGGATGTCTTTTCTACCCTTACAGTGAGAGGATGTGCTCGACTGATGCCGAAATTTGCAGAGTATGGTCTCGTGTAAGGTGTTTTCGACGGCTGGTTTATTTTTAGTTCTGCAAGTCATGTGCACTAAGTGCACATCAAGTGCACTTTTCTTATATCACGTGTCGTTTTCCGCCATTTTTCTTACACCCTTTCAAGCTTGGCAACATATTCCAGCAGTTTTCAGTAATAATCACTCTCAACGTAACGTTAATTGTCGTCTTCCTTCCTGGTAGCCATTTGAACAGTTTGCTTAATAGTTATCATTTGACATTACCAGTAACAATTGGAATTTTAGGATCTAAAAGGGGGGTATTTTTGTATTAAAAACAAATCACAATAGAGGTTTATACACAGTCCAAATGGTCATTTACTTATTCAATGTAAGAGACTCTTAATGTTACATTTGTACAACTTGCCTGGTTGACTTCCTATATTTGCCGACAAACGATTTAATTAATTCTTAAATATTTTCTTAGTCTTTTTCCAATTTTTCAGACTCACTACAAACGTATGAAATACAGACAGTGGAATCCCACTCAAATAATTAATGCTCTGAAGTGTACAATATACGACCTATTATATGGTTACTTCAATAAAAATCAATGCAGAGCTTTCTCTCAGGTTCGAATAAATGATGTGTTTCACCATATAGAGCCTCAAATTCTTGTGTACTACGTCATTTCAATAATCCTCGAAAACACCTTACGTTTATTCCATATATGCTATTTACACTATGTTCAATAAAGTATGTCTTGTACAGTAAAAACCCATTTGGTCGAGAAAAAAAAACGATGTGAAAGCATTACTTTGGATGATTATTGAATTCAGTATAGTAGAATGATTTTTTTTCATATACAATTGCATTACGTTTATCGACAAAACACCTCAGTCCATCATATCAGTTTTCCCGTGGAAGGTTGGCGGTTTCGCTGGGTATTCCAGTTTTTACCTATAAACAGTCGACGCCATATTATAAAGATAGTATAATTTTTGAATAAGGCATGCATGGAATACAAGTTAAAAAACAATGCACTCGAACCCAGAAGGGGCGTGGGTTTCGTCTGTTTTTTCTGCGTGAGCCCTCCATAGAGCGTTTTTATTTGGCTGTTTGTTTGAATGCGGGACGTCTCGTACAGTAATTGTCAGACGTATTGATACTGGACTTATATTATTCCATCACCAAATGAAAAAATACTTTTAGCATTTACAGTTAAACGCCACTGATGAGTCTTAAGTAGACGAAACGCGTCTGGCGTAAAGAATTTGTCACCTTGGTATTTTTGATTACATCTTGTTGGAATATTTGAGCAAAGCCAAGTAACAGCACGGCACGTCCGCGGCTGGCGGACTTGGGAAGCAACTATTTTGGGTTAAGTTGGAAATGAGAAAGTTTAAGATTAATATGTTATGACCGGTTTACGTCATTTATTTATATTGACATTCAATGACTAAGGCCATTTGTTGGTCAGTCTTTGTCTAAATTTTTGACAAGAAACACCGTCATTTGTATCGTTGCATAATCTTCTAGACTTGTATATTATTTTTTGTTTATGCTGTATCGTCATGTTTGTCGATCCGATACTTAATAAGCTTGCTGGTTGGTAGACTCTTTAGACTTTTATATAATATTTTGAACTACCTGTATTGTGTTTTTACACGATCCCAGTGGACTTATATTATTCCATCACCGAATGAAAAAATACTTTAAGCATTTAGAGTTAAACGCCACTGATGAGTCTTAAGTAGACGAAACGCGCGTCTGGCGTAAAGAATTTGTCACCTTGGTAATTTAGATTACATCTTGTTGGAATATTTGAGCAAAGCCAAGTAACAGCACGGCACGTCCGCGGCTGGCAGACTTGGGAAGCAACTATTTTGGGTTAAGTTGGAAATGAGAAAGTTTAAGATTAATATGTTATGACCGGTTTACGTCATTTATTTATATTGACATTCAATGACTAAGGCCATTCGTTGGTCAATCTTTGTCTAAATTTTTGACAAGAAACACCGTCATTTCTAGACTTGTATATTATTTTTTGTTTATGCTGTATCGTCATGTTTGTCGATCCGATACTTAATAAGCTTGCTGGTTGGTAGACTCTTTAGACTTATATATAAACTTTTCAGATCATTTAATACATCAAATATGCTTTCTTTTTCATTTCAGTAAGCGACATCAATCATGCGTAATTTATCACTTAAAGGATATCTTCCTTGTTCACCGTAATCCATACAGTTTGGTGTAGATTGTTTTAAATGTAAATGTAAATGCACACGTTCGAAAGTATCTAAATTTTCAAACCCCCATATTTTAAATCCATATGACAGTGACAATTTTGTCGAACATTTCTGGTCGACATTGTAGCTATGAATCGTTTTGGTTACATTTTTTTGTAAGTAAATACACAGACTGTAAGCTTTTTTTAAAAGTATTTTTCTGTTGGTATAAAAAATCCATTTTTGTAAACAGACTTCCATGATATTTATAGTGACTTGGTATTGTATATGTAAAATTTGGTATTGTTTGATACTTATATTAAAATCTTTAATAACTAAGTATTGAACTAAAAAGAAAACTACAATATTTTCTTGTTTTGTTGATTTAAGACGTGCCTTTGATACAGTGAGGCATGATGGGCTCCTGTATAAACTGAGGGAAAAGAATGTTGGCATTAAACTTTTAGTATTATTAAAGATATGTATAAATTATGTGAGTCTTTGATTAAAACTGAAAACACTTTTTCAGACTATTTTCAAATCAAAAGAGGTGTAAATCAAGGTGATAGCTTGAGCCCCACATTGTTTAATTGTTTCATTAATGACTTGCATTCAGAATTTGATAATCATTGTGATCCTTTATGTTTAGATAAGACATATCTTAGTACGTTAAGCTGAGCTGATGATCTGGTAATTTTATCAGAAACAGCCTCAGGACTACAGCAAGCACTTAAAAAGTTGGAACTGTATTGTCATAAATGGCAATTAACAGTAAATACAAGTAAAACCAAAATTATTGTTTTCCAAAAGAACGCCAAGGCAAGTCAAATTTCTAATAATTTCTGTTATAAAAATAATATATTGAATGAAGTGAAAGAATTTAACTTCTTAGGCACCATTATTTGTCATACAGGAACATTTATGTCATCTCAGGAACTTTCCAAAAAGGGATTAAAAGCACTATTTTCTATTAAAAAGTATATGTCTAACTTTAAACATATACCAGTAGAACTATCATGTAAATTATTTGACAATTTAATCAGACCTATAATTTTATATAACAGTGAGATCTGGTATATAGATGATTATTTGTCAATGTATAAAGCACTTCAAAGATCTAATGTAAGTGGAAAAAATGTCGATATTCTATCATTTTCTGATAAGCCTGCTTTTGAAAAAGTACACAATAAATTTTGTAAAAGTGTTTTTGGGTGTAAGAAAAACATCGTGTAATATTGCTGCAAATCTGAACTTGGAGAATTACCACTAGATTCTTTTATTAAAACACAAGTTATTTGCTATTTTTCTAGACTAAACTGTATAGATATTAACCCTCTCGAAGCATTCTATTTGATTAAAAATCTCCACACAGATGGCGTGTATACTTGGTATAGCTTTGCTAGATCTGTAATGACGGAATTTGAAATAAATTATGAAAATTTTGAAAATGATACGTTTTAAGGAAATTAAGTTACACATAAAAAGAGAAATCAAAAAGACTATTAAAGAGAAGTATGATGAACTTGTTATAAATAAAATATTTAGATTTGACGCTTCTTCGAAATTATACCTTTACAGCAAACTAAAGTCTGATGTTAACGTTTCAGACTATTTAAATCTTCAAAACTTTAACAGTAGAAGAATACTTACCAAACTACGTATTAGTGACCATAACTTAGAGATTGAACTTGGTAGATACAAGAATATACCAAGAGAACAAAGACTCGTGTAAAATAACTGATGATGAAGCTCATTTCTTTTTTTCATTGTCAAAATAATAATAATATAAGAAGAACATTTATTGATTTTATACAAACAAAATATGGTAATTTTAACCAGCTTGATGCCATTGATAAATTAATTTTTGTTCTTAACCCAAATGTGGATGTTTTGCCCATGGTTGTTGATTTTGTAAAGCAATCATTTGAGTTGCGACAATGAGATCCACATTGGTCATATTCGTACATATTTGTAAATACTATATTATCTTACGTTGTATATCTACAGTAACATGTTCATGGTTTTTGTATGTTTATGTATGCTTAACCTCTTGGGGTTTATTATGCAATAAAGTTTGTAAGTTTGATATTCTTCCTTTAGAAAAAAAATCATTATTTTGGTTTAACTTATATTTATTTTTAATTTCCATTTTGAAAACAGTATTTGAGAGTAGTTGAAGATCTTCATTGCCTTCAACTAAAAATATCGTGTCGTCGGAATAAAAGAAGAAAAAGTTGGAAGTAAATTGATAACTCTTTTTCAATGTCTGAACTAATCGAGTAAACATCTGTTAGGTTGCCTTTTCGAGATATTCCTGAAGGTCATTTAAATATAGTGAAAACAAGACAGGAGACAGATTTTGTCCTCTTCTGACTACTAGCAAATGCATCAGAGATTGAGTCGTTATGCATTATACGAGACTTAATATTTCCATACATGCTTTGAACAACTCGCAGAAATTTACCATTAAGTCTATACTAAAATAATTTAAAGAGTAGGGCATTTCTATGCACAAACGTCTGGTAAACTACCTGTGTCAAATATTAAATTAATTAAATTAACAAATGTACGTACACGTAACCATGGAATCAAGACAGGCCGCGATATATTCATTTATAATTAGGTCTTGGCCAGCGTCATTATTAAAACAAAATTAACAGCTATTTTTATTTCATCTTCAGTATTCGGTTTAAATAAGCATTTCCAAATTCTTTATCATTATCAATTATGTAATTATTATTTCGGGATTGATCCTTATTTAGTTCTTGAAAGTAGTTAAACAGTCATAATAGATATTTCTGTGTCTTCTCTGTTTTTGTTGTTAAATATTTTCTAAAATTCTCAGGGTTTGACCCTTATTAAAGTTTTCATTTTGCAGCTATTTCTTTATTTAGGTTTAAAAGTCGTTATGCTATTGTTAGTTGAAATGTGCTGAGTATATAATCGACCACACTTAAATTTTTAATCGTTTATTTTCCGATGACATCTTTTCCAACTGTACCATTTAAAATAAACAATTACTCATGTGTACAAAAATTGACCGACTACTACAGGTTATATTATATAAAACACATTTTAGATCCTTTTAAATGTAATTGTATATCAACGTAAGGTACTTTTTTAACTTTACTGATTCATTACGTTATTTGAAAACGTATTATTATCCGAAAAGCACAAAATAGTTATATGATTTGCAGTTTATTAATCGTTTTACGAAACAATGTTTCATGTAAAATTGAATAACTCATACAACATAAGATGTAAGCTAACGCAAAACGAACAATAGCATAACGACAAATTATATTGCGTACGCTGTATCAAACGGAAAACCATACGATGGTTTATAGAATAAACTATAAACCGTGCGACGAACACTTGACAAGCGATGCACGATACGTTATATGGTACTATGTTTGAACGATATTCGCACGATGTATAAATGATGTACGGACTGCATTCAATTTTGTACACAATACAGAAAACTTCGATTTACTTTACCACTGTAAGTTATTTGGACAGCAATATATAAGTATAAATGTGTTCAAAATGAAAAATAGCAATTATTTTTTAGATCATGGATCTCGTTTTCTCATTTTCCTAAATCAACAACAAAAGATATAATTTTGCAAATAGAAAGCCGTCAGATCAGTGACATTAAGTAGTTATATTTCACAAGCATAATATCCAGACACTGGATAAACACAAGGGCAATCATACAACTTGTTATTGTACAACAACAAACACAGCTCTGTATCATAGTTAGGCTCTCCAATATTCCAATCAAAGTATGTCAAAGGTTCTCCATTATATAACTGCCAATATGTATGGTTGATTCTATCACCACCAACTGCTACAAATAGACCATATGCTGAAATAAACAGAACATAACACGAGACAAGTTTAGACGTTGATGTCCAATGTCAATATTGTGTAAAGGCACAAATGTTATAATTAATTATGATAATGCTTGATAACGTTTGAAGAAATATCAGTTTAATTTAAAGTGTAATTTAAAGTAGCCTGTACCATATATTCTCATAATAACATTGAGCACATTTTATATCGTTTTTATCCAAGAGAGAGGAATGACGAATGAGATTGGTATTCTTCCGTAAATGGCCGATTTATGGTACAGATGATCAAGCACAAATGAGCTCACGCGCATTGAACTATACTCGCTGCGCCATCCAATTAGAACGAAGGAGACACAAACGCTGTGATGGCAGAATAACAATTTTCTTGCTTCGGGTGTAATGATTGAATATCGGATATTAAACAATGGAGATTTTGCAGGACGTTGATTTGAAAGTTGTTAGTTTACGGTAGAAATAGGTATTTTCACGCGACTCTGAAATTCGGCTGCGCTCCATTCTCCAAAACTCAACATTTCTATCAATAGTGGAGGATAACTCACGGCTGGTAATAGCGCTCATGCCACACCAAATCTGATAGAAAGAAACTCGTGAGATCAAGTATGCAAGAGTGTGATCTACAAGTGTAGTTTTGACACTCCATGTAAGGAATTTCGCTATATTCACGGTATTATTATCTTTTCACAAACCGGGGATATGTTTCTGTGGCCTTTATATTTAAGTGTATTCATAAGCTTTATTAGGAAATATTTTTTCCGTAATTTTCTTTCAAACAATTTGTGCCACGGACATGCGAAGGAATTAAGGGAAGATTGAACACATTTTCATTCTTTCTATTATTTTTAAGGAAACTGACCGATGTAAGTAGATGTGGCTTTATTAATCGCCTACTCAGACACAATGAAGGAGTGCAAAATTATGTGTCTGTCCTCGTCGATGCAATAAAGTAAATATTGTGCATGCGAGTGCATGATAAATCTGTGGTGCATGAGAGTGCAGATATCATATCAGGCTAGGGAGTAACCAGGTGTAACCAGTCGACCACCTCTGCAAGTAATAGTTCGAAAGATGTACACCATAGGACGAAATACTTTAAAGTCCTGTCATTACGTTCATACAGAACCAAGGTCCACATGTTATTCCTTTTTCTTCGAGCATTTTTTGAATAATAAAATGTGTCAAATTGGCCGAGTCTGTCACCTGATCTGTCACTTATATAAAATTGGACTGTACACTACGACGTTTACCAATCAACCCGTTGCGTTGCAAATAAGAACCACCACTCGTCTACATTTGGAGTACATCACCAAGATTTCCAGGCTGTCATCAATTGGCGTCGAAGTGTTGCTTCCACTACTGATTTTGTTAAATCGGTAATTAGACAGCTTTTTAAACTCAAAGTGCAGTGTTTGTTGTGTGGCGAAAGTTCTTGTGATCTGTCGTCATTTTTTATGAAGTGTAGTTAACTGCATCATTTACCTAAATAAATTTTGTACCATTCGTTTGTATTTGCATCTTTTTTTACATAAGACTGTTTCTCCAACATATCCGCCTGTAGTTCTTAAATACCCATTCAGGTAAAACAAAACGTAAGTTTAAATACGTAATGCTAAAAAGGTAAAAGTAAGACAAGAACTATTCACATGGAGTAAAAATGGTATGCCTCGCTGTGGACAACTACTCAAGTGGTGGTAATATAGAACTGTTTATAACACGAAGTCTTGTTCTAAAAATAACATAGCTGAACAGTTTCATTCTTGCTGATAGAAAAGGTGCGTGCTTTCGCCCTTGTTATTGCCACATATTAAAAAATGTTTTTGACAGGGTATTTAAATCGAAAATTGACTTTCAAGGAAGTTTTCCTAAAATAAATCTGGAGATACTTGGGCGTAATCTCATTAATTAAACCCTGTTCAAGATATGAAATCTTGTTACTGAATTATACTTACGGAAAATATATTTGAAGTAATCTTGCTTCAGTTGTGATTCTACGGCAGATAGATGTCCTCCGATCGATAATCATTAAAAATCGGTGTTCTATCTAGTGAACAAAACATGGATGCAATCAATATAAAGCATAAAACGTGGTCTAGACATCTTAATTATTATGCCCAAGAAGTGGCATTGGAGTAACAACTGCTGGATACATCGAACGAGTCTTGAGACCCCAAATCATACAGTTACCACATTTTGAACATCATCAACTCACGTGCGCATACAACAAGATCAACAAAATAATGTCAGTGAAATGGATTGGCCGGCTTTGAGTCTAATCGGAACATTTGAGCAAGACGGTTGAATGGAGAGCAGCCAAGTATCTCAACTACAACTGAAGTTGTGTTAGCGTTTCAGAGAGATTGGGCACGTATTCAAATGGCGTTCATAAACCGTCTGATCAACTACATCCAGCGAAGATTTACCACTGTGGTAAAAGCTCATGGTGGACAAACACGTCATTGACTGACGTACATCATCAAAACGCTGCGATATTGTGTAATTTAGACATTCAAAAACATAACAGAGAAGTAACTCATTTATTCAAATTTGGTGAAAGAAATTTATTAAATTTTAATATCATTTTAAAATAAACGTATGTGAATATGTAATTGGGTGGGCGTTTCTTTTGAGGCTAGTTATATCATGTCGAATTCTTTATTCTTAACTTAGTCTCCTACTCACTTTATGGCTCAGATATGTATAAAATTGTAACCAAAAGTATTTGGTCAAAGGTCTATGATTTTCACTATGCATACTAAATACAAGCTATAATTGTGTACCGTTTCCCATTTTCTTATATTTATTTTCTTTTAAATTACATTTCCTATTTCTTAGGCAAACTATTATGTATATACAGAACGTGCAACTAATTACTGTGTGTTATTACTTTAAAATTATATTGCATGTGCATTAAGGAGATCATTGGAGAGATATTTCATAACACTTTTGTTTACTAATAATTGTATACTATCGAATAAAATAAGTTTTGAAAAATAATGCTCATGAAAACAATTATAAAAAGCCAATGCATCTTTCTAAACATTGGACGTTAATCCGACATCAGGGTCATTGGCAACATAATGACGTTCGCAAAGTAAACACAGTGTAGTACTTTTCAACATGAACACGAACATAAAGTAAAACTTACTGTCTGTTGCTGCATACAATTTCCATCCGGCCTCTACTACTGATGGTGTTCGCAAACTGAAATCGTTTGAATGCAGCACGCATTGTTTTGTTCTGTAGTTGTAGAAGAAATTTACACAGTTATCGCAGTTAGTGCAAGCTGCTAAACATTTAAATATTGGTGTCGACTGAAGGATTTTTACAGAACCAGATAATTCCACCATACCGTTTATACTCGCTGTTGATTTAGCTGTATTTAATTTCTTCAGCCGATATTTTCAAAGAAAGACAGCATAGCAATAAAAAGTAACAACTGGAAATCAAAGCACTCATTTATTCCTTGTTCCCATAATGGAGTCTATATAACAATAAATAATAATTAAATGCTTAAAATTATTGAGTGAAAATGGATTTTAAGGGGAGTGTTCTGAACATTTTATTGGTCCACTTAATGTTAATAGACATTCGCATGTCTGTAAACTTGTGTATAATGTAACCAATGTATTGAATTCGAATGCAGCTTCATTTTTCGTGATTGTTTTAATTAAGATTTTCTGTTTACTGTTCATCACTGGATTATACGATCAATATCAATATTGAAAGTTATTGCAGTATAAAGTTTTAAAATAAAATATTATTGTGCAAAACTAAATTTGTCGATCAGAGTTAAAATAAAAAAGACAAACACATTTAAAACAAAAAAAAAGAAAGGAAAACATAAAAAAAAACAAACAAGCGAGCCAGTAAAAAATAAAAAAAATAGTAGTTTACTAAAACTAAAGCCTTACAGAATACTCACAAAAAACAAGCAAACAACTCAATGCATACAACATAATGAGAGAAACGAACCCACCCGACTATGACATAAGTGTGATATCAGTATTACGGCCTTCCAACCATCATAAGAACAAATAAGACTTTGATGTGCAAAGTGTCACCGTCTATTAAAAAAAATAACAAACAACCAAAAAAATGAAAGTGAGTAATCTGAACCCAAGGATTTCCTCTTGGTTATGCCTTATATCTTATCAAGCCGATACAGTGTAGGAGGAGCACAAATACTCGTTATCTGTAGGGTTGAAAACAAAAATCAAAAGATCGAAACCTAAATATTGTTAAACACTGCTTATAAAACTAGACTATGATATCTAAAATTTCTGTATTTTGTTTAATCGCAATTTTAATACTTGTAAGACTGATCGGTAGGCAACCAGTTGCGAGTCTACAGTTTACAACTGAAATTGTTCTAACTGCGTGTAGCCCTGTGCTAGTCTAAATTTATATAACGTCAATAGTGCTTCTACTTTCCACGACATGGGCACTAAAACTGTAAAGTTTTATACTTTTGAAGTATTCATTTCCTAAGATTTTTTAAGCATGCCTACTATTTTAGAACACATGTATTCATTTATATGCAAAGCTGCACACATTTGTATTTAATTTCCATATTTTCTTATAGAACTCTAAGGGTACATGAGAAAATAGTGGATATTGTGAACAAATACCACTTTAAATCAGTAATTCAATGTAAGGAACATGTTTTCTTAATACATGTTGGTAAAATTTGTGAGTAGTTCTATATTACAGCAGTGTTGAAGCATTCTTATCATTTTGTTCTGATTTCGACTGACAGTTTAATAACTCGCAATATATTTAGTGTTGATTTCAACAAGATATATAAAGTGACAAACAAAACGATAATGATATTCATCATCGATCATTCTGACATAACATTTACGGCATAATATGCTGCCTAATAGTATATTATACCAACGGCCAGTCTCAAGGGAATTTTCAATATTTGAAAGCTAGGCAAAGTTTGGTTATAAACATTCTATATATTGGTTTTAATATAATCAGAATGATTCTATTTCATTTTCTTATTAAATAAAAGATGGAAAATAAAAAGTCTTTGTAATGTATCCACCAAATCTGATTTCCACTTTTGGACTTTTTAGCCATTTGTTAATTACATATATGTATTCATCAACCAAAAAGATTTTCCCTCTCAAAACTAGACTCTGATCAAAACAACTGTTTAACATTTTCTTAAATTCGCCCCATCATTCGCAAAGTTGTGGTTGTGATTGGATTCTGTCTAAAACGTTGGTAAGTTTTAAAAGCTTTAAGAAAAACATTTCTATTTTATTTACATTTATCACGAAACCATTGAAAATGACTGGGTGTCACTTTATTCGTCTGTATATAGCATTACACTTAACAAGAGTTGACCAAATAAAAGTTCCATTAAATTAAAAAAAAATTAAAAGCATTTCCGTAAGATTTAGATTAACGGAGCTTAGTAAATTACGTCAAATGTAGTTTTGATTTATATGTCGGGTCGATGTCTATGTTTATCAACATTAGAACCCATTTATTGTGTACATCAATTTTCAAACTTAACATTTGTTTGATTGTTCAATATTGTTCAACATAAATAACAAGTCCTATAGCACGTAGGCATTTTAAATAAAACTAAATGCGATATATTTATTTAATTTTAACCTTATGAAGTTCAAACGACAATTCAGAATGACAAAGTATCGATATTGATAATAGGATGAATAGACAAACACATAGAGTGAAAAGCATCATATGAACTAAATGTACTTTCTGAATTGATTGTATTACCTAAAATATGCAACAAAATTTGTAAGAATTTATGCATAACATATTATTCTTATTATAAACATGAATTTAAACCTCATAAAAATACAGACCACGTGATCCAGTTAAGTAACTACTTTGAAGGGAATCTTAAAACACACAAATAAATGAAAATTGAATATGTTATTTGTCAGAAAGGTAAATGAAAATTGAATATGTTATTCGTCAGAAAGGTAACACATTTGCCTCTCGATGTTTTATTATATTTTCTACATTTAATTTACCGGGTAAGAATGCACTTATAAATATCTGACATCTTGTACATATCTAGTCACTAGATGACGCTACTTGAGATCAATCGGCAGTCAAGTCCTCAAAACTCGTTGTATGATATTAATACAAAATGTTCAATAAACAGAAAGTTGTATATTAAGACGAGGTTCTAACAAGATTACGTTTCGTGTTCCTAATTTAAGCAAAAAGCCCGACATGTGTTACAAGTATTTCGTCAGTTTAAACAGTACAGCGTCCACAACAGCAGCAACGCCTTTTGCGAAGATCATTTGTAAGACTGATGCTTGGAGGATAGTTCAATGGGAAGGTGATCTTTATAAAAAAAATTTATGTTCCGTTTCGTCTTTGAATATTAGTCCAGAAATATGAATTAAATTGAAAACAACTTATATGATTATTTTTAACTTGTATGTTGTAATAATCAGATTATTTAAGTAATTGAATGAAACTTTTTTACCATAATGTTCGCTCATTCGGCTATTTAAGAAATGACGGTAATTAGATGCAATTTTTCTAAATACTCAGTTTTAGCGCATACAAATTTCACGATATGTTTGAATATTCATACTCAAATTTGGTGACAAATTATTTCAATGATCATCATGTTGTTTAATTGCTAATTAGTGGTAAATACTCTCAATATGGCGACATATACAAAATTATACCACTTTTAATCAACTCATGAAATGTAACGGTTTAGGGTATAATTAAACATTAAAGCCCAAATATGTTCCTTTTTGCTTGACGAACGACATATTAAATTTTGCATTTTTTGCAAAGTTTATCTTTAACCACACGTTCACCGAAGTCCAATGTCTGATTAAGATATAAGTAAACAACCAAACTTATCAACACGAAATACGTGTCGGTAGACGTCGAACGTGTACAATTTTAGTCGGTATCTGTACAACACAATCGCTTCGTTTGTATGTCAGCATGACCTGTGTTTTCAGAATGTCATTGGTTCCAATGGTAGTCCAGTGACGGTTGAAAGGCATACTAGTTCAGTCCTCTATGGTGATAGGAAATGATACAAGCCATTTGCAGATTAGAATTTTAAAATAAAATATATTACTAGGGTCACTTTATATTAGTTAATTAAGATATTTATAAAGACATGGTCAACAATACGACAAAGAATATTGTTAATTAGATCACTGACTTATACTGACAGAGGGTAAGTGGGGGGGGGGGGGTTATGTTATGTTATGTTATAATTAAAATTAATGGTTCTTTAATAGCATTTTCGGAGATTTCAAAAACACTTAAAAGTTATAGATTGTAAAATGAGAGAAAATACATGCAATAAAGTGAAATATAATTAAAATAGCATAGAAAAAATATTAATTAAATGAACAAATAAATTAGCAATGTAAATACATGTATATATGCCAATGTTTCTAAGTCTTAAGAATTTATTAGACGTAGGCTTGCATTTTTATACCACACTTGAAAATTGGCGATACAGTATATAGCGAGACACTTGAAAATTTGTGATACAGTATATATCGATGGTAGTGTCTGGCTATCCTTAAATTCGCTAGACTTTGGGTGCCCATCTCGTCTCTGATTTTCCTCTTCACAATCAGCATTGAATGGATTTGATGAAATTTCAATGAATTTTTTTTTATTATATTTAGGATGTCCCATGGTGAAACGCATAGTATATTTAGGATGTCCCATGGTGAAACGCTGAATTGGATTTAATGAAACTTTTGCAGAATCCTGTCACATAGTGCAATTGTGCACCTAATATTTTATATTTTGACTAGAATTTTTTGAGTTTCCAATAGCAAAGCCTTGGACATTGTCATTCTATTCATAGGGGAGCTGGCATTATCAATTATGAGGATTGCTTAGATTTCTTTCGGTCTTTTTATGTCTAATATGTTTCTTGATTTTTCTGATTTATGTTGCATTGGTTTGTTTCAATCATTAATCAAGAGTCATCGAGCCGTAATTAAACTTTCTATATACATTTATAATAGAGTTATAACACCTAATAATTACGACTGAAAAAGCTAAAGGGTGTGATCGACTTCATTCGTCCTTTCGTGTCGAAAATGTGTGGGAGGGGGGTTCTACCACGTTCGCGAAATTCCTCTTCTATTAAAAAATTTACGCGATGCTGAAAAATTGCGGATAGTCTTGTATAACTTCAAACATTATGTGAAAATAATTAGAGTTTTATGTACAAATGTATGTTAACAACGCATCAAACTGTACAAAAGTCACGTGATATGCGCTTTGTTGACTTGGCTATAATTAAGATTTAAATGTTTGAATTGTTCGTCTAATTTGAATCATAATTCATTATAGTTTTCTGTTCAAGGGTGGTTGAGTAGCTAAAATGTTTATCCAACTTAATTCTCTATGCTATAAATGCTGAGGTATTGTTTTTGTCTGACTTCGTACAGTGAACATATGGTGCGCAGGATTCATGTTCAAGATAGTCATATACTTTTCCATGGTCGGCAATTCTCTCTGTCGTCCTTTGTATAGATTTTACACCGTTTGATTTAAAGACAGTTCAATAAACTTTAAAATTATAGAAAAATTTACCTTTAAAACAGTACAAATATTCTTCAATATTTACAAAAGGGAGGATAAAACGTCTTGTTAAAACACACTTCCTTGACCTCATAACTCCAAAGGTACGAATTACATCATCAGTTTTATAAATCTGAATCTTCTGACCTTTCTTTGTTCTGTATGATTGCGCACAATAACATATTACTTAATTATGGAAAGCCGTAGTGAACCCCCGGAGTTACTAATTATTTTACATTGAATTTGCATTACAACAAAATAATCTCCGGATTGTACAAATCCGGAGATTATAAAAAAATCTTCGGCCGAAGTTTCTAATATTATCTTCGGCTTCCAAAATAATTCCGACGATTATTTTTCAATAGAAATTAAAAATGTGTGGAAAATAATCTCCGCCATAAAAATCACCGGAGATATTTTTAGTGATTGTTCAAAACAACTGCAGATATTTTCGCCGGAGAAAATATTTCTTCGTGTACCATTTCCAAGGGTTGAACATTACAATCTTCGGAGTACCGGCCGAAGATAATATAAACACTCAAAATCTCCGGGAACATCATAATGTGCGACGAACTTCATAATCTCCGGAGTAGGTCATGGGACCACAAGGGTGTTTCTACTAACCAATGAAATAATTCGTTTCAGTTACTAACCAATGAAATAATAGTTCAGTTCCGGGATATGGTATTTAGTCGAATCGGTCATGTGACAACAATCGTCACGTGAAAAAATTCTATGCATATATTTTCAAAATGTCGGCGGCTGCTAATAATCGTATGAAGTCTGTTGATGAACTGAAGGCATTTTTGAGGGAAAGAGGTATAAATACTTCGGTTTATCGAAAAGAATCACTAATAAGATTGGTTGAGGCAGCATCCGAAATAAATTTAGAACCAGAAGAGGTGGAAAAATTGCCACACAGACCTGAAAACCGCCGAACTATTGATACAACTTGTGGCGAAAAAATCCTATTACCAGATTTAGTTTCCGTCATTGACTGGACAGATGACCTTCCCGCATTACCTAATGTTGAAATGGGAGATATATTTATATATTTATTATCAACCTGCATGTGGTCAAATGAAAGACTGAAAGCATACAAAAGTGACAACAGTTATCAGCTCTTTATGCAGAGACATGTAGACTATGTTGTAATGAAGTCTTTACCACATGAACATTTTTATATTAAGTGTTTTTGTACACCAGAAACAAGGCAAAGGGATCATCCATACACCACTTGGATACTTATGGATAATAAAGCTACTGTAAAATCTGGAGGGTGTACATGTGTTGCGTAAGTAAAAATGTTAATTTGTATGAGTTACACATTTATAAGTTATATAGGTGATTGTTGCTGTTTAGTTCCTCAAAAAAAGTGCCTCACTAATGAGCAGCAATCTTCAAGTTGGGGAGAATGCCCTGATGTTAATCGTGCAGATCAGGTGTTTGGTTCGAAGTTAATCATTCTCTTTGGGTTATTTTGCACACATTTTAGTTTATGCAAAACTTTCTCATGAAAGCTTTACTTGGAGGATTGTTTAATAATTTCTATGCAAGAAATGTTCATAATTTAGTCTGTATAAATATACATCTTGGAATATTTGAGCAAAGCCAAGTAACAGCACGTCCTCGGGGGGCGGACCGGGAAGCAATATATATAAAGTTGTTGGAGTGAGAAAGTTTAAGATCAATATGTTATGACTTGTGTAAACGTTATTTATTTATATTGACACTCAATGACTTAAAGGCCATTCGTTGGTCAGTCTGTGTCTATAGTTTTGACAAGAAACACCGTCATTTGTATCCTTGCATAATCTTTTAGACTTGTATATATATACACAAGTCTAGAAGATTATTCATTATTATATATATAGTTATTCAATAACTATTTGGTTTTGAGTAAAGGGCAAGAAAATTCAGTCAAAATATTTATTTTCAAAAAATTTTTGTCCAGTCCTAACCCCACCCCCCCCCCATCCCCCAACCAAACAAAAAAAATAAATCAATAAAACAGAATCAGCAGGCTGTACCTTTATATCATTTGTTCATATTGCTACATATATATGTATATGCATTCTTGACTTAATGATTTGGTAACCATACTAGTATATAAAACATGTTCTAAGAGACAGGCATTTGTTGCTGGTTGTAAGCACTTGGCCAAGTGCACCCACAGTTAATCAAGTTAGGATTACTCAAGTTTTTGCTTTGTGTTTTGTGTCTTGTCTCAACTCATATTTTGTGGCTGTCCTATGGCAGGTAGAGGTTGCAATGAAGAACACATGCACAGAATCTTTAAATTTTAGTGCTAAATTTATTTCAGTTACCAAACTTTGTCATACATGTATATGTACAGGTACATGTATTTGTCATTTGTAGTACAGTACTGTATTTTTTCTATTTTGCAGTGATGATGGCAGCTGCAAACATTGTGTTGCACTTTTATTTGCATTGAATGAATTTGCTGAACGACATAAAGATAGAGGCACTGAAGCCTGCACTGACACACAGTGCAAATGGGATAGACCACGACAAAGCTCAAACCCTGCGACCGTATCAAGTATTGATTTTGGAAAAAAAGACAAACGAGAAAACTATAAGCCATTTTTGAATGAAGGTGATGTAAATGTAAACAGAAAAAGCATAATGAAATCTTTCTTTAAGGTGTGCAAGGACCATGGATCTTGTTTTACACATACTGTTGATCCGCCAACAGATGAAAGTGATGTTGAAGATGATGATATAAATAATAATTACCTGTCACTTCCTGAAATTATTTCAAAATATAAATCTGGAAAAAAATAGAGAAGGGGAAGTGGACCGTAATGAGTTGTTAAACTATATCCGTAGTGCTCATAGCACAGAAATGGTAAAGTACATTGAAATGAGTACAATAGAACAAACTGAAAACCAACTGTGGTATGAGATGAGAAAGGGCAGGATAACTGCATCTGTCATGGGGTCTATTATGCATTGTAATTTAGGCAGATTAACAAAGAACAACTATATTGTTAAAAAATTGATAGGAGATGGTACACATTTTTCAACAGTTGCAACAGAGTATGGTAAAAAAATGGAAAGTGCTGCAAGAAGTCAGTATTTTGAACAATATTCAGGCACACACTCCAAAGCAAATATTTCAAAGGCAGGATTAGTAATAAGCTCGCAATTACCATTTATTGCAGCTTTTCCAGATGGACATGTGAAATGTCAGTGTTGTGGTGAAGGCATTCTTGAAATTAAATGCACCTTTATTCATAGACAAAAGTACACTAAGGATATTGCAAGTGAAGGCAGTTATTTTGTTGCTCTTGTAACTAATGAAGTGAAGCTTAAAGAAAAGTCTCCATGGTATGCACAAATTCAAACACAGTTATTTGTAACTGGAAAGCAATGGTGTGATTTTGTTTTATTTACTCAAAAAGATATTTCAATAGACAGAATTTATTTCAACGAGGAATTCTTTGACACATGTTTAAATAAGGCAACTGAATTCTTTTTCAAGTTTTTAATCTGATCAATGTATAAGTATAGTAAACATGATATACATCTTTGTCATTAGCTTATAATTAAATTCCAGTAAAGATATCAGGAACCTCAGTGGACAGGTGGTTAAAGTAGTCGGTCATCTACTATTGAATGATCACATGCCTGTCAACCCCAAGTTTGTGGTTTGGGTCTCACTGTGGGCAGGGTGTGCTCCACTCAAGGTTTGCCAGTTTTCCTTCTGAAGTCATTGGTTTGAACCGGGTACTCTGGATTCCTCCCCAATAAAAACTGGATGCCTGCACAATATAGTAATAATACTAGTAGCTGAAAAATTGCTGAAAGCTGCATTTATATTAGAACTTGACCAAGGGTTTCATTAAGTTGCAGAAATAAGCGGCAACTGTGACCATTGGTTGAACTAAGGATTTCATGTTCCATGGTATTGTATGCGATATAAGTTTAAATGTTTTGAGACGCTGTATAGCTCTTTCTACATGGATTCTTAAGTTAGCTATTTTCCTAGTTTTCTTTATGTCTCTTGCACTCATGTATTTACCTTTCCCCCAGCTACATTTACGAGTAAAGGGTGGAATTGTGAGGTAAGCCTTTCTTTCTGTTAGAAGATCTCTAATTGTAAAACCCCTATTGGCCATAATTTCATCGCCAGGGGATACATAGTCTAGAAATCCACTGTGTTCTGTAATATATCTATCAGATGAATTACCACCCCATAAGTTTGAAATAAAATTAAAGGCACCTGTAGGTGTTATGCTGACTAGAAATTTAAATGTGTTGTGAGATTTGTAAGAGCTGTATGTCCTTGCATTTATTGTTGGATTCTTAGGTCTTTGAATAAAAATTTGTGTGCAGTCTATAACAGCTCTGGTTCGAGGAAAATTCTTTTTGAAGGACTTGGGCATAAACTTTTTAATACGTTCACAGGAAGGCCAAACAATACAATCTTTAAAAATATAATATAAACAAAACATCCATGTTGTGAAGATGGATGACACTCTAGAACATGAAACACCAAAAAGCTGTAAAATGACAAACACAGGCAAAGCTAATCTTAAGCGAACTAAAGTTAAAATAATCTCATCTGATCTTGAAAGTTTCCTTACTGGGCCAGGTTTTCTTCCTTCATTTTGATACTGTTTTTCAAGTTCACTGTCATTTCCAGTCCAATATTTCAAATTGATATCAGAATTTACAGCTGTATCTTTGACTTTATTAAAAATTTCTAAATTTGGAAGACCAGTAAATTTTCTTACTGAAGCATCACTCTTTGTTACTTTTTCAATAAAAATATCTTTGAATAATGTATCCTTATCGTTCAGTTTCATACGCAAACTTTCATTTTCTAAAATGATGTCACTAATATTTGCGAGTGTAATGTCTGTCGGCACTCCAGTGTCAATAAATGCAGATGCTATGTAACCAACTAAAGATGTGGCTCTGCTGTAAGTATGGTCATTTTCTTGGTAGTTGACATATGCATGTGAATCTAAATTTAAAATATAAAGTACTTAAAGTCAAATGATGCAAAAGAATTGTTCAATGTGACAATTACCACTTTGACCATATTCTTAGTACATGTGCTGATAAATGAAGGGAACACAATATCATTTAACAGCTCACATTAATAAAAGGGGCAGAATATTTTTAGGTGAACATGATACCTTAACAATATAACTTACTAAGACAACAAATAACTATTGAATATAGTTTAGCAATACAAAATACATTTGCCACATCCTAAATATCCAAGATGTTGTTGAGGAGAAGATGATAATTATTAAATGTTTGTCTGGTATATAACAACAGATGTAAAATTCTAATTGTTTTTTCTTAAAAACTTAAATGATCTCATGAGCATGTACATGTATTTGTGGTAATCAATATTAATATGAAGAATCTACAGTTTATGTGCTGTAAAAATGGTAATTTACATGTACCTTCAGGATGACTGGTAGAAGTAGAGGTTATGATTGACATCAACAACATTCACAACTGGAAGGAACCTATCTCCATTCCATTATCAACAATGACAGGATAACTGCTATGGCTGATTTCTGCACTGGATTCTGTGAAAAAAAAATGATTTGAGTTTGAGATACACTTTTTATAAAGTTATAAAATAAATAAGCCCATTACAAATTAATATACATGTATACAATTAATTTCTGGACACTGAAATATATAACATTAAAACAGAAATACAGTACAGAAAGAAGGGATATGCATGGGGTACATGTTCTTATGCCTTCAACCCCCCCCCCTTTTTTTTAAATTTCATGCAGCACAAAGAGTTGGTATGGTGTAATGTGTGTGTCTGTGTGTCTGTGTGTTCACTATAATAACGGGTACATGTAAGTAGCTGACGCTAGGATAAGGGGTCTGCGAAATACATAAAGGGTGGGTCTGCTATTGTATCCCAGCCTAGACCAGGCAGGGATGGTCTATTCTAACAGTATAGACTGTTACTGATCCAGAATTCTGGCCACGTTTCTGTCGTAGCATGTTTTATATATATTAGTTTTTACCTTTGCATAAGTAAAGTAGCACATTCCTGAACAGGTGAATGCTGTTGATCAATAGTACCACATGTACTAGTAGTAACTGTACTTGATATACATTTTAAAGGTACTGAAACTGAAAAGAATAAAACATACACACCCTAAAACAAAACATTGAAACATGTGAATGCCAAACAAAAAGTACATGGTTATGAGGTAAAGCGAATGCAGCATGTTGACAAAAATCGACCAATATTAGAAATCATCACTGATCAAATGGACCACAATGGATACAACATACTGTAGCACTGGTACTTTAGCCAGATCCGTTTGACCAACTGACCAGTTACAACCCCGAACCTGTTCTAACATTACAGTACTTGATCTGGACTTTATAAAGTGTCAGAGGTATTCCATGTGTACTGTATTTAATTCTTTTTTTTCAAAATGGATACATCTAATTACAAGCAGTCACAAATTATATAAAACTTAGAAGTAAAGTATAACGGATGTTACTGAAATACCATAACCGATTTATAAAAACACATTCAAGTTCATTCAAAAATATATTATTTTATATTGCCTTTTTTAAAAATAAGCTGCTGATAATTTATAAAGATATGTGATTGTTTAATAAATGATGATTTAAATATAAATGTTTTGGACCTGTACAATTTGTTCTCTCCTGCAAATTTTAAGCTGGTCCTTTTTTAAAATTTTTTTTGAGGTATTGTCAAACATTGAAAGTCAAAAGTTTGCAGTCAAATTGCAATGTCAAAAGCCCTTTCTTGGGTGGCTACCAGTGCTGCCTTGGACCCACTGGTTACCACCCCTCGAATTTTTATGAAGATTGATCACTGTGCATTGAAACAATCCTTTTGATAATATTGCTAATTATACCAACAGATTCTGGACTAAATTATGTATCCTCACCTAATTAATAAATGAAATAAATAAGGCATCTTATTAATGGGACATTAAATGACACCTGCCATGTTGCACAACATATTTTCACCCTTAGAACTGATCAATATAATTTTTTAAGCCCGTCGATATCAATCAACACCAATTTCAATTTTTACAAAGTGTAAGGTAAGAAGCGTTTTTATTCTTAAAACAATTTTTTTATTTAATGAACCAAAGATTGTATTTGTAGGATACCACTGGGGCTCAGACAGACGGACAAACAAAGGGCATCACATAATACCCAACACATTCTCCATTAGGGTTACATGTTAAACTAAATACTGCACTAATTTCTCTTTTTAATTTTTAACTTGCAATACAAATATTAACTTGTGTAGATGACCATCCAATAAACATTAAAACATAGTTTAATGGTTTCAATAATCTTAGCAGTTTGGCATTTGAACATTTTCACAGAGTTCTCCTGCAGTGAGAGCCATTTTTAATGTACTATGCGTAAAAAACATAATTTCAGTTTCAAGTTCAGTTTCAATTGGCCTAGTGTTTAAAAAAAGAGATTCAAATAAGGCGACGATGGATGCAAAGCAATGATAAAAGCACACTCATAAAAGCATAGCTAATACAAAGTAAAAATTAAATGAATTAATGAAAATACCTGGTTTTCCACAAAAACAACAAAATTTTGCTTCAGCTGGCAGAGAGCCACCACACTCTGTACAAAACATCTGCAATATTTAAATAGCTGTCAACGATTTTTTGTCTACTTTCTAACATATATGTACAAATAGAGTACATGTTTTATTGTTACTTCGTAATTACTAAATGATGTATGACACATTAGAAAGGAAGGTAGTGGTACATGCACACATTTATACATATATACATGTAACTGTAGTAATTTGTCGTGGCCTAAGTAAATTTTTAACATTCTTATGAACGATGTTATTAAAAAGTTACTTTAAGCTGATGCTTACTGAAATGCCCCACTCTACACAAAACACCAATTCAGACTGAAAAAAGTATATTAATTTCCTCTAAATTTACCATGTTTTTGCAGTGTTTTTGGTGTCGTTTTTTAAATTAGAAAGTCGTCATTTATTGTTTGTTATGTGTTTGATAAGAAAATAAAGTATTAAAAAAATAAACACATACTTGTCTTAAACTGAGCACTGCAAACAAGCAAGTTCTAGTACACCTCGCTCTTCAGTCTTCAACACTTGAGATGTTGTATGATCTGGAGAAAAAAATTGGAAGTAGAGTCAACACATACCAAGTTGAATGCAAAATTTTATGCAACTATACAACAAATATCATATTTAAATATTAAAACAAACAAATATAATCAAGCTTTAAAACAGCTGTGGTTCAACCTCAGGTTAACATCAGGGGAATAAACATCGGTTAATTAACAATAATGTAACATGTAACACAGCAAGGGGTTTAAATAACAATCTCACTCAGATAT
Organism: Limnoperna fortunei; assembly: GCA_944474755.1. Classification (NCBI taxonomy): domain Eukaryota; kingdom Metazoa; phylum Mollusca; class Bivalvia; order Mytilida; family Modiolidae; genus Limnoperna; species Limnoperna fortunei. The sequence continues at coordinate 21,874,734 of OX104112.1, read as the reverse complement.
TGACACCTGTCATTAACCTGAAGCGTGAAATTTATCAACGACAATTGTTTATTTCAAAGTTTTCAACAGGACATATTGCGGCTACATGCAAATGGAGATGAAGTTTTTTAGTATCGGAAGTGGATACTTGGTGGCATTTTTTAAATTGGAAAGTCGTCAATTTATTGTTTGTTATATATATGAAAATAAAGTATAAAAATAAACAGATAAAATATACACCTACTTGTCTTAAACTAAGCACTGCAAACAAGCAAGTTCAAGTTCACTTCACTCTTCAGTCTTTAACACTTGAGATGTTGTATGATCTAGAGAAAAAAAATTGAAAGTAGAGTCAACACATACCAAATTGAATGCAAAATTGTATGCAAATGAACAACAAATAGTGTATTTAAATATTGAAAAATATATATATAATCAAGCAATAAAACAGTTAGGGTTGTACCTCAGATTAACATTAGTTACTTAACGATAGTGTTCACACAGCAGGGGGGGGGGTTTCAACAACATCCTAACTCAGGTATTGACACCGATGATTAACCTGAAGCGTAAAATTTATCAACGACAATGTTCAGCAGGAGAAATTGCGGCAACATGCGGCTTTAGATGCAGTTTGTAGTATCGGAAGTGGACACTTGGTGTCATTTTTTAATTGGAAAGTCGTCAATTTATTGTTTGTTATGCGTTTGATATGAAAATAAAGTATTATTTAAATAAACAGATACACCTACATTAACCACAGGAATTTGACCCCATATCGTTTGGGTCGAAATATGGAGTAAAGAAAGTGTTTTAGTCCAAGAAAAAGTTTCGCGGTTGCAAAAATATGGATCTATTAAAGGAATCGATGTCATAATCTTAAAGAATAAATGTCCGTGAGTACGTAGAACATCTACAATCATGTTGTCAGCGCAAATTCTCAAAGCGAACTTAACAACAAAGGTAGGGGGTAGGAATTGTTTACTTTTTGCGTTAGACTCCTTCGCTCACTTCGTTCGCGACAATACTTTTTTTTCGTTTTCTGGCCATATTTCGACCCAAATGATATGGGGTCAAATTCCTGTGACTGAGCACAGCAGACAAGTTCTATTCAGTCTTCAACACTTGAATGATGTATGATCTAGAGACAAAAAATAAAAGTAGAGTCAAAACATACCTAATTGAACGCAAAAACTTTATGCAAATGATCAACAAATAGCGTGTTTAATATTAAAATAAACAAATACTTACTTGGGGAGTTTTTTACGTCCTACACCGACAACTTAATGCCCTTGGTCGGACGGTCCTTACGGACATGGATTTTGGGGCGTTTAATAATGTGGCTATTTTAGAATTTGAGTTTTGGACAAAAATTCATTATCATTTACTATAATTCACTTTTAAGGTAAAGGTGTCCTTACTGGTATTTATTTTTTTATTTTACCTTCTACGGAGGCTAATTTTTGTTTGATATCTTCTATTATTTATCATCCTTTCTATTATTATTATTATTATTGTTGTTGTTATATTTAAATTACTTACGTTGTTTATGTAATTTTCTGTTTTTATTTTTTATTATAAATATATTTTTATTGATTTTTTGATCATTTACAATTTTATTTTATTTTATTTTATTTTATTTTATTTATTTATTTATTTTTTTCTTTTTTCTTTTTTTTTTTTTATTTTTTTTTTACACATATACATATATACATACATAAGCTTATCATTTTTAAGAATCAGTAGGCGCCCGAGACGAGCTCTTGGCTTACCTTGCTGTAGAATATATTTTTTATATCTTTTTTTTACTAAAGTGTCTTATAATAATACGCGTGTTCCCCAGTAGGCGCCCGAGACGAGCTCTTGGCTTACCTTACTGGGGAGTATTAGTTATGTTAGTTTACTAGAGGGTGTTAGTATAATACGCGTGTTCCTCAGTAGGCGCCCGAGACGAGCTCTTGGCTTACCTTACTTTGGAATAGTTTAGTTAGAGAGGAGTATTTGAATCTTGCGCGTTTTCCTAAGTATGTGCCCGAGACGAAGCTCTTGGCCTACTTTACCGAGGAATAGGTTTATTAGATTGGGGTACTTTATTTAGACACATTTCCCTAAGTAGGTGCCCGAGACGAAGCTCTTGGCTAACTTCTCTTTTGAAGTCAATGTTTGAAAGGCGCGACCGTCGCAGAGGACATCTGTTTAGTTTATATATGATGGATCCAAAGTGTAGTATAAAAGAAATAATTTGATTCGTCAAAACCGTCGCGGTGCTGAATTGAGTATTTTTAGATTAGTTTATGGTAATCTATTTCCGTGATGAAATTGACCAAATGTTTATATACAGATTCTCTAATGCTTAAAGGGGGTGCTAGTAGTTGTTGGATACCTAATTGATCTATGTTCATTTTCGCCAGTTCTTCTTTGAGTTTTTGCCTAGCTATTTGATGTTTATCACAGTTTATCAACATGTGAGTTATATCTTCCGGAGCATTGCAGTGATGGCAAAGCGGAGATACATTTCTTACATACTGACCTATTTGACCTGCCAAAAGTGTTTTTCCTAATCTTAATCTTGTGATAGATTTGCAATAAAAGCGGCTTCCTTGAAGGAAAAAAGGTTTTTGTCCTATTGTTGGGTTTAAATTATGATACCATGAACCGGTGTGTTCTTTCCAAATATTTTGCCATTTTATTTTGAATATTTGTTTAATTATGGAATGAAATTCGTTAGAACTCATCGGTAATTTAAAGTCAATTTTATCTTTTTGTAGGGCTGCTTTTGGTAATCGGTCTGTGGTTTCATTACCGATTAAACCTACGTGCGCGGGAATCCATTCAATTGTTAAATCAATATTTTAGGAACGTATATCTGCTGCCAAACAATAAATAGAATCAAGGATATCGGGTCTACTGGATTGAGCTCAGGGAATCTGTCAGTATTACAGCTTTTTCAATTTTTGTATGATTAGTTATGATTATTGACATTGCTTGGTGGATAGCAAGCATTTCGGTTGTATAAACAGAGAGATTGTCACTACTGCGGAATGATCTGGAATAGTTATATTTAGGGATAAATATACCGTATCCTGTTTTTCCAAACAGCGGGTCTTTAGACCCATCCGTATATATTTTGATATGATTTTGGTATTTTTGATCAATATATTCTAATGTCAGATTTTTTATTTTATTAGGATCGTCTGTTTTATTGAAAGTTGAAGAAAGATGGCGAGATGTTTTTGCTGATTTTTGGTCCCAAGGGGGAATCGAACTGGATTTTTTTTCAAGAATTTCGGTTTCCAATAAATTGTTTTCGGTTAATATTTTTCGTACCCGGTACCCAAATGGGTATTTATTAGGTTCCCATTTATGAGCTTTCACTCTATATTCTTTACAGTCAGCTGTTACTTTGTTTGCTGGGTTTTTAGTATTTTGTTTACAGCGCGACCAGTATTTAATAGAATGTTCATCTCGGCGAATTTGAAGTGGTTTTTCTCCGGCTTCTACCAATAGATTTTGCACCGGAGTTGCTTTCAAAGCCCCGAGAGCTATTCGTAGACCTTGATACTGAATCCTATCTAATTTTTCGTTCGCGACGGCACCTGCTGAGTTGTAAACTTGGGACCCGTAATCAATTACCGATCTAAGTAATGAGCGATATAGCATGAGTAAGGTCTCTGTATTCATGCCATAGTTGTTAGCTTTAATATATCTCATTAGATTTAAAATGGGTTTACACCTATCTTGGATATATTGAATGTGTTTGTTCCATGATAGCTTTTTGTCGAAGATAAGGCCTAAGAATTTAATATGATTTTGGAATTGTATTGGCACGTTGTTGAGTTTTAATTTGATGGGGTTAAATAATTTTTTGTTACCAAAGACTACGCCTATTGTTTTTGTTGCCGAAAATTTGAATCTCCATTTTCTAGACCAGTCGGTAATGTTATCAAGGGTCCATTGCATTTTTTTTTGAAGTATTGATATTTCATGTCCCCTATACCATATCGCACAGTCATCGGCGAACTGGGACAGTTGACCTTTGTCGTGTATTTGATTACACAGGTCGTCTATCATGATATTAAAAAGGGTAGGGCTGATGACACTGCCCTGGGGGACCCGTTTTGTATGTCAAATATGTCGGATTTATCATCATTAACCTTAACTTGTATTTTACGATCTTTTAAAAAGTCTTGTATCAAATTAAAAATCCTTCCCTGAATTCCGTAATTTTTTATCTTATGTAGAAGGCCTACCCGCCAAACGAGGTCGAAAGCCTTTTCAATATCTAAGAAAACGGCAAGTAAAAATTGATTATTAGCTTTAGCTTTTTGGATTTCACTTTCTAGTCTAACGAGGTGATCTATTGTAGACCTCCCTTTCCTAAATCCGCTTTGATTGTTTTTAAGTATATTTTTGCTCTCTAGATGATATACTAGTCTAACGTTTACCGTACTTTCCATGAGTTTGCAGAAACTTGATGTTAAAGATATCGGCCTGTATGATTTAGGATCAGATTTATCTTTGTTTGGTTTCGGAATTGGGATAATATTGGCGTGTTTCCAACTTAGTGGTAATATGCCTTTTTCCCAGACGGAATTTATTAAATTTAAAACTATTTTAAGCGCGTTTTCGGGGATATGTTTGAACATTTCATATGAAATTTTATCGTCGCCCGGTGCTGTGGCTTTTTTACTTTTTAAAACTTTAATAAACTCTTCCATAGTAAATGGTTTATTTATTTCCTTATTGTTTTGGTCATTGTCGAGTTGTGTAACCATGATATCGCTGCGAGTTCGAATGCATCTTTGTGAGTTTTAAAAATGGGGTCTAAATTTGTGTCATTACTGGCATCGGAAAATGTTTGTCCTAACAAGTTAGCTTTATCTTTGTTATTCACGGCTGGATTATCATTTCCTAGTGTTGGGATATTAGAGAATTTAGCACCTTTCACGCCTTTTATTGTATTCCAAACTGTTTTTAAATTTGACCTATGATTTAAAGTTGAGCAGAATTTTTGCCAATATTCCTTGCGAGCTTTGTCAGTGGTGGTTTTGAATGCTTTGACGGCGGCTTTATGGGCTTCTAAGTCTGACGGATTTTTTGATCTATCAAATTTTTGTTGGGTTTGTCGTTTTATTCGTTTGGATCGCGTGCATTCTTCGTTCCACCAGGGGCAATTTTTCCGTTCGTGTATTTTTCCCGACGTTTTGGGGATAGTTGCTTCTGCTATTTTAGTTATGACTTCACATAGATTTTGGTTGAAAATATTAATGTCGTCGTTTTCGATGTCTGTTTTGTCTATGTTATCGCATAGGGCTTTGTATTTTAGCCAATCTGCTTTTTCGAAGATCCATCTTTGTGGAGTTATAACTTTGGTTTTTATGGGTTTAGCATTGAGTGTTATAAGGATTGGGAAGTGGTCTGAGCCGAGTGGGTCATTTAAAACTTCCCAAGAGCTGTTATTGGCCAGGCCGGGTGTTACTATTGTCAGATCGATGTGGGAGGGGTTACCTGTGTTAGTTCTATGTGTTCCCGTTCCGTCATTTAGGATAATTAAGTTTTTTTCTTCTATAACATTTTCCAAAATTTTACCATTAAAGTCTGACGCGGGGGAGCCCCATAATGGAGATTTACTATTTAGATCGCCAAGTAATACCGAGTTTTCGGTTAATTTATCCGTTATAATTTTGTAATCTTGTGCCTGAAATTTATTGTTTGGGGGTCTATATGAATTTACAATGGTTATATTTTTATTTTAACAGTTAATAGTAACACCCACTGTTTCAATAGTGTCGGAATCAAAGTTAATTTCTGTTAAAGAGAGGCTACTAACAATGTATATTGCTACGCCTCCCCCCTTACCGGGTTTCTTTTTATTCTTTTTTAGTTACCGATTTTCGACTTCTTAAAATGGGTGGGTGGTACCCGTTTAGTTTAAGGTACTTTTTATCATAGAAAAAAGTTTCTTGAATACAGATAACATCTGGTTTAGGATGGTTATCTAGATAATGTTTAAGCGCGGTAACGTTTGAGTAAAGCGATCTCGCGTTCCATTGTAAGATTGTAAGCCCTTCCATTGTTGTTTACTTAGCGTTCTTTAGCCTAATTAAAAACAGTTTGTGGGAGGAAGAGCAATTTACACAGAATTTTGTCTAGTCCTTTTTAATGCCGCAAAATCGTGGCTTACTTGGATTCTGTCGGCGTTTATGTCGGTCCCGAGGTGTCTATTTATGAGTTTAGTAACGGTTTGGGTTACTTTTTGTTTTTCAGGTTTTTCTTTATTTTCTATTAATATCGTGATAAAATCGATTATGGAGATCATGAGTCCTCCAAACGCAACTTGTGCGGAATGTTCAAAGCGGTCTTTATCATTATTTTTCGTTTGTAAACTACTCAAATTTTGAAACTGAGTTTTATTGAGATTCGTTTTTGTCAGGGTTTTATGGCTTCCTGTTGTTACAGGTGTTTTGTCTATTTTATCAGCAGGGGTTTCCGCGGTTGTCTGGATGCTAATTACCTCCGACACATTTATGGCTTGGTTTATTACAGCCTGGCTGTATGACATTTTTTTATTTCCTTTATTGCAGCTTTCTGTTTTATTTTGGGGTTTTGAGTTTTTTTCGAGCTCTTTAACCTTTTGAACGGCTATTTTAAAGTCAATGTTTTTCGATGATATTAATTTATTTACCTGATTGTGGAATTTATAAATCGGACAATTAATAGAGTTAGAAATATGGTCTCCCTGACAATTAACGCATTTTTTAGTTGAGCTTCTACATGTTTTAGTTTCATGTTTTCCGGAGCATTTTGCACAATTTGGTGTAACACTTGTACATGCTTTCCCAGCAAACACATGACGTAAATCTAACGTTGGTTATAAGTTGTGAGAATGTCGGACCTGACGTTACTTATCTACAACGAAAATGCAACGTTGTTGTTACGTCTTTAATTCGTAAGGTAATTAAGAACGTTTAACTGACGTTATTAAAACTTTGTCAAAAATAGCAACATTTGTATAACATTGTGTAGACGTTGTTAAATCACGTAAAACATAACGTTAATTCAACGTGTTTTTTACGTTACAAAAAACTTAGCGAACATATTTGCAACGTCCTTGTAACGTTTATTAGTGTTCGACTTATTAAGAACCCATATACGATTTTTTGAAAAAAATAGTGTGTTGGGTTGGGTAGATGGAGATTAGATATAAATATTTTACAGTTTAACACGTATGTTTTAAAATAAAGAATATAGTTTACCAATATTTTAAATATTTTAAAACAAATCATATTAAAACTATTTTTCTTTCTTTTTAAAAATCTTTCCTGGATTTTAGAGGGTGTGAGGGTTTGACATAATAGATTCTTTACATTTTAAATAAATAATAAATAAATGAATTTCTACAAGAATTTAATTATCATGTTACTCCTCAATCTAATTGCTTTTTTTCATATTGTGTCTCTTACAAGGGTTTTTTATTAACTGGCGATTTACCGGGGTGGGGGGTTGCAACATAGATACTTTACATTGTATCAAATTTTATGAATTTCTACCAGAATTTAATTAACATTTCCCGGTCAGTTTTGTTCGCTTTATTTCTCTGTATATCTCTTACAGTGGCTTTTTGTTCTTGCCGATCGAATGTAAATAGCAGGGGTCATGAAATTACACAAGGGTTGTAAAACCACACCTGCACGCGTAATTTGATGTCTTGTGAGTGTTTGCTATTGAAACAAAGAAAACTGGGTCATTCGCCACATGTAAAGAAAAGACAAAGCTCAAAAGTAAGTACTATAATATACAAGGTACAATAGACACAATTCGTAAGAAAACGTGTAGCATATTTTTGATATGTAATAATTCTTCTTTTAATTCTTTAAGAGCGAATTTGAATATTGTATAAATGTTTCGTTGCGACATTCGCACAATTTAATTCCTTTTCCTCAAAATCACGTTCGATTGTCGTTTAATTGAAAACAAGAATGAAAAAGAATGCGTGTATAAAACATGTAAAATGCAGTAATATTTTAGACCTAGTCATGTCGTAAATGTCAGAGGAAAGCGCACACTGGCTGCTCACTCTGCAGATGTTATATCGACGACAGGTCAGAGTGCGGAAGCGCTCCTACCCATGTGGGGTACTTGGAGTAGGTCAACGTTACATCGGAGCAGCCCGGCCGCTAGTAGAACATATGCTGCCGAGTTCTTCGACTAGGTATCCCGAAGGCTGGGCTTCGACAAACCCACCATGGTGGAGTCCATGGACTACTAACAACTAACAACCGTCCGACCGTGGGTATTTATTTATCAGTGTAGGACGTTAAAACCCCCCAAGAAGAAGAAGAAGACCTATTCATTTGGGTCTTAGAATGTATTTATAATTTATCTTATTTCGTGAAATATTTCCTTAACGCATTTCAGCCACGTGATTTCAGCCAGTCGACATTTTCTTATGTGCATTTGGACCCCAAACTGAAATATTTGGTAAACATGGCTTATACAGGAAATAATCCGGTTCCTATTATTCTTCTTACATATATTTTCAGTAGGATTTAGATTATGTGTATAGTAAAATCATTTATTGTTTTTTTTTATCGTACAGCTTAAGCTGCTTACTGCTCTGGGAGGTAGCTCTGGTTGGGACTCCGTATGACGAATGATGAAGACAATTGGCAGCAATGCGTTATGGTCTGACTACGGTTTAAGAGGGAAAACGGAAAGCTTTCATTACTGATTCATTCTGTGTGTTGTCAGATGATTATACGTAAGTTATTTTCTAAATCATTGTATTATAATTAATAATAAATCCACAACACAGGATTGTTACGTGTTACATGATACATGCTTATTTAAAAGGAAGAGCAAAAATGTTTTTGTCAACACTTTTAAATAATTATTATTTGGACCAATATGAAACTGTAAACCATCATCAATCTTTGCAAATGACCAATTTATCGAAGTGCAACTACTGTTAACCAGATGACGAAAAATACCTAAAGATTTATTAATTTTCTTCTTCTTCAGGGCATACAGAAAAAATCATCCGTCAGCCACAGAAATGGATGCGGAGGAGATTATAACGGAATGCCTTAAACATGCCCCTAATAGGCCAGGGGATCCAGATATAAGGTAAGTTTAATAATTGCTAACTTCGGGAAAACCAAATTATACTGTATTCAGAACACAGAATTGTGGTTGACGCAACTTTCAGCAATTTTTTAGCTGGATCATTACGTTCAGGTTTTTTGCGGGAGGAATATCCGGTAAAAAACCCGAACAACCCTCACGCGGTGAATAGAAGATGACTAACTACCATAACCACGCGGCCACCGACGCCCTCGTTTCAAAATATTAGCGTACAGAGACACGCTGATATAAAAACTTCTATCCTGGAACCAAATTCATAAAATAACAGTATATTTTAAACATTTTGTGTAGAGCTTTACACACACTTCAAACTTGACCACTGCTACCGTGTCTTATAAAGAATGATTAATGTACTCCATAAAATAATAATAATGTAATAGATGGTTAAAAAGAGTCTATCAGATAAAGAAATTATATTGCTTTAATTCTTATGAAAAATATGGGAAGATGCAAGACATTTTATTTATTTATTTATTTATTTATTTATTTATTTATTTATTTATTTATTTATTTATTTATTTATTTATTTATTTATTTATTTATTTATTTATTTATTTATTTATTTATTTATTTATTTATTTATTTATTATTTATTTATTTACTTATTTATTTTTAGGTGCCAGAATCCAGACAGCAACCAGTTGTAACTGTATTGCAGAAGTCTGCAAAAACTTTTAAAAAGTTAATGTATTGATTGTATATTACAAAATCCTAAGATCACAATGTCATATAGATCTGTGTTGTGAATAAACTGCTTTTGTATTTTTTGCTCTCTCTACAACACGTATTTTTGTGTATTGACTGTAAGTAATTGTTGAACATATGTATTGCCTTTGTGTGTTTTAATTAATATAGCTGTATTTGTGTCTGTATGTATTAATGTCTTAAACGAACTACTGTTTATATTTTCTGTGTGTCCTCTTGTACAACTGTGTGTCAGAGGCTTAATTAACTGTTTTGTCTCGTAATATTTAAACAATAAAGAATAGGAAACTAATTTATTTTTCTATTTTAATTATACACGTAATTTGCATCGTTTTTCCTTTGAAAATCGTATTTTGTATTTCACCCTACTATGTATTTTGTGGAGCCTGCAGCAGAGCTGTTCGAGACATAAAGGCAGTTATATGTAGCTTTCTATATGTTCCTTGAATTCTTGAAATGTTCACCATTTGGTATCTCTTGCATTTGTTTTACGTTGGCTATCAGAGATGTATTGTTGTGGTTAATAAATACGATGCGGTTATGACCATATTTCTTTCGAGGAAAAAACGGAACAGTGATTTTCAGGAAGACATTTTTTTCATATAATGCAACAATTGCTTGTTTCAATTACGTTAGACAAACGTCTGTGGAACGTGTTATGTATTATTTTTAATGTTGTGACAACGTTTACAGAACATCTTCGTCAAAGTCATACGTAGTCTAAATGTCGGGTGTACGTCACAATTTTTTCGTAACGTTTGGTGAATGTCTGTTAAACGTCGTAAATTGGTTGCAAAAAACGTTAAGGCGACGTTAAGAAAACCATCCATTTTTTCGTAAAAATAACGTTATATCGTAACGTTACTGCAACCAAAAACATACATTTTAACGACGTTTTTACGACGTAAAATTGTTTGCTGGGTTTGTGAAATGTCCGAATTTAGAGCATTTGGTGCAGAATTTTGGTTTTGGGATATAGTTATCTAATTTATATTTAAATTCTTTTGTGACCAAGCTGGTTAGTTCTTTGTTATCAAAGTTTACCGTGGCCAATAAAAAGTTTGCCTTTTCGATTTCTTTAAGTTTAACGTCAATTTTCATTTGATTTTTAATCATAGTTTCCTGAGCCTTGAGTGGTAAAACAGTCGGTTTAATATAATCCTTGATAACTTTAAAGATTGTAGTTGGGACCTTTGGTTTATTTGTTGTCTGGTTTTCGCGTTTTTCTTGGATTTTAGCTTTGAATTCTGAGTCGAATCTTTCTACTTTGATGGGGATGTTTTTAAGCTTGGCCACGTCGAGTAGTTTTGATCTTAAGCTGGCAATTTTAACCCATACCAGCACGGTTTTGGTTTTAAAGATTTGTTTAATTTTAATTTGGTCACTGTTAGGTTGACCTAAACTTGCCAAAATAAGCCACTGTAAGGTCATCATAGTGGCCGTTAGAAATTGTTGATTTTTGCTTGTTATAACAAGCGTTTCATCCGGTGGGAATTTAGTATCATTTTCCAGGTCTTTGTTAATTTTCTCTCCCCCCCCCCCCTAGTCACTTTACTAGGTTGGATATTTGGTGAGTCAGGACTGTCCCTAACTCTTTTTTTATTTCTAAGGTTTGGTGTGTTTTCCATGTTTAAATAAGATATATATGTATATATGTATATTGGGATAGTTTATTAAAAGAAAATTGACTATTAACAATTTTAAACGCTAATTAGTTATTTAATTAATTAAAATTTAAAACCAAAATAAACTAAACTTAACTTTGCAAGAGACAATAATCCAAATGATGCAAGCTGACTGGACGGACGCTGGGCGAACGTTGGCAGTTGTGCTGGCACTTTTTTGGCGACGAAGGAACACCTGTACGGATCGAAGATCAAACGCAAGATGAATCGATGATGAAAAATGAAAAATAAACAAATGCAATATTTACCTACTATATAGACTAATTCGTCAACATAACCACGTGAATATTACACACCAGAGAACCGACAAGATGTAACTGAAACGAATTATTTCATTGGTCAGTAACTGAAACGAATTATTTCATTGGTTAGTAGAAACACCCTTGTGGTCCCCTGACCTACTCCGGAGATTATGAAGTTCATCCGCAGATTACGATGTTCCCGGAGATTTTGATGTTCATATTATCTTCGGCCGGCTTGACCTACTCCGAAGATTGTAATGTTCAACCCTTGGAAATGGTACATGAAGAAATATTTCCTCCGGCGAAAATATCTGCAGTTGTTTTGAAAAATCACTAAAAATATCTCCGGTGATTTTTATGCCGGAGATTATTTTCCACACATTTTTAATTTCTATTGAAAAATAATCGTCGGAATTATTTTGGAAGCCGAAGATAATATTAGAAACTTCTACCGAAGATTTTTATAACATCTCCGGAGATTTTCATGCCGGAGATCATAATTGTTATAGAAAAAAAATCTTCGGAAGTATTTTGGAAGCCGAAGATAATATTACAAACTTCGGTCGAAGATTTTTTTTTTATAGTCTCCGGAATTTTTACAATCCGGAGATTATTTTGTTGTAATGCAAATTCAATGTTTTTCAATAATTAGTAACTCCGGGGGTTCACTACGGCTTTCCATACTTAATAAATAAATTGTGTCATTCTTAACAATTAGTATCTTTTATCTATTCAGTTTAATAAAAATATCTGACAGCATTAATATTTCATTGCTTGCTTGCTTGCTGTTTGCTTGATTGAATGATTGATTTCCGTCTATCAAGCAATATTTAGCTTTTTGTGAAGACTTTATGCATTTTTACATACAGACGATGTGCACATTTAATGACAGGAAACTCAATTTATTTTGAATCAATTAAAACTCAGCACAAAATAGGAAATTTGTTGTTCACACACACGACGGCAAAAATAGATTTAGTATTGTACATTTTATTTTCTAAAATGTAACAATATTATAATTTGTAAATGACAAGATAAAGTCTTAATGGAATATTGAAGAAGTTCCTCCGCAAGAAACGCTAACGTAACTTGCCACTTAATTGTATCTCGTCAACGAGATGACGACATTTAGGCGTAAACGTTTGTATTGCCAAACATGAAATGACACGTATGTTCCCCAAATGACACACCATTCTGATTTCTCGGCGTTTATATTAATGATTGAGTGGACGAAAATAGAGAGAAGGGTTGTTCTGACGATCCCATTGCGCCACTGTGTGAAAGTTGCAATCTAGTTTATATCTTTATTTCTGATAAACCTTTGTTGGAACAATGGTATACAGGCACATAAATACATAACAACAAAAATTAACAACTATGTACACTATTTACAACAATTAACAACAGGACTTAGCCGAGAAAACATACATTTTTGTTTATTTCTCTAATGAATGAACACAATTTGCGTAGTTTAGACTTTTTTGTTGTAGTCAAAATTTCTTTAAATTTTATAACATTAACATTTTTAAAATATTTTTTTTGTCATGTTGGATGTAATGTCGTCACTCTTTTTTCTGTTATCAACTAAAATCTTCAGCTTGAATTGATTTCAATTAAATGTAGATTTTTTACTAACCTATCGGGTTGTTGTCTCTAACATACATGTAAAGATACCCTATTTTCAAAGTTGTTTTTACTTTAGGAAGGAATACATGCTATAGATGTGTCGGTACAAAAATAATAATGTAAAGAAGGATTTTTAGTATACAACGTAATGTCAATTTGTAAAAGTCCCTCAACATCATAAATATATTTAAATAACACAATATATACTTCTCTTGGTTAAATAGTCCGTGCCCTATGGTTTTAATTATATAAGAGGTCTAAGAGGTCCCTTGGAAAGTGGAAAAGTAAAAAGTAGAAACGATGGTTTATTCTTTATCACTGAGGTGTCAAATCGAGGTTATGAGTTTGTGTCTAACTTCTGGCAGGGTGTTCTCAACTAACAATAATTACAAGCAAGTATAGTGTTCATGTAGAATTCAGGTATTGTCCTCCATGATCCCTGGAATCAACGACAAACAATAAGTGATTACATTTTTGTTCTAATCATGTAGAATATTATGTGTTTACTATATTAATTCAAGGTTCAAGGATGAAGGATATCTTAAATTTGGTTACGTGTATAAAATTCCTGCATTTTTAACATTTTCCTGCCAAATTGAGGATTTCAGTTTTTGTAAAAATTTAAGGTAAATTGAGAAAGATTTTTAAAATGAATATTGTGTGAGATTAAACAAATGGGTGACTCACCCGCCCCCTCCACCTCATATCATCCGTGGCCATTTCCGCCTAAACACAGAGGTAACGTTTTACCGATCTTTACAGAAACGGTGTATTAGACCTGTCAAGTATAGGGATTCGCAGATTTCTGTTCAAATAACAATGTTGGCGTTTGTACACTCCCCTCATTACAGTAGGAACATTGATAAATCTGTCTGGTGGATTTGTTGCCTCGTATGACGTCATGTGACGTTTTGTATTTTATGACAGTCTTAAGTAATGGTACCGTCGAGTGAAACGTCGATTAAGTCGTAACTATATTATAATTGTTTTATTTCAAAAAGTCTCAACTGGACATACATATGAATTCAGGTGAAATTATATTGTTAAACAGGTTGTAGTAAAGCGCATCGTGTCTGCGGTGAGACTTGAACCCGTAACCTCAGTGTTGACAATCACGTGATAGTAAATAACTACCTTGACCATGCAATCGGCAAAGAAATAGCGATTAGAACAATTTTATATAGTCAGTTATCTTTATTGTAATATGTTGTTGGGCCGTGTTACTCATAACCAGTTACTTAGTACCATATAAATCCTACCTGCAACAAGAGATAAATTTAGCTCCCTGATTCTATAAATGCTACTTTTTATATCAGATATATCCGTTTTATTCAATCAACCAAAAGTCAATCATCTATAACTTAATTAATGTACTAATTAAAATTTATTTATTTAAGTAAGAAGCACAATTTTGAAGTTAAGAATGGAATATTTTCCTTAATTATGATATGTGTATCTTGTCTGCCTTGATGGTCAAGTGGTCAAGGTACATGTAGTTAATCAGCCGTTATTCAATATGGGGTCTGACCTCGGGGAAAATTTACTCCAGTCAAACCTAAATTGACCAGGGTTGCCAATTTTCCTGCGGAGATCAGCGATTCGACTTCCTCCACCATAGAAAACAAAAAATGACCGAAAGTAGAGTTAAACACTACTCCAACTAACTAATTTGAGCTAAACAAATGACGAATTGTTGGGAATTACTAGCGAAAGTCGATATGGTAGTCCAATCTTTTCACGTATAAGTAATATTCTTGTCGTCGCGACGTCGAAACAAATCTATTATGCTAGTTGAGGCGAGAAAATTTCCCACATAATAACAGTGGGGTAACGGGTTTAATGGGTCTAACAAGATGGCAAACTTTCTTTTATTTATAGATGAATGAATTCTGAACAAAGTTAAGTACTTCTAAATTTTCAAGATAGGCATATGTATGTAGGTAGTTAGTTCTAGGGTTGGTAGGGGGAGACAAGGAATGGAGGAAGGCTGAGTAAGTATGTGTAAAGGTGGTCGAGTGGTAGGGATGACAAAAAGGAAGAAAAGACGGGAAGGAAGGTAAGTAGGCAGGTAGGTAGGAAAGCAGGTGGGTAGATCAAAAAAGAAGAAAGGAAATATGGTAGATATGTAGGTATATAGATTGGAAGGTTAAAATGCAGACAGGTCTGTAGCTAAGATGGTAGAAAGGAAGAACGTAACATAGGCAGAAAGGTAATGGAAAAGAAAAAGGAAATATCAAAGTAAGTAAGATAGAAAAATCGGTAAGACAAAATGTAAGTTGGACTTGTAGTTTGGTGTATCTTTTTTTTCCATACATAACACAAATTTTAGGATGGAAGGGAAGATCGGAAATAGGGAACTAAGGTCGGTAGGTTGATGTCAATGTTTGCTTAATTTTTAGTCATAAGCAAAGGAAAAACGGAAAAAAGAAAGTTTGGTATAGGGAGGTTTTCATGCTTGAGTGTGTGTATTTTATAGGCACAATTAAACACAAAATAATTATAATTAAAAAAAAAATACTTTGATAATAAAATATATAGTTATTCACCATATTTTGTCAATTTCAGTTCCTGGCAGTCAGTGACAGTTAAGGTTGGCGTGCACCACACCTTGCCTAGTGGCCATTGTCATTTAAGGCGGAAACCACACCACTTAGCGGCAGTCATTTTTAAGTGCCATACCAATGTAAAATAGTAATTTAAAAATTTTTTTATTCATATAGAAAATCGAATTTAGAAACACATACAAAAATCGTTTTTAAACATTTTTCGTATTAACAGAGATATACTGACAGGTGTACTTCAAACAGATCAGTTATCTATCGATCGGTAATTTCCGCCAAAGATCGAAAATCTACGTCACAAGATGAACTTCCGATCTCCTGTAAACAAACAACAAACACACGTGGTTAAATATTTAATTCATTTGTTAACTTTAAGATGCCACGATGAGATCGCGGTGGTATTAGCAGATGAAGTGGGGTGAGATGTGTTCCAGCAAACTATGGTAACACAAATTCAGATGGAGTTTCCGTGCATTCTTTTCCGAAGGACACAAAACTCCGTGAATAAGGACAGATTTCATAGATTAAAAATAGAAGATTGTACCGGTCCAACAGTAATTTTTGGCTCTATGTTCGTTTCTTTCCACACTTGAAAGCTTCCATTTCAGAGACAGTTTAGAGAAAAAAAAATATGTAAATTTTAAATTTGTATAATAAGAATGATAGTTTTAATGACCCACCCCTCTTTTCCCCCAAAAGACTCAATCCACGTTTTTTTTCATATTGAAATAGGTAAAGTGTATAGTATTGATTGATTGATTAATGGTGTTTAACGCCCGAGCAGCATTATTTCAGCATTTAAATAATAAAATGGCAATGGCCACGTTTGTTTCTGCCGAAACATTTGTCATTAAATAAAATACTGTTCAAACATATTCTATTATTTCTCTTAAAAGATCGCATATCTAATACTCCGTGGACTGTTTATATTCGATATAGAAATAAATAACAAAAGTTATTCAGTAGTCTGCCTGCTGTTTCGATATTTTCATCTTCATCAAAATCGTCGGAGTTGGAGTGGTATGGTTCAAACGGGTAAGGAGACATACGAGTGATTGCCATCGATTCAGCGGCACCATCGACTGTATTTGCCACATCTAATGATACGACCGTGAGATTCCAAACGACAACAACTGTTCTTTGTTTGTTTAATTTCACACTTGAACGCTTCCTTTTTAGACACAGGTTCGAAAAAAACCCAATATGTATAAATAATTTGTAGACTGGTAGGGCACTTTAAGTTAAGGTATGAGTCCATAACACCTTGCCTGGCAGTCGAAGTCAGGTAAGGTATCCGAAGGTAATTTTATTTTTCAAAAAAGGAACATAGCTTTATTAAATCAGTGTATTGCTTATTTATAATACGAATTCAATATTTTACTGTGAGTAAATGAATATAGTTTTGAGCAAAAACAGTATGTTACTAAAATAGAATTTCAGATGTTTGCCGAACATTACCGAAGTCTGCTGTATTTAAAAGCAATGGCTTATACCGGACACCCAATATGATCACGTGGTCAGTTGTGGTCTGTATTCTTTAGATTGGAGTTCATCACACCTTGCCTGGCAGTTATTGTCAGTTTAGGTTGGAGTCCACCAAACCTTGCCCGGCAACCATTGTCAGTTAAGGTTAGAGTCCACCACACCTTGTCTGGCAATCATTGTCAGTTAAGGATGGAGTCCACCACACCTTGCCTGGCGGTCATTGTCAGTAAATGTTGGAGTCCTCCACACCTTGCCTGGCGGTCATTGTCAGTTAAGGTTGGAGTCCACCACACCTTGCCTGGCAATCATTGTCAGTTAAGGTTAGAGTCCACCACACCTTGTCTGGCAGTCATTGTCAGTTAAGGTTGGAGTCCACCACACCTTGCCTGGCAGTCATTATCAGTTAAGGTTGGAGTCCACCACACCTTGTCTGGCGGTCATTATCAGTTAAGGTTGGAGTCCACCACACCTTGTCTGGCAGTCATTGTCAGTTAAGGTTGGAGTCCACCACACCTTGTCTGGCAGTCATTATCAGTTAAGGTTGGAGTCCACCACACCTTGTCTGGCGGTCATTGTCAGTGAATGTTGGAGTCCACCACACCTTGCCTGGCAGCCATTGTCAGTTAAGGTTGGAGTCCACCACACCTTGCCTGGCAGTCATTGTCAGTAAAAGTTGGAGTCCACCACACATTGCCTGGCAGTCATTGTCAGTTAAGGTTGGAGTCCACCACACCTTGCCTGGCAGTCATTGTCAGTAAAAGTTGGAGTCCACCACACCTTGTCTGGCAGTCATTGTCAGTTAAGGTAGGAGTCCACCACACCTTGTCTGGCAGTCATTGTCAGTTAAGGTTAGAGTCCACCATACCTTGCCTGGCAATCATTGTCAGTTAAGGTTAGAGTCCTTCACACCTTGCCTGGCAATCATTGTCAGTTAAGGTTAGTCCAGCACACCTTGCCTGGCGGTCATTGTCAGTAAAGGTTAGTCCACCACACCTTGCTTGGCAGTCATTGTCAGTTAAGGTTAGTCCACCACACCTTGTCTGGCAATCCTTGTCAGTTAAGTTTGGTGTCAACCACAACTTGCCTAGCAGTCATTGTAAGTTAAGATTAGTCAACCACACCTTGCCTGGCGGTCATTTTCAGTTAAGTTTAGAGTCCACCACACCTTGCCCGGCAGTCATTGTCAGTTAACTTTGGTCCATCACACCTTGTCTGGCAGTCATTGTCAGTAAATGTTGGATTCCACCACACCTTGTCTGGCAGTCATTGTCAGTTAAGGTTGGAGTCCACCCCACCTTGTCTGGCAGTCATTGTCAGTTAAGGTTGGAGTCCACCACACCTTGCCTGGCAGTTATTGTCAGTTAAGGATGGAGTCAACCACACCTTGTCTGGCAGTCATTGTCAGTAAAGGTTGGAGTCCACCACACCTTGTCTGGCAGTCATTGTCAGTGTATGTTGGATTCCACCACACCTTGTCTGGCAGTCATTGTCAGTTAAGGTTGGAGTCCACCACACCTTGCCTGGCAGCCATTGTCAGTTAAGGTTGGAGTCCACCCCACCTTGTCTGGCAGTCATTGTCAGTTAAGGTTGGAGTCCACCACACCTTGTCTGGCAGTCATTGTCAGTTAAGGTTGGATTCCACCACACCTTGCCTGGCAGTCATTGTCAGTTAAGGTTGTAGTCCACCACACCTTGTCTGGCAGTCATTGTCAGTAAAGGTTGGAGTCTACCGCACCTTGTCTGGCAGTCATTGTCAGTTAAGGTTGGAGTCCACCACACCTTGTCTGGCAGTCATTGTCAGTAAAGGTTGGAGTCTACCGCACCTTGTCTGGCAGTCATTGTCAGTTAAGGTTGGAGTCCACCACACCTTGTCTGGCAGTCATTGTCAGTTAAGGATGGAGTCAACCACACCTTGCCTGGCAGTCATTGTCAGTAAAGGTTGGAGTCTACCGCACCTTGCCTGGCAGACATTGTTAGTTAAGGTTGGAGACCATTACACTTTGTCTGACAGTCATTGTCAGTTAAGGTTAGAGTCCACCACACCTTGTCTGGCAGTCATTGTCAGTTAAGGATGGAGTCAACCACACCTTGCCTGGCAGTCATTGTCAGTAAAGGTTGGAGTCCACCCCACCTTGTCTGGCAGTCATTGTCAGTAAAGGTTGGAGTCTACCGCACCTTGTCTGGCAGTCATTGTCAGTTAAGGTTGGAGTCCACCACACCTTGTCTGGCAGTCATTGTCAGTTAAGGATGGAGTCAACCACACCTTGCCTGGCAGTCATTGTCAGTAAAGGTTGGAGTCTACCGCACCTTGTCTGGCAGTCATTGTCAGTTAAGGTTGGAGTCCACCACACCTTGTCTGGCAGTCATTGTCAGTTAAGGATGGAGTCAACCACACCTTGCCTGGCAGTCATTGTCAGTTAAGGTTGGAGTCCACCACACCTTGTCTGGCAGTCATTGTCAGTTAAGGTTGGAGTCCACCACACCTTGTCTGGCAGTCATTGTCAGTTAAGGATGGAGTCAACCACACCTTGCCTGGCAGTCATTGTCAGTAAAGGTTGGAGTACACCCCACCTTGTCTGGCAGTCATTGTCAGTAAAGGTTGGAGTCTACCGCACCTTGTCTGGCAGTCATTGTCAGTTAAGGTTGGAGTCCACCACACCTTGTCTGGCAGTCATTGTCAGTTAAGGATGGAGTCAACCACACCTTGCCTGGCAGTCATTGTCAGTAAAGGTTGGAGTCTACCGCACCTTGCCTGGCAGACATTGTTAGTTAAGTTTGGAGTACATTGCACCTTGCTTGGCAGCATTTGTCAGTTAAGTCGGGAATCATCCAGACGTTGTACCCAGCAAACATAATGATACAAATAAAACAGACGATGTTCTCTGCAAGAAATAATGGTACAAGTAAAACAGACGGTTTGCCCTGCAAAAACAACGTTTCAAGTAAAACAGACGGTTTGCCCTGCAAAAAAATGCTACAAATAAAACAGATGATGTACCCTGCAAAAATAATGTTTCAAGTAAAACAGATGGTGTGCCCTGCAAAAAAAAAATGCTACAAAAAAAAACAGACGGTGTGCCCTGCAAAAATAATGCTATAAGTAAAACTGGCAAAAAGACAGAGGTCTACATGTAATGAATTTGAGCATTATTTTTTTTTTTATTTTATTTTTTTATTTTTTAATAAAGAAGAACAAAAACATGTTGAAGAAGAGATATAAAAAAAACACTTGTTGTCTAACAACCTGATCATGATGGGCTATTCCCGCCTAACTTCTTGTGTAATTTTCCCTACCCCTGACGTATTGGCCGATTTACCGAACTAGTAGAACTTTAATTATACCATGTTGACGTTTGTAAATAGCCCCTCCTTCGTTGACAATAAAAATTTCATTTCTGCTACTAGTTTTTTCTGTAACGCATACATGTAACAGTGTTAATTCTCTTGGTAAAAAATATTAAGACTGTTAAATTAACATATGTTGAAAGGGAGGCAATCGAATTAAATTTTTGACGCAGCTAATTTTATTGATTGATTAATTAAATGAATGACTGTTTTCCGTCAGTCAAGCAAAACTACTATTATGTTCAGGAGATCAAGCTGTGTTTATTAACCAGGAGTCAAGCTCGCATTCGCAACCTAGTATTGACATGTCTGTGATAAATAGTAGTTGACCAGCTACCTTAACCACTGAACCCCCCCCCCCCCCCCCGAGGACCTTACCTTATACGATGATTTTTTGTCATATTATAATGACACTGAACGTGGAATGCACAGAGCAACTGTTTAGGGAATTGTATATTACCCTTTTCATATTTGTAATGTTATCATCCTGAATTAACTACAAAAAACATAATTTCATTAATATAATTTTTTCTGAAATTGAATTAAAGACAGGATTTATTTTAAGGATTGCCATTCAAAACGCTCACGTGTATATGGCAACGAAAATGTCCTTAACCGGGTGTGTCGCACTGTCAATATAGCAGGTTTCTAACGGTGAAACCATTTTATTCCATATCAACTTGAATTAACAGAAAAAAAATTAGATGCAATATTGTCGCAACCAACATTTTCTTCTTTGATTTAAAAACCAGATAGAACTTGATCACTCCACACTGCGAGACCAGTTTTTGTCCTATGTTGCTAAGTAAAAATTCGGTCTAAAGTGATGAGCTAGAACAGAATGAAAATAAATCACATCGTACGACTGCCAAGATGCTGATGCCGAAGCAACCTTATATTCCTATTTTTACACATCGCTATTATACAATCGAATATAAAGTCTCAGTCCGTAGGTAAATGAGTACAACATCAGTCCGTGTGTAAATGAGTATAACACCAGTCCGTGTGTAAATGAGTACAACACCAGTCCGTGTGTAAATGAGTACAACACCAGTCCGTGTGTAAATGAGTACAACACCAGTCCGTGTGTAAATGAGTACAACACCAGTCTGTGTGTAAATGAGTACAACACCAGTCTGTGTGTAAATGAGTACGACACCAGTCCGTGTGTAAATGAGTACAACACCAGTCCGTGTGTAATTGAGTACAAAACCAGTCTGTGTGTAAATGAGTACGACACCAGTCCGTGTGTAAATGAGTATAACACCAGTCCGTGTGTAAATGAGTACAACACCAGTCCGTGTGTAAATGAGTACAACACCAGTCCGTGTGTAAATGAGTATAACACCAGTCCGTGAGTGAATGAGTACAACACCAGTCCGTGTGTAAATGAGTACAACACCAGTCCGTGTGTAAATGAGTATAACACCAGTCCGTGTGTAAATGAGTACAACACCAGTCTGTGTGTAAATGAGTACAACACCAGTCTGTGTGTAAATGAGTACGACACCAGTCCGTGTGTAAATGAGTACAACACCAGTCCGTGTATAAATGAGTATAACACCAGTCTGTGTGTAAATGAGTACGACACCAGTCCGTGTGTAAATGAGTACAACACCAGTCTGTGTGCAAATGAGTACAACACCAGTCCGTGTGTAAATGAGTACGACACCAGTCCGTGTGTAAATGAGTACAACACCAGTCTGTGTGTAAATGAGTACAACACCAGTCCGTGTGTAAATGAGTACAACACCAGTCTGTGTGTAAATGAGTACAACACCAGTCCGTGTGTAAATGAGTACTACACCAGTCCGTGTGTAAATGAGTATAACACCAGTCCGTGTGTAAATGAGTACAACACCAGTCTGTGTGTAAATGAGTACAACACCAGTCTGTGTGTAAATGAGTACGACACCAGTCCGTGTGTAAATGAGTACAACACCAGTCCGTGTGTAATTGAGTACAAAACCAGTCTGTGTGTAAATGAGTACGACACCAGTCCGTGTGTAAATGAGTACAACACCAGTCTGTGTGTAAATGAGTACAACACCAGTCCGTGTGTAAATGAGTACAACACCAGTCCGTGTGTAATTGAGTACAAAACCAGTCCGTGTGTAAATGTGTACAACGCCAGTCCGTGTGTAAATGAGTACAACGCCAGTCCGTGTGTATATGAGTACAACACCATACTCCTACTCACAATGAGTCAAGTCAGTATTCAGGATTTATAGAACGCGGTTAATTTCGTTAGTTTCTTAGTGGTGACGCTCATTGGGGTAACATAATTTTGTGTTTTTATTTTTTATGCTGAACTGATAATTTCTAAAGGTGACTTGTTAGGTTTCTCTCCATGATTTATAAGCAATAATGGTGTGGGCATCGGTGGCCGAGTGGTTAAGGTAGTTCATCTACTATTCATTACATGGTCTGTCAACACCGCGATTGAGTGTTCGAGTCTCACTTCGGGTTGCGTGCACTCGACTCCAATTTTAATTGACATGGATTGCCAGTTTTCCTACCGAAAGTCGGGGGTCTTCTACGGACATTCAAACAAGCAAATGTACATAAATTATTGTCAAAGTCGGTGTAATGTGGTGGAGGTTTTTTTGC
The DNA here is from genome assembly GCA_944474755.1 of Limnoperna fortunei. Lineage (NCBI taxonomy): Eukaryota > Metazoa > Mollusca > Bivalvia > Mytilida > Modiolidae > Limnoperna > Limnoperna fortunei. The sequence goes on along the minus strand of OX104112.1, from coordinate 21,851,355 downwards.
CTGACAAATACATACTGCTTTGTGTCAAAATATAATTTTATTTATCTGCGTAAGGAGCATAAGCTCGACCATACATGTAACCGGTAAGCAGTTTTTATGGATACCCGTCTCTAGTCCGACAGCCCAATAGTTCGACAGCCCAATGGTCCGACAACCCATCAGTCCGACAGCCTAATAGTCCGACGACCCATTAGTCTGACAGCCCAACAGTTCGACAACCCACACGAGTCTAACAAATTATCACATATTAGGTCGGACCAAAATCGATAATAAAAAAATATAATATAATTTCTATGCTCCAACAACGTACCTGAATACATGTATATATAAAATTTGGGTCTGTTTATCCGTCCGTACGTTTGTTTCATATTTAATTTACATTCAGGTTTATTGGTTGTGTAAGTTGGTCTTGTTCGCCCTGAAAAACGTAAAAAAACTAGGTCACTTTCACTGTTTTCCGTCAGTGAAGCAAAACTACTATTATGTTCAGGAGATCAAGCTGTGTTTATTAAGCAGGAGTCCAGCTCGCATTCGCAACCTAGTATTGACATGTCTGTGATAAATAGTAGTTGACCAGCTAGCTTAACCACTGAACCCCCCCCCCCGAGGACCTTACCTTATACGACGATGATTTTTTGTCATATTATAATGACACTGAACGTGGAATGCACAGAGCAACTGTTTAGGGAATTGTATATTACCCTTTTCATATTTGTAATGTTATCATCCTGAATTAACTACAAAAAACATAATTTCATTAATATAATTTTTTCTGAAATTGAATTAAAGACAGGATTTATTTTAAGGATTGCCAGTCAAAACGCTCACGTGTATATGGCAACGAAAATGTCCTTAACCGGGTGTGTCGCACTGTCAATATAGCAGGTTTCTAACGGTGAAACCATTTTATTCCATATCAACTTGAATTAACAGAAAAAAAATTAGATGCAATATTGTCGCAACCAACATTTTCTTCTTTGATTTAAAAACCAGATAGAACGTCTAACATGAACAGATAACTGATAAACTTGATCACTCCACACTGCGAGACCAGTTTTTGTCCTATGTTGCTAAGTAAAAATTCGGTCTAAAGTGATGAGCTAGAACAGAATGAAAATAAATCACATCGTACGACTGCCAAGATGCTGATGCCGAAGCAACCTTATATTCCTATTTTTACACATCGCTATTATACAATCGAATATAAAGTCTCAGTCCGTAGGTAAATGAGTACAACATCAGTCCGTGTGTAAATGAGTATAACACCAGTCCGTGTGTAAATGAGTACAACACCAGTCCGTGTGTAAATGAGTACAACACCAGTCCGTGTGTAAATGAGTACAACACCAGTCCGTGTGTAAATGAGTACAACACCAGTCTGTGTGTAAATGAGTACAACACCAGTCTGTGTGTAAATGAGTACGACACCAGTCCGTGTGTAAATGAGTACAACACCAGTCCGTGTGTAATTGAGTACAAAACCAGTCTGTGTGTAAATGAGTACGACACCAGTCCGTGTGTAAATGAGTATAACACCAGTCCGTGTGTAAATGAGTACAACACCAGTCCGTGTGTAAATGAGTACAACACCAGTCCGTGTGTAAATGAGTATAACACCAGTCCGTGTGTGAATGAGTACAACACCAGTCCGTGTGTAAATGAGTACAACACCAGTCCGTGTGTAAATGAGTATAACACCAGTCCGTGTGTAAATGAGTACAACACCAGTCTGTGTGTAAATGAGTACAACACCAGTCTGTGTGTAAATGAGTACGACACCAGTCCGTGTGTAAATGAGTACAACACCAGTCCGTGTGTAAATGAGTATAACACCAGTCTGTGTGTAAATGAGTACGACACCAGTCCGTGTGTAAATGAGTACAACACCAGTCTGTGTGTAAATGAGTACAACACCAGTCCGTGTGTAAATGAGTACGACACCAGTCCGTGTGTAAATGAGTACAACACCAGTCTGTGTGTAAATGAGTACAACACCAGTCCGTGTGTAAATGAGTACAACACCAGTCTGTGTGTAAATGAGTACAACACCAGTCCGTGTGTAAATGAGTACAACACCAGTCCGTGTGTAAATGAGTATAACACCAGTCCGTGTGTAAATGAGTACAACACCAGTCTGTGTGTAAATGAGTACAACACCAGTCTGTGTGTAAATGAGTACAACACCAGTCTGTGTGTAAATGAGTACAACACCAGTCCGTGTGTAATTGAGTACAAAACCAGTCTGTGTGTAAATGAGTACGACACCAGTCCGTGTGTAAATGAGTACAACACCAGTCTGTGTGTAAATGAGTACAACACCAGTCCGTGTGTAAATGAGTACAACACCAGTCCGTGTGTAATTGAGTACAAAACCAGTCCGTGTGTAAATGAGTACAACGCCAGTCCGTGTGTAAATGAGTACAACGCCAGTCCGTGTGTATATGAGTACAACACCATACTCCTACTCACAATGAGTCAAGTCAGTATTCAGGATTTATAGAACGCGGTTAATTTCGTTAGTTTCTTAGTGGTGACGCTCATTGGGGTAACATAATTTTGTGTTTTTATTTTTTATGCTGAACTGATAATTTCTAAAAGTGACTTGTTAGGTTTCTCTCCATGATTTATAAGCAATAATGGTGTGGGCATCGGTGGCCGAGTGGTTAAGGTAGTTCATCTACTATTCATTACATGGTCTGTCAACACCGCGATTGAGTGTTCGAGTCTCACTTCGGGTTGCGTGCACTCGACTCCAATTTTAATTGACATGGATTGCCAGTTTTCCTACCGAAAGTCGGGGGTCTTCTACGGACATTCAAACAAGCAAATGTACATAAATTATTGTCAAAGTCGGTGTAATGTGGTGGAGGTTTTTTTGCCTGACAAATACATACTGCTTTGTGTCAAAATATAATTTTATTTATCTGCGTAAGGAGCATAAGCTCGACCATACATGTAACCGGTAAGCAGTTTTTATGGATACCCGTCTCTAGTCCGACAGCCCAATAGTTCGACAGCCCAATGGTCCGACAACCCATCAGTCCGACAGCCTAATAGTCCGACGACCCATTAGTCTGACAGCCCAACAGTTCGACAACCCACACGAGTCTAACAAATTATCACATATTAGGTCGGACCAAAATCGATAATAAAAAAATATAATATAATTTCTATGCTCCAACAACGTACCTGAATACATGTATATATAAAATTTGGGTCTGTTTATCCGTCCGTACGTTTGTTTCATATTTAATTTACATTCAGGTTTATTGGTTGTGTAAGTTGGTCTTGTTCGCCCTGAAAAACGTAAAAAAACTAGGTCACTTTCACTGTTTTCCGTCAGTGAAGCAAAACTACTATTATGTTCAGGAGATCAAGCTGTGTTTATTAAGCAGGAGTCCAGCTCGCATTCGCAACCTAGTATTGACATGTCTGTGATAAATAGTAGTTGACCAGCTAGCTTAACCACTGAACCCCCCCCCCGAGGACCTTACCTTATACGACGATGATTTTTTGTCATATTATAATGACACTGAACGTGGAATGCACAGAGCAACTGTTTAGGGAATTGTATATTACCCTTTTCATATTTGTAATGTTATCATCCTGAATTAACTACAAAAAACATAATTTCATTAATATAATTTTTTCTGAAATTGAATTAAAGACAGGATTTATTTTAAGGATTGCCAGTCAAAACGCTCACGTGTATATGGCAACGAAAATGTCCTTAACCGGGTGTGTCGCACTGTCAATATAGCAGGTTTCTAACGGTGAAACCATTTTATTCCATATCAACTTGAATTAACAGAAAAAAAATTAGATGCAATATTGTCGCAACCAACATTTTCTTCTTTGATTTAAAAACCAGATAGAACGTCTAACATGAACAGATAACTGATAAACTTGATCACTCCACACTGCGAGACCAGTTTTTGTCCTATGTTGCTAAGTAAAAATTCGGTCTAAAGTGATGAGCTAGAACAGAATGAAAATAAATCACATCGTACGACTGCCAAGATGCTGATGCCGAAGCAACCTTATATTCCTATTTTTACACATCGCTATTATACAATCGAATATAAAGTCTCAGTCCGTAGGTAAATGAGTACAACATCAGTCCGTGTGTAAATGAGTATAACACCAGTCCGTGTGTAAATGAGTACAACACCAGTCCGTGTGTAAATGAGTACAACACCAGTCCGTGTGTAAATGAGTACAACACCAGTCCGTGTGTAAATGAGTACAACACCAGTCTGTGTGTAAATGAGTACAACACCAGTCTGTGTGTAAATGAGTACGACACCAGTCCGTGTGTAAATGAGTACAACACCAGTCCGTGTGTAATTGAGTACAAAACCAGTCTGTGTGTAAATGAGTACGACACCAGTCCGTGTGTAAATGAGTATAACACCAGTCCGTGTGTAAATGAGTACAACACCAGTCCGTGTGTAAATGAGTACAACACCAGTCCGTGTGTAAATGAGTATAACACCAGTCCGTGTGTGAATGAGTACAACACCAGTCCGTGTGTAAATGAGTACAACACCAGTCCGTGTGTAAATGAGTATAACACCAGTCCGTGTGTAAATGAGTACAACACCAGTCTGTGTGTAAATGAGTACAACACCAGTCTGTGTGTAAATGAGTACGACACCAGTCCGTGTGTAAATGAGTACAACACCAGTCCGTGTGTAAATGAGTATAACACCAGTCTGTGTGTAAATGAGTACGACACCAGTCCGTGTGTAAATGAGTACAACACCAGTCTGTGTGCAAATGAGTACAACACCAGTCCGTGTGTAAATGAGTACGACACCAGTCCGTGTGTAAATGAGTACAACACCAGTCTGTGTGTAAATGAGTACAACACCAGTCCGTGTGTAAATGAGTACAACACCAGTCTGTGTGTAAATGAGTACAACACCAGTCCGTGTGTAAATGAGTACAACACCAGTCCGTGTGTAAATGAGTATAACACCAGTCCGTGTGTAAATGAGTACAACACCAGTCCGTGTGTAAATGAGTACAACACCAGTCTGTGTGTAAATGAGTACGACACCAGTCCGTGTGTAAATGAGTACAACACCAGTCCGTGTGTAAATGAGTACAAAACCAGTCTGTGTGTAAATGAGTACGACACCAGTCCGTGTGTAAATGAGTACAACACCAGTCTGTGTGTAAATGAGTACAACACCAGTCCGTGTGTAAATGAGTACAACACCAGTCCGTGTGTAATTGAGTACAAAACCAGTCCGTGTGTAAATGAGTACAACGCCAGTCCGTGTGTAAATGAGTACAACGCCAGTCCGTGTGTATATGAGTACAACACCATACTCCTACTCACAATGAGTCAAGTCAGTATTCAGGATTTATAGAACGCGGTTAATTTCGTTAGTTTCTTAGTGGTGACGCTCATTGGGGTAACATAATTTTGTGTTTTTATTTTTTATGCTGAACTGATAATTTCTAAAAGTGACTTGTTAGGTTTCTCTCCATGATTTATAAGCAATAATGGTGTGGGCATCGGTGGCCGAGTGGTTAAGGTAGTTCATCTACTATTCATTACATGGTCTGTCAACACCGCGATTGAGTGTTCGAGTCTCACTTCGGGTTGCGTGCACTCGACTCCAATTTTAATTGACATGGATTGCCAGTTTTCCTACCGAAAGTCGGGGGTCTTCTACGGACATTCAAACAAGCAAATGTACATAAATTATTGTCAAAGTCGGTGTAATGTGGTGGAGGTTTTTTTGCCTGACAAATACATACTGCTTTGTGTCAAAATATAATTTTATTTATCTGCGTAAGGAGCATAAGCTCGACCATACATGTAACCGGTAAGCAGTTTTTATGGATACCCGTCTCTAGTCCGACAGCCCAATAGTTCGACAGCCCAATGGTCCGACAACCCATCAGTCCGACAGCCTAATAGTCCGACGACCCATTAGTCTGACAGCCCAACAGTTCGACAACCCACACGAGTCTAACAAATTATCACATATTAGGTCGGACCAAAATCGATAATAAAAAAATATAATATAATTTCTATGCTCCAACAACGTACCTGAATACATGTATATATAAAATTTGGGTCTGTTTATCCGTCCGTACGTTTGTTTCATATTTAATTTACATTCAGGTTTATTGGTTGTGTAAGTTGGTCTTGTTCGCCCTGAAAAACGTAAAAAAAACTAGGTCACTTTCACTGTTTTCCGTCAGTGAAGCAAAACTACTATTATGTTCAGGAGATCAAGCTGTGTTTATTAAGCAGGAGTCAAGCTCGCATTCGCAACCTAGTATTGACATGTCTGTGATAAATAGTAGTTGACCAGCTAGCTTAACCACTGAACCCCCCCCCCCCCCCCCGAGGACCTTACCTTATACGACGATGATTTTTTGTCATATTATAATGACACTGAACGTGGAATGCACAGAGCAACTGTTTAGGGAATTGTATATTACCCTTTTCATATTTGTAATGTTATCATCCTGAATTAACTACAAAAAACATAATTTCATTAATATAATTTTTTCTGAAATTGAATTAAAGACAGGATTTATTTTAAGGATTGCCAGTCAAAACGCTCACGTGTATATGGCAACGAAAATGTCCTTAACCGGGTGTGTCGCACTGTCAATATAGCAGGTTTCTAACGGTGAAACCATTTTATTCCATATCAACTTGAATTAACAGAAAAAAAATTAGATGCAATATTGTCGCAACCAACATTTTCTTCTTTGATTTAAAAACCAGATAGAACGTCTAACATGAACAGATAACTGATAAACTTGATCACTCCACACTGCGAGACCAGTTTTTGTCCTATGTTGCTAAGTAAAAATTCGGTCTAAAGTGATGAGCTAGAACAGAATGAAAATAAATCACATCGTACGACTGCCAAGATGCTGATGCCGAAGCAACCTTATATTCCTATTTTTACACATCGCTATTATACAATCGAATATAAAGTCTCAGTCCGTAGGTAAATAAGTACAACATCAGTCCGTGTGTAAATGAGTATAACACCAGTCCGTGTGTAAATGAGTACAACACCAGTCCGTGTGTAAATGAGTACAACACCAGTCCGTGTGTAAATGAGTACAACACCAGTCCGTGTGTAAATGAGTACAACACCAGTCTGTGTGTAAATGAGTACAACACCAGTCTGTGTGTAAATGAGTACGACACCAGTCCGTGTGTAAATGAGTACAACACCAGTCCGTGTGTAATTGAGTACAAAACCAGTCTGTGTGTAAATGAGTACGACACCAGTCCGTGTAAATGAGTATAACACCAGTCCGTGTGTAAATGAGTACAACACCAGTCCGTGTGTAAATGAGTACAACACCAGTCCGTGTGTAAATGAGTATAACACCAGTCCGTGTGTGAATGAGTACAACACCAGTCCGTGTGTAAATGAGTACAACACCAGTCCGTGTGTAAATGAGTATAACACCAGTCCGTGTGTAAATGAGTACAACACCAGTCTGTGTGTAAATGAGTACAACACCAGTCTGTGTGTAAATGAGTACGACACCAGTCCGTGTGTAAATGAGTACAACACCAGTCCGTGTGTAAATGAGTATAACACCAGTCTGTGTGTAAATGAGTACGACACCAGTCCGTGTGTAAATGAGTACAACACCAGTCTGTGTGCAAATGAGTACAACACCAGTCCGTGTGTAAATGAGTACGACACCAGTCCGTGTGTAAATGAGTACAACACCAGTCTGTGTGTAAATGAGTACAACACCAGTCCGTGTGTAAATGAGTACAACACCAGTCTGTGTGTAAATGAGTACAACACCAGTCCGTGTGTAAATGAGTACAACACCAGTCCGTGTGTAAATGAGTATAACACCAGTCCGTGTGTAAATGAGTACAACACCAGTCTGTGTGTAAATGAGTACATCACCAGTCTGTGTGTAAATGAGTACGACACCAGTCCGTGTGTAAATGAGTACAACACCAGTCCGTGTGTAATTGAGTACAAAACCAGTCTGTGTGTAAATGAGTACGACACCAGTCCGTGTGTAAATGAGTACAACACCAGTCTGTGTGTAAATGAGTACAACACCAGTCCGTGTGTAAATGAGTACAACACCAGTCCGTGTGTAATTGAGTACAAAACCAGTCCGTGTGTAAATGAGTACAATGCCAGTCCGTGTGTAAATGCGTACAACGCCAGTCCGTGTGTATATGAGTACAACACCATACTCCTACTCACAATGAGTCAAGTCAGTATTCAGGATTTATAGAACGCGGTTAATTTCGTTAGTTTCTTAGTGGTGACGCTCATTGGGGGTAACATAATTTTGTGTTTTTATTTTTTATGCTGAACTGATAATTTCTAAAAGTGACTTGTTAGGTTTCTCTCCATGATTTATAAGCAATAATGGTGTGGGCATCGGTGGCCGAGTGGTTAAGGTAGTTCATCTACTATTCATTACATGGTCTGTCAACACCGCGATTGAGTGTTCGAGTCTCACTTCGGGTTGCGTGCACTCGACTCCAATTTTAATTGACATGGATTGCCAGTTTTCCTACCGAAAGTCGGGGGTCTTCTACGGACATTCAAACAAGCAAATTGTACATAAATTATTGTCAAAGTCGGTGTAATGTGGTGGAGGTTTTTTTGCCTGACAAATACATACTGCTTTGTGTCAAAATATAATTTTATTTATCTGCGTAAGGAGCATAAGCTCGACCATACATGTAACCGGTAAGCAGTTTTTATGGATACCCGTCTCTAGTCCGACAGCCCAATAGTTCGACAGCCCAATGGTCCGACAACCCATCAGTCCGACAGCCTAATAGTCCGACGACCCATTAGTCTGACAGCCCAACAGTTCGACAACCCACACGAGTCTAACAAATTATCACATATTAGGTCGGACCAAAATCGATAATAAAAAAATATAATATAATTTCTATGCTCCAACAACGTACCTGAATACATGTATATATAAAATTTGGGTCTGTTTATCCGTCCGTACGTTTGTTTCATATTTAATTTACATTCAGGTTTATTGGTTGTGTAAGTTGGTCTTGTTCGCCCTGAAAAACGTAAAAAAACTAGGTCACTTTCACTGTTTTCCGTCAGTGAAGCAAAACTACTATTATGTTCAGGAGATCAAGCTGTGTTTATTAAGCAGGAGTCAAGCTCGCATTCGCAACCTAGTATTGACATGTCTGTGATAAATAGTAGTTGACCAGCTAGCTTAACCACTGAAACCCCCCCCCCCCCCCCGAGGACCTTACCTTATACGACGATGATTTTTTGTCATATTATAATGACACTGAACGTGGAATGCACAGAGCAACTGTTTAGGGAATTGTATATTACCCTTTTCATATTTGTAATGTTATCATCCTGAATTAACTACAAAAAACATAATTTCATTAATATAATTTTTTCTGAAATTGAATTAAAGACAGGATTTATTTTAAGGATTGCCAGTCAAAACGCTCACGTGTATATGGCAACGAAAATGTCCTTAACCGGGTGTGTCGCACTGTCAATATAGCAGGTTTCTAACGGTGAAACCATTTTATTCCATATCAACTTGAATTAACAGAAAAAAAATTAGATGCAATATTGTCGCAACCAACATTTTCTTCTTTGATTTAAAAACCAGATAGAACGTCTAACATGAACAGATAACTGATAAACTTGATCACTCCACACTGCGAGACCAGTTTTTGTCCTATGTTGCTAAGTAAAAATTCGGTCTAAAGTGATGAGCTAGAACAGAATGAAAATAAATCACATCGTACGACTGCCAAGATGCTGATGCCGAAGCAACCTTATATTCCTATTTTTACACATCGCTATTATACAATCGAATATAAAGTCTCAGTCCGTAGGTAAATGAGTACAACATCAGTCCGTGTGTAAATGAGTATAACACCAGTCCGTGTGTAAATGAGTACAACACCAGTCCGTGTGTAAATGAGTACAACACCAGTCCGTGTGTAAATGAGTACAACACCAGTCCGTGTGTAAATGAGTACAACACCAGTCTGTGTGTAAATGAGTACAACACCAGTCTGTGTGTAAATGAGTACGACACCAGTCCGTGTGTAAATGAGTACAACACCAGTCCGTGTGTAATTGAGTACAAAACCAGTCTGTGTGTAAATGAGTACGACACCAGTCCGTGTGTAAATGAGTATAACACCAGTCCGTGTGTAAATGAGTACAACACCAGTCCGTGTGTAAATGAGTACAACACCAGTCCGTGTGTAAATGAGTATAACACCAGTCCGTGTGTGAATGAGTACAACACCAGTCCGTGTGTAAATGAGTACAACACCAGTCCGTGTGTAAATGAGTATAACACCAGTCCGTGTGTAAATGAGTACAACACCAGTCTGTGTGTAAATGAGTACAACACCAGTCTGTGTGTAAATGAGTACGACACCAGTCCATGTGTAAATGAGTACAACACCAGTCCGTGTGTAAATGAGTATAACACCAGTCTGTGTGTAAATGAGTACGACACCAGTCCGTGTGTAAATGAGTACAACACCAGTCTGTGTGCAAATGAGTACAACACCAGTCCGTGTGTAAATGAGTACGACACCAGTCCGTGTGTAAATGAGTACAACACCAGTCTGTGTGTAAATGAGTACAACACCAGTCCGTGTGTAAATGAGTACAACACCAGTCTGTGTGTAAATGAGTACAACACCAGTCCGTGTGTAAATGAGTACAACACCAGTCCGTGTGTAAATGAGTATAACACCAGTCCGTGTGTAAATGAGTACAACACCAGTCTGTGTGTAAATGAGTACAACACCAGTCTGTGTGTAAATGAGTACGACACCAGTCCGTGTGTAAATGAGTACAACACCAGTCCGTGTGTAATTGAGTACAAAACCAGTCTGTGTGTAAATGAGTACGACACCAGTCCGTGTGTAAATGAGTACAACACCAGTCTGTGTGTAAATGAGTACAACACCAGTCCGTGTGCAAATGAGTACAACACCAGTCCGTGTGTAATTGAGTACAAAACCAGTCCGTGTGTAAATGAGTACAACGCCAGTCCGTGTGTAAATGAGTACAACGCCAGTCCGTGTGTATATGAGTACAACACCATACTCCTACTCACAATGAGTCAAGTCAGTATTCAGGATTTATAGAACGCGGTTAATTTCGTTAGTTTCTTAGTGGTGACGCTCATTGGGGTAACATAATTTTGTGTTTTTATTTTTTATGCTGAACTGATAATTTCTAAAAGTGACTTGTTAGGTTTCTCTCCATGATTTATAAGCAATAATGGTGTGGGCATCGGTGGCCGAGTGGTTAAGGTAGTTCATCTACTATTCATTACATGGTCTGTCAACACCGCGATTGAGTGTTCGAGTCTCACTTCGGGTTGCGTGCACTCGACTCCAATTTTAATTGACATGGATTGCCAGTTTTCCTACCGAAAGTCGGGGGTCTTCTACGGACATTCAAACAAGCAAATGTACATAAATTATTGTCAAAGTCGGTGTAATGTGGTGGAGGTTTTTTTGCCTGACAAATACATACTGCTTTGTGTCAAAATATAATTTTATTTATCTGCGTAAGGAGCATAAGCTCGACCATACATGTAACCGGTAAGCAGTTTTTATGGATACCCGTCTCTAGTCCGACAGCCCAATAGTTCGACAGCCCAATGGTCCGACAACCCATCAGTCCGACAGCCTAATAGTCCGACGACCCATTAGTCTGACAGCCCAACAGTTCGACAACCCACACGAGTCTAACAAATTATCACATATTAGGTCGGACCAAAATCGATAATAAAAAAATATAATATAATTTCTATGCTCCAACAACGTACCTGAATACATGTATATATAAAATTTGGGTCTGTTTATCCGTCCGTACGTTTGTTTCATATTTAATTTACATTCAGGTTTATTGGTTGTGTAAGTTGGTCTTGTTCGCCCTGAAAAACGTAAAAAAACTAGGTCACTTTCACTGTTTTCCGTCAGTGAAGCAAAACTACTATTATGTTCAGGAGATCAAGCTGTGTTTATTAAGCAGGAGTCAAGCTCGCATTCGCAACCTAGTATTGACATGTCTGTGATAAATAGTAGTTGACCAGCTAGCTTAACCACTGAACCCCCCCCCCCCCGAGGACCTTACCTTATACGACGATGATTTTTTGTCATATTATAATGACACTGAACGTGGAATGCACAGAGCAACTGTTTAGGGAATTGTATATTACCCTTTTCATATTTGTAATGTTATCATCCTGAATTAACTACAAAAAAACATAATTTCATTAATATAATTTTTTCTGAAATTGAATTAAAGACAGGATTTATTTTAAGGATTGCCAGTCAAAACGCTCACGTGTATATGGCAACGAAAATGTCCTTAACCGGGTGTGTCGCACTGTCAATATAGCAGGTTTCTAACGGTGAAACCATTTTATTCCATATCAACTTGAATTAACAGAAAAAAAATTAGATGCAATATTGTCGCAACCAACATTTTCTTCTTTGATTTAAAAACCAGATAGAACGTCTAACATGAACAGATAACTGATAAACTTGATCACTCCACACTGCGAGACCAGTTTTTGTCCTATGTTGCTAAGTAAAAATTCGGTCTAAAGTGATGAGCTAGAACAGAATGAAAATAAATCACATCGTACGACTGCCAAGATGCTGATGCCGAAGCAACCTTATATTCCTATTTTTACACATCGCTATTATACAATCGAATATAAAGTCTCAGTCCGTAGGTAAATGAGTACAACATCAGTCCGTGTGTTAAATGAGTATAACACCAGTCCGTGTGTAAATGAGTACAACACCAGTCCGTGTGTAAATGAGTACAACACCAGTCCGTGTGTAAATGAGTACAACACCAGTCCGTGTGTAAATGAGTACAACACCAGTCTGTGTGTAAATGAGTACAACACCAGTCTGTGTGTAAATGAGTACGACACCAGTCCGTGTGTAAATGAGTACAACACCAGTCCGTGTTGTAATTGAGTACAAAACCAGTCTGTGTGTAAATGAGTACGACACCAGTCCGTGTGTAAATGAGTATAACACCAGTCCGTGTGTAAATGAGTACAACACCAGTCCGTGTGTAAATGAGTACAACACCAGTCCGTGTGTAAATGGAGTATAACACCAGTCCGTGTGTGAATGAGTACAACACCAGTCCGTGTGTAAATGAGTACAACACCAGTCCGTGTGTAAATGAGTATAACACCAGTCCGTGTGTAAATGAGTACAACACCAGTCTGTGTGTAAATGAGTACAACACCAGTCTGTGTGTAAATGAGTACGACACCAGTCCGTGTGTAAATGAGTACAACACCAGTCCGTGTGTAAATGAGTATAACACCAGTCTGTGTGTAAATGAGTACGACACCAGTCCGTGTGTAAATGAGTACAACACCAGTCTGTGTGCAAATGAGTACAACACCAGTCCGTGTGTAAATGAGTACGACACCAGTCCGTGTGTAAATGAGTACAACACCAGTCTGTGTGTAAATGAGTACAACACCAGTCCGTGTGTAAATGAGTACAACACCAGTCTGTGTGTAAATGAGTACAACACCAGTCCGTGTGTAAATGAGTACAACACCAGTCCGTGTGTAAATGAGTATAACACCAGTCCGTGTGTAAATGAGTACAACACCAGTCTGTGTGTAAATGAGTACAACACCAGTCTGTGTGTAAATGAGTACGACACCAGTCCGTGTGTAAATGAGTACAACACCAGTCCGTGTGTAATTGAGTACAAAACCAGTCTGTGTGTAAATGAGTACGACACCAGTCCGTGTGTAAATGAGTACAACACCAGTCTGTGTGTAAATGAGTACAACACCAGTCCGTGTGTAAATGAGTACAACACCAGTCCGTGTGTAATTGAGTACAAAACCAGTCCGTGTGTAAATGAGTACAACGCCAGGTCCGTGTGTAAATGAGTACAACGCCAGTCGTGTGTATATGAGTACAACACCATACTCCTACTCACAATGAGTCAAGTCAGTATTCAGGATTTATAGAACGCGGTTAATTTCGTTAGTTTCTTAGTGGTGACGCTCATTGGGGTAACATAATTTTGTGTTTTTATTTTTTATGCTGAACTGATAATTTCTAAAAGTGACTTGTTAGGTTTCTCTCCATGATTTATAAGCAATAATGGTGTGGGCATCGGGTGGCCGAGTGGTTAAGGTAGTTCATCTACTATTCATTACATGGTCTGTTCAACACCGCGATTGAGTGTTCGAGTCTCACTTCGGGTTGCGTGCACTCGACTCCAATTTTAATTGACATGGATTGCCAGTTTTCTACCGAAAGTCGGGGGTCTTCTACGGACATTCAAACAAGCAAATGTACATAAATTATTGTCAAAGTCGGTGTAATGTGGTGGAGGTTTTTTTGCCTGACAAATACATACTGCTTTGTGTCAAAATATAATTTTATTTATCTGCGTAAGGAGCATAAGCTCGACCATACATGTAACCGGTAAGCAGTTTTTATGGATACCCGTCTCTAGTCCGACAGCCCAATAGTTCGACAGCCCAATGGTCCGACAACCCATCAGTCCGACAGCCTAATAGTCCGACGACCCATTAGTCTGACAGCCCAACAGTTCGACAACCCACACGAGTCTAACAAATTATCACATATTAGGTCGGACCAAAATCGATAATAAAAAAATATAATATAATTTCTATGCTCCAACAACGTACCTGAATACATGTATATATAAAATTTGGGTCTGTTTATCCGTCCGTACGTTTGTTTCATATTTAATTTACATTCAGGTTTATTGGTTGTGTAAGTTGGTCTTGTTCGCCCTGAAAAACGTAAAAAAACTAGGTCACTTTCACTGTTTTCCGTCAGTGAAGCAAAACTACTATTATGTTCAGGAGATCAAGCTGTGTTTATTAAGCAGGAGTCAAGCTCGCATTCGCAACCTAGTATTGACATGTCTGTGATAAATAGTAGTTGACCAGCTAGCTTAACCACTGAACCCCCCCCCCCCCCCGAGGACCTTACCTTATACGACGATGATTTTTTGTCATATTATAATGACACTGAACGTGGAATGCACAGAGCAACTGTTTAGGGAATTGTATATTACCCTTTTCATATTTGTAATGTTATCATCCTGAATTAACTACAAAAAACATAATTTCATTAATATAATTTTTTTCTGAAATTGAATTAAAGACAGGATTTATTTTAAGGATTGCCAGTCAAAACGCTCACGTGTATATGGCAACGAAAATGTCCCTTAACCGGGTGTGTCGCACTGTCAATATAGCAGGTTTCTAACGG